>CM076575.1:1095601516-1096086289 GCA_034641835.2 Pinus albicaulis | reverse complement strand
ATATTCTCCCTATTAATCAGATGAGTAGCTTGGTGTTAGGCATATTCTGACTTACCAGACACACTAAGAATTTTGAAGGAAGAAATACGGAGTTGTAATTCAGACAATCACAGAATAATACAGGCACAAGAGAAGAAATCAGAGGTTAATGCAGTACTCCTTCAGAATTTGTCTGAATTGCAACGACAGGGGACACTTAGGATCATCCATGGGAAGGAGGATAGAACTAATGGGGCATATGGAAGTAGGTCTCTTGGTGGACACAGGTCGGATATAGATGACACAGTGAGAGGTGGCAGGTTGTTGGATACTCCGAATAGGGGAGGTTATAGATGCATGTACTACTCTAGTTATGGTTCTTATGGGAATTATGATCATCATAATTATTATCCTCACAGGAGGAGTGATAGGAGATACTTTACAGATGAATTTAAGAAAGAAAATCCACCAAATTTTGATGGAAACTCGAAGAAACCAGAAGATGTAGAGGCCTGGATACTTAGGATGAACAAGTTCTTTGAGTTGGAGTACACAGAAAACATGAAGACCAGAATTTCTATCTTCAACCTAAAATATAAAGAAAATATCTGGTGGGAAGATGTGAAGTGGGTCAGAGACATCAAGATGAAGGACTTGAGTTGGCATGAGTTCAAGAGGCTTTTCAGGAATAGTTACTTGTTAGAAAGGTACTACTACGGTAAGGCCAAAGAATTCTATGAGCTAAGGATGTGATCGATGACATATGAGGAGTATATGATTAAGTTCCTGTAGCTATTAAGCTATGTACCATATCTTAAATATGAGAAGGTTGAATTTCAACGATTTGTCATTGGTTTTCCATTAGCATTTAGAGATCGGATTGAGTATGATGAGCCTCGGTCACTTGGGGAATTTATTGGGAAATTGATGTTGTAATAGCCCTAGTGAAAATTTCATGTAATGAAAGTTACAAAAAAAATAACCATGGTTGATGGAACACTTATTCCAAGATGAATGTTGGGAAAATCATCCTAGTGGGTTTTTCCTAGGTATGCAGTGTATTAATTGTAGCCTTTCCATTTCTAGATAGCCATGCTATTGTGGAGTTCTCATTTTTTGTTTAGTTGGATTACTGGATGGATTCGAAGGTGAGTGAGGTGGATCTCTGAATGATTACGGAACCAGTTCATGTTTTGCCTCGGTTTAGGGCCTAATAATCTAGGTTTGGATTGCGGTAAAGCTTCAGAGGTCGTTTCATCTCCATTCAAGCCTATGAATCACGGGTTTGGGATATACGGTAAATACTGGAGAGTGTGTCTTGGTTTAGGGCCTAGTGACCCCTGATTCAGACTGTGGGTTGTTGTAAATCCTAAGAGACTAAGGAATAGGAAAATTCCTCATGGTTTAGGCAGAGAGAATGCAGTGATATCCATTCTTGTGTTTTCCAAATGATCGGGTGTGGATCACGGTAAAGACTGATTTCTATTTGATGACGGTGAGGTGGTTTAGCTTATGGATGCCCTAGTTGTTTCTTCGTTTTGAGTCCCACATTCATGCTTGGAATATGGCACGGGGGTGATTGGCTGAAGAGATATTTGGCTCAACCAATCTATGGTAGGGTGGAACGTGGAAGGCCCATCTTTGGTTGGTTTTTTCATTCAGTAATGAAGAGCTCATTCCTTGGGTATATGGTATGAAAATGTACTGGTTTCTATGTGGATTCTATTGTTGTTGTATCCATTCTATTTCTGTGATTATTGTGTTGGTTATAAGAATGTATTTGATCAGTGATGAAGTATGGATTTATCCATATTTTTACTTGTAAATTAATGCACAATGTATCTATGGTCAAATAGATTTTATTTCAGCTAATGATGTAAGGGATAAATTCTTCTTATCGATTCTCATATAAGTATGAGACCCCTATGTTTAAATCTGTAGTTTACACATGTAGATTCAATGTTTGTGAAATGTTTGAAAAAATGCATGTCATATATAGGAGGGGTCCAGATGAGTTCTTGTTGATGTGATTACTTCCTTATCATTGTCCTATTGTTATTTATCATTCTCTAAGTTTTCATGAATTTCTGGGAAATGACTTGCACTCTAGGCCTAAAAAGGTGGCTCAAATTCTAGAGTTGCAGGCATAGAACTAGCCAATTGGGACCTTGTATGCATGCTTGTTTTGTTGTGCCTGAGGCTATAGCCTCCCAACCGCTACCTTGTTGTTTCATTCCTATGGCTAAGGCTCAAAGTGGTCAGAAATTTAGTGTGAGCCAAGGGCAAGAGGCCTGGAAGGTTGGGATAGATTTTGGGGGTGTTATTGATGATGTACAAGGTCTATATGTGTATTTTTTGTTTGTTCCACTTCCTTCATGTCACATAGGAGGTTGAATATCATTATAGTAGCCTCTCATCGCATATTTACCCCGACTGGCCAGTTTTTTGGGTGGATGTGGAAAGGGGGTGTTACAGAGTGGTATCAGAGAATGTTTCAACATTTGGACTGGATGGGTGGTGTGTTGGTCATGCTTTTCTATTGGTTTCATATGTGTTTCTCGTACCTATGGTGTATGTGTTTGTTGCGTATGTGTTGTGTTGGCCATGGTGGTATTGGTGTCACCATGGAAGGACTGATGATGTTGTTGTCAACATGTGGTCATGTGTGTATGACTGGTTATGTGTTGTTAATGCTTGTGTATTGTGTGTGCACACTTGCTTACATGTTGTTACATGTTGAATATGCATTACTTGTTTATACTAGGTAACATATTTGTCATGCTTGTGTGTTGTTCATTTATGCTTGCTTGGGTGATGTCATATGTTGAAAATGCATCGGTTCATCATGCCTGGTTACATGTCGCTTATGTTGGTGTATGGTTCATGCTTCTGATGGTGTGTGTTCAAGTTGCATTGGTATGGTTATGCATTATTTCATGTTGTGTATTTAGTATGGGCATGCATTGATGACTAGACTCCAACTAGAATGATGTTTATGGGCTAGTATACCATGTTTTATGATTTTATACGTTGTTATGATTTTGTATGTACATGTTACGTTGATTGGTTGATCTTGCAGGAAGTATCCTCCCCAAATTACACTAAGGTACATTGGTTATTTTTTCTATATGACATATTATACTTTTCAGGAGAAATATCAACATGGATAGAAAGATAGTAGACTACAAGGACTCTCCCTATGAATCATATGAGCAGCATGGTGGGCACTCTTCTAATTTGGAAAACACATTGAGAAGCCTAAAGGAAGAAATAGGAGTTGTAAGGCGGATAATGATAGGATCATACAGGCACAAGAGAAACAAGCAGAGGTTAATGCAATACTTCTTCAGAGCTTGTCATAATTGCAGTGACAAGGGCCACTTTGGATCAGCCATGGGTAGGAGGACAGAACTAATGGGGCATATGGCAGTAGGTCTCCTGGTAGACACAGGTCGGATAGAGCTAATGGGGCATATGGCAGTAGGTCTCCTGGTAGACACAGTGAGAGATGGAAGGTTGTTGGACACTCCAGATAGGAGGGGTGATTAGTACAGGTACTATTCTAGTTCTGGCTCGGATAGACATCATGATCGTCATTGTTATCATCCTTATTGGAGGAGTGACAGGGGATACTTTCCCAATGAATTTAAGAAATCAAAGCCACCTAATTTTGATGGAGACTTAAAGAAACCAGAAGATGTAGAAGCTTGGATACTTGGGATGAAGAAGTTTTTTGAATTTCATGAGTACTCACATAACATGAAGGCTAGGATTGCTATCTCAGCCTTACAGGTAAAGCATACATCTAGTGGGAAGATGTGTTAGCCCCCTAATTTTCTCTCTTTTTACTACTTTTCGCTTCCTAATTATAATCATTTACCCCTTGTTTCACCTCCTTTATACACCCTCATCCGGCACCAGTCCAAGCATGGTGACATATTTTGTACAAACCTTTATTCTTCATATTTTAATTTGATTTAGAATTTATTAATATTTATTATATGATTTACTTTTAAATTATTCTTCTTAACATCAATATCTCCAATGTTGTTTGGTGGTTAAAATATATCTTGAGTTGTTGATCCTAGTGCGGGGATCGGATCTGTCTGGCGGCGGCCTGTGAGATTTCATGGCGGATCCGAACCCTCTCAATCACCGCCTTGACTCAAGCAGTTTCCGCCATGACAGCACGTAATCCAAAGGAAGCCAAAGATTAGATCCGTGAAGGGTGGAAGCTGAAGATTGGCTACGGCCAGTTTTGCAAAACCGTTTTATTTTGAAGACCGAACACTCTAAATTCTGCATTTTGTTATGAAGCAGTTGAACGATCTGTTTCGGCCTTCGGCCAACAGATCTATATAATGTAATTTGTAAATAGGACTTAGGAGCGAAAGTTTTAGAGAATAGAGAAGAACATAGAGGCGATAGCAGGTTATTTTGTTATCGCTCGAATCTGGGCTTAACGTGTATTCACGCATGTATTTGCCTCAATGATCTAATAAACAAGGAATTTCGCCTCGGTTTCATGAATTGTGTTTTTATGGTTTGGTTGATTAATTAAATTAAGTGTTGAGTAGCGTTTTCACTTAAAAGGGAAACGTGTTGGTTGGCTAGGGCCCAGCCAACCCAGCACGTTTACCCCATTCTCTTCTTTCTGTAATTTATGATTTATTGTCAAAGTGTGATTTAGCTTTTAGCGCAAAAATTCCTGTCTGTGTGAAAACGGATCCGTTGCATGAAGCAAATAGAATTTCTTTTTCCTGCAATTTACTTTCCTACACCTGATTTCAGATTGGATTTCTCCGCCTGGTCCAAGCAGGAGAAATCATCCTGCACCAGTTCCCGTTGGTGTGATATTTCTTTTCTGCAATTTTGGTTGATTGGTTTTCCTCGCCTGGTCCAAGCAAGAGACATACATCTACACCAGCGCACATCGGTGTGTTACAGCAAGTCTTCATTTACTTTCCGCAACTTTCTTTCATTGAATGATTATGACAGGATAGATGTTTATGTTTCTTTATTTCTGCACTTTGTTAAATTCAGAAACATTTACTTTTCATATATGCAATCTGGTTTTACAACAAAGTAGCACTTGCGACAGTTAAACAAATATTTCAAGAATTAAAAGCTAAGTGCAGGAAGCTTTGATTTGGTGCAAGAACTAGTTTCTTGTCACAGGATCTGAGTGCTCTGAACCTTGAATAGTTCGAGCCCTTGCATGATGTAGAAAAGCCTTCAGTAAAGACACAGTTTATACCTTCTACATAAAAATTTGATCCTGCACTAGTGCAAGACAGATTAATGCAAGAAGGAAATCTCTAAGGAAGCAGATTTAAGGGCCCATCTAACGAGACTGCTAAAGTGCTTCTGTTGACGAGAAACACACTCTTAGTAGTTAAGCATGTGCAAAACTGATTAATGCAAGAAGAAATCTCTAAGGAAAGCGATTTAAAGAGGTCGATCTAACGGGAGGCCCTTTAAAGAGGTACTTACTCTGTTTGAAGAGAAACACACTCTTAATAGTTAAGCATAATCAGCTAGAGTGATTGCCTTTTTATCTTTGATCTCCTTTTCGCAAATGCATTCTGTCTTGTTTTAGTCTTAGATTATTTTGATGACTCAAGTTATCTTTTTCTCGTCTTGATTTGATTCTGCAATATTTCCTTCAAAGAAAGTAGGGATTTATATTAGAAAGATTCATACCATCTCTGGCATTTCCTGTGCTTCGTCTCTAAGTTTACAAATCCCCCGGGTTGACAATTAAGTGTTGAGGAGTTTGCTTAAGTGTAATTCATGCACCCAACATTTTGGCGTTGTTGCCGGGGAGGCGATTTGATTTGGTAAGAATTTTCTGATTAGACAAATAGTGGTAATTTTTTTTCCCTTATTTCTGCAGCATTGTTTGGAAAATTTTTTGAAGGAATTTTACTGGTGTTAGTTGATTTCTAACAGCATTTTTTAGAAGTTGTCTACTATTTTTCTTTCTTTTTTCTTTTTTGAAATGAATGCCTAGGAAAGGTAAGGGTTCGAAGCCCACTAAGGGCCAGGAGAATTTTTCTCATATTGGGTCTCCTTTTGCAAGCAAAAATCCCAATCCAATTCAAACCTATCATGCAGGAACAATCCACCTAGATTCCAGTAATAACAGCTCAGGTGTGGATCAGCCTATGGAGAGCAGTACAAGTAAGAAGGGAAGAATGATGGACCAAGAAGATCATTTGGAAGGGACTGGTGACAGCCAGGTAAGTGAAGGACAATCCACTTTTGTGTTTCCAATTGTGGATCCTGATACTGTGTCATAGATGAAGAATATTCCACCATCAGCTCTCCCTCATTTCCATGGTAAAGTTCATGAAGATCCTGACTCTTTTCTATTTGATTTTGAAATTCTGTGTAGAAGTTATGATTATGCAACTGAGGCTCAGAAGTTAAGATTATTTCCTGTTACCCTCAAGGACTCAACTCTTCACTGGTTTATGGGGTTAGGAGGAAACACCATAACTTCTTGGGATCAGATGAAGAGAGTATTTTTGTCTAAATATCAAGAATATTGCAAAACTCGGGACATGCAAGATGAAATTTTTACAATCATACAAGATGATGATGAAATGCTTGAAGATTATTTGGAAAGATTTATGTATATTTTACAAAGGTCAAAACTTAAGCTTGATCTCAACACTATTAGAACCTTGTTCTTAAGAGGACTTACTGATAATGCTAGAAACAATTTGAATCTGTTAGGACAAGGTGATATTTCTCAACAAATTTTGATCAAATTTGTGAATTATGCAAGAAATTTTCAAGAAATCAATATAGATCCGGTAGAGGAACTAGAAACAGAAATAGAAAAACTGAATCTACTGATGCTATGATTATTGGACTAGAAAATAAAATGGAAAACATGAAAATTGATATAATGAACACTATTACCAAACAATTAGACTCCTTAAAATTTCAGCAGAAACTCATGAAGGAACAAGAGTCATTATGTATTTTCTGTCCTAAATGTAGAGACAAGAATCTCCCTAAAGAGTGTCCTCTTAATTTGAAAGAAACTAATAAGTGTGCTATTTGTGCAGAAGACCATATCACAGAATAATGTCCCTCTCTACCAGGACTTAAAGCTGTATTTACAAGGGGACAACCTGAAGCTGAATACGTGAATGCTATGGGAGCAAAAAGGAATTGGGCTCAGGTAGGTACAGGTATGGCTCCTGAATTTCCTCCACACTATTTTGGTTATAATTCAAATGCATATTCTTATCCTAACTCTCATCAGCAGTGGCAGCATGGGAAACCTTCTCAACCATGGCAACAAGGTTGGAAAGGGCCGACTCATTTTCCATATTCCTACCAGCCACCTATGCAGTCATACCCATCTACACATGCACCTTATTCAATGCCTCAACTTCCGAGTCAGTCCACTCCACCATTGCCTTTACCTCCACCTTTTCAACCTCCTCAGTTGCCTGCTCAACCTATGCCCAATCCTAATAATAATAAAGCAGTGCAAATGATCCATGTAATAAACCCACCTTTACCATTCAAATACCAGTCTATTCCAGTTGGGGTTCAGATATTCAATTAAGATCGGGAAGGGCTGTAACATCAGAAAATTAGAAGCAACCTATGGTGATTGTTGAAGAGAAAGGAGAAGAGGAAACACTTAAACATTCTCCAAAAACTGTCACTAAGCAGCCCTTACCCTCTGAATCATTGCCATCCTTTTCCAACCATCCTCCCTTCCCAGAGAGGCTAGTAATGGAAAGGAGTGAGCCTATTTCTGAGACTAGTTTGGCATCTGAGCTTCAGAATATTTTCATTAAGATACCTTTGCTTCAAGCCATCAAAGAGATCCCCATTTGTACCAAGATCATTAAGGAACTCTGTCTCAAGAAACCCGAGAGGAAGAGATTGGAACCCCGAACCATTCAATTTGTTGGTACAGCAGCAGAGTTGATGATGAGATGTGCATCTGTGGAAAAATATACTGATCCCAGAAACCCTGTTATCACAGTTCAGATTGGTAATGTCCTTGTCTCTAATGTTCTTATAGACCTGGGGGCATCCATTAATGTCATGACTAAGCAAACCGTGGATTGAATTCGGTTATCTCATCTTCGCCCTACTCCCACTGTGCTTGAATTAGCAGATAGATCTAAAATTAATCCAGAAGGAGTATTGGACGATGTGATCATCTCATTAGATTCTTGGGAATATCCTGCTGATTTCATTGTGCTTGAGCCAAAGAATCCAGTAGGAGGACATTCCTTGATCTTGGGTCAACCATGGCTTGCTACAGCTGATGCATATATTGGATGTCATTCCGGTGATATGTATATCTCACATGAAGATTCTAGGAATAAAGTTACCTTATACCCCCCTGCCAGATCCATTCAGGACCTTCGAGATACCTTATGGTTGGATCAAGCAGTGATGAAGAGAATAAATCTATTTCCCTTATTCATCATTATACTGGATCTTCAAAAGAAGATGAGATTCAATATTTCCTTAATAATCTAGACATTATGCCTATTATGAGCCTTTGAGCCAAATTTTTAGCCTAGATTTTCAAGAAAATCATGATTCTCATTCTTCTGTACCACTGCATTTGACCAATCCCTTAAGTAATCCTGAGCATGATACCACTCTTGTTGAGATTATCCCTGGTAAATCGTTGTATATTAGTTCAGATTTGGACTCATCTCAGCAAGAGCAGCTTGTGAATTTGTTGCAAAACCATCTTAGTGCCTTTGCTTGGGGTTACGAAGATATGAAGGGTATCCCTCCTGAAACTTGTACACATCATATCTATATTCAGGAAGGAACTTGATCTATCCAACAACTTCAAAGGCGAATGAATCCGGCTCTAAGAGACATTGTGAAAGAAGAAGTACATAAACTCTTAGATGCTGGTTTTATTTATCCTATTTCCGACAGTCAGTGGGTCTCTCCATTAGTACTAGTGCCTAAGAAAGATGGAAGATGGAATATTTGTATTGATTATCAAGAATTGAATAAAGACACTCTTAAAGATTCCTTCCCTCTCCCTTTCATTGATCAGGTGCTTGACACCCTTGCAGGAAAGAAATATTTCTCCTTTTTGGATGGCTTCAGTGGTTATAAATAGATACAGATTGCACCCGAAGATCAGGATAAAACTAATTTTACATGTCCATGGGGGACATTTGCTTACAAAGTGCTTCCCTTTGGTTTATGTAATGCCCCGGCTACCTTTCAAAGGGCAGTCCTGGCTATATTTGCTGATCTAGAATTTGTAGAAATTTATATGGATGACTTTTCTATGTTTGGTGATTCTTTTCAGGAAGCTCTTAAAAATTTGGAGAAAGTACTTCTTCATTGTTAGGAAGCCCATCTCACTTTGAGCGATAATAAATGTAGATTAATGTGCAAAGCGGGAGTGGTGCTTGGCCATTTGATTTCTGACAAAGGTATCCAGGTTGATCCGGCAAAGATTGAAATCATTTTGCATCTTCCTGCACCCAAAACTCAAAGGGAAGTAAGATATTTTTTAGGACATGCTGGTTACTATAGAATATTCATTGAAATTTTTTCAAAGATAGCTACTCCTCTTTTTTAACTTCTAGCTAAGGATAGTGAATTTTCTTGGTCCACAGCTTTCCAACAGTCTTTTGAAACATTGAAGGAAAAGTTGGTATAGGCACCAGTTTTGCGAGGTCCAAATTGGTCCCTGCCTTTTCACATTTCCTCTGATGCTTCAGATTTGGCTATTGGCGCATCTTTAGGAAAAGAGGAAGATAAGAAATCCTATGCTATTTATTATATTAGTAAAAAATTGTCTTCCGCTGAATTGAACTATACAGTTATAGAGAAGGAGTTTTTAGCTGTGATTTTTGCAATTAATAAGTTCAAACACTATATTACAGGATATGAAGTATTTGTACATATTGATCATTCTGCGATTAAATATTTGATGAACAAACCATTGACAAGCGGTAGAGTGACTAGGTGGTTACTATTGTTACAGGAGTTTAATGTTACTATTGTTGATAGACCAGGGAAATCTAATGTTGTAGCAGATTTTATTTCTAGATTAGATAATCCTGGTGAAGTAACTCATGTTAATGATGATTTTCCAGATGAACATATTTTTGCTATGTCTATGGATTATTCGTGGTTTGCTGACATTGCTAATTACTTGGTTACTAGAAAAACACCACCTCACTTATCTGCTCGTGAAAAGTGAAATATTATTAAGAAAAGTGCTGCATATTCCTGGATTCAAGGAGACCTCTTTTACACTGGTCCAGATCTGATTATCCATAGATGTGTAAGAGAGGAGGAAGCGTTTGACATATTGAAATCTGCTCATGATGAACCATGTGGAGGCCACTTCGCTGATAAGCGGACTGCATATAAAGTATTACGTGCTGGTTACTTTTGGCCTTCCTTGTTTAAGGATTCCAAACAGTATGTCAGGAAATGTGATAGCTGTCAACAAATGAGCCATCCTAATCAAACCAATGAGATTCCTTTATGCCCCCAAGTTATGATTGAGCCTTTCGAAAAATGGGCTATTGATTTTATAGGGCCAATAAATCCAACATCTTTAAGTAAAAAAGATATTTTGGTTTGTACAGATTTCGTTACAAAATGGGTAGAGGCTAAAGATGTTTCTTTTGCTACAGAAAAATTTGTTGTTGATTTTCTTTTTTTCTGAAATCTTTACTAGATTTGGGGTGCCTAGAGAAATTGTTTTTGAAAATGGTCTGCAGTTTATTTCTAATATGGTATAGGGTGTGATGGGGCAATACAAGATCCGGCACAGGAAATCCATGCCATATCACCCGCAAGAAAATGGCCAGGTGGAATCTACAAACAAAGTGATCAAGTCCATTCTTACAAAGACAATCAATATGCATCAGAAAGACTGGGTTGAAAGATTACCAGAAGCTTTGTGGGCATACAGAACCACTTGGAGAAATAGTGCGGGACATACACCATATGCGTTGGTATATGGAAAACAGGTTCTGTTACCAATTGAGTTCCAGATCAAAACCTTCAGAACTGCAGTTCAGTTAGGATTAGAT
Source organism: Pinus albicaulis (assembly GCA_034641835.2). Lineage (NCBI taxonomy): Eukaryota > Viridiplantae > Streptophyta > Pinopsida > Pinales > Pinaceae > Pinus > Pinus albicaulis. Next base: position 1,096,075,238 of record CM076575.1, on the reverse strand, counting down.
CTCTCCAAGGCACACAAACAACGTCTTCTTCAATTAAATGAGTTAGATGAATTTTGTAGAGATGTTGTTCAATAGAACATCCTAATTCAGCAACAACGGAAAAGGTGGCATGACAAGATTATTCAGAAAAAGCAATTCCAACCAGGTGAGTGGGTACTCCTCTATGATTCTAGATTTAAAATTTTTAAAGAAAAATTCCATACACGTTGGATGGGACCTTATGAAGTGATCCGAGTATTCGATAATGGAGCAGTAGAAGTCAAAACTATGGATGGACAAGATTCAGTATTCTTGGTAAATGGGCATAGATTAAAGAAGTATTTTCAGCCGCTTGCTAAGAAAGATTTTACACAGCAATTCCAACATCAATTTGGGACGGTAGTGGTAAACAGTAAAACCAACCTTTTGAAAACATGAAATATTATTCTTCTCAAAGAAAAAATAAATTTAATAAAAAAATAAAAAAGTAAAGAAAAAATAATTTCCTATAATTGTGAAAATCAGTTGATCTTTAGATATGCTAGTAACCACCGAAGTAAAAGCAGGCTCAGCAGAACCAACCTTTTTAAAATTGGGGTAATTAGCATGGATATTTTTTATTTTTCAAGTAACGCTTAATTCTCGCTGCAGTTATTTGTTCTTGCACCAGTGCAGGCAGAACTTCCAGAAAATTTTATACCTTTATTCATATCCCATTTCGTAATGATCTCTTATTTGTCTTCTTGAAATCCCAGTATAATTTACCTTCCCATATTCTTGTAAATTTACCCTATCCGCTTCATAAAAAATCCCACTTACCCTTGATTTTTTTTTCCCTATCCCACTTCTTTATATTCCCTCTATGGTACTATTCCCGGAATCCCTGTAATGAAATTCCTTCCCATTCTAAAAATTCCCCTTTCCCACTTCTTTGTTCCCTTGTGAATTTATTGCAGAATGTTATACATAGAGCAAAAGGATATGCTCTGAAGCATCAAGAAAGGGCAAAGAAAAATTCCAGAATTAAGAAGACTGTTAGAAGTTCAGCCTATATTTTATTTAAATTCTCTATTTTTATTATTCTTGCACCAGTCCAAACATGTTGTCCTATATAACAATGTAAACAGATACCAGCATAACAACTTAGTCAAGCGGCGTAAGCATAACAGTGCAAGCATGCACCCCATCTGAAGCATAATATTTCTTCTTTTCAGAAGTGTATTCTGTAGGAAAGTGTTCATCATAGAATTTATGAGAAATTCTCTCATTTAGTAATAAGTACCTATGTTATCATATCAACTAGGAGAAATATTTTTTAAAGTACAAAGTTTTTTTAAGAGTTAAGTGTCATAATTATTTTTAATGAATGCTAAAGATTTTTTGATTATGAAGGAATGTACGAATATTTAACCATTTCTTAGACATAATTACTCCTTATTCCACCATAACCTTAATGTCATTTCACTCATATCATTCCCTTACCTATTCGTTAAAACCACTGCCACCAGTACCAATCCGGTACGATTCAAAGATGTCGCGCAGCTATGGCTATTTCGGTGGAAGGAATTAGTAATGAGATAGAAGGGATGGGAAGACGGTTGGATTCCTATTTATAAAAATATCAATTTTTCGGTGTTGCATGCATCTTTAATTGGACTGTTCATAACTGTTAGCAGCAATGTCGCCTGTTCGTTGTGAACCGTCGTCCCTTAGCGACGTAGATCAGACCACCAAGTTTCACAATAGTTTTTCACTATTGCGAGACTCTGGATTTCTTCCATTTCTGCAAAAATTTAATAGGCACAACAGGGAGGTGGCCCTATAGTTCACACAGAGTTTTAAAAATGGTTGTGTAAGGATTGGGCCCCTCAGATTTAAAGTCATGGATAAATCAATAGTAGCAGCGACGGGATTACAGAACGTTGTTGTTCAGTACTTTAAAAATCAGAAGCTCAAGAGGAAGCGCTATCAGCGTTTCGTTGTTGATAAAAAAATGAACATAAACTGGAAGAAACGAGTTCCACGCAACGCCATGCTGGTACAATGGCGGGACCTCTTTTTTATTTTTCAGAAATTCGTGACTTGTGAGGGGAGGTACTCCCTCACCTTTGTGTATCATTTCAGGAGGCTACAACACTTTGAACTTGGCTGGCATGTTCGATGGAGGATGGATTTCACTTAATTTTTGCTCAAGAGTTTAGAGAAGATGGTCAAGGGTGTACAGGGAGCACGGGCGGACCAGGTCGATAAGAAATTGTATCACCACGGCCTGATCAAAATCCTGGTCTAGAAATAATTGAAGACTAAAAATATGATCTGGGAGATGTTTTTGGAACAGCTAAAGGAAACATAGAACCCCACCAGTACAAGCAAAGGACTGAGTAAGAGTGCGAAGAAAATTCCTTCCTAAAACAGTGCAAGAAGGAAACAAACCGGGGAATCAGCAGAAAAAATGGACCCATCTCCAAAGAAACAGAAGATAGCGAGTACACCTATCAAAGAAACTCCTCTGACGCCCCCAGTGCATGAACAAACCCCTGAGGAAGATGATTCGCTGTCATTCCTTGCAGATAAAAAAAAATCTATCGAGGTCGAAAACGATATACTGTTGGCCAATTTCCTTAAACAGAGCCGGAAAAAGGATGATGAACCTGATGTGGGTGTAGAACCATAGTCTCTACAAGACATTGAGTCCCCTCTTGCACCAGTGCAAGACGGACTAGAACCAGAAGAGCTGACACAGGAACCGAAGGAGTCAGCACCGAATAAGGAAGAGTCGACACAAGAAGAAGAAGAATTGGAAGAGTTAGAAGAAAAAGAAGAACCGGAATAAGTAGAAGGAGAAGAAGAAGAACCGAAAGAGCTAGAGGATGAAGAAGAGCTGGAAGAAGTGGAAGTAGAATAAGAAGAGCTAGAAGAGCAAGAAGAAGAAGAAGAGCTAGAAGAGTTAGAAGAAGAAAAAGAACCGGAAAAATAAGAAGTGTTTAATGAAACTCCAAGGGATACTGAGGTCCCTGAAGAAAATACAGCCATTGTTGAGATAGAAAAGGAAGAAGATTCGGTAGCTTCTGCTACTTGGATAATTGAGCTGGATCTTCAAGTACAGAATTTAGAGTAGCTCGTAGCCAAAAAAAAGGAAGAAAAAGAGCAGAATAAGGAAGAATTCATGGTGGAGATCCAAAAGAAGAAAGGAGAAATCAGGGTATGGAAGTACCATGCTTCACAGTGTTTTAGACGGCTTAAAAAGGTGATGAAGAAATTGAAGAACAACAAAAAGCTAAATTCTGAAACACTACAGACTGATGATAGTATGTTCGAGCAGGAGTGAGCTGGAACGCTCAAAATTTGAATTTTTTTACAGAGGTAAGGAGTTGTGTGAGGACACACAATAGGTTAGGGATGGGACGATGTTAGCCCCCTAATTTTCTCTCTTTTTACTACTTTTCCCTTCCTAAATCTTAACCATTTACCCCGTTTCACCTCCTTTATGTACCCTCATCCTGCACCAGTCCAAGCATGGTGACATATTTTGCAGAAACCTTTATTCTTCATATTTTAATTTTATTTAGCATTTATTAAATATTTATTACATTATTTCTTACTTTTAAATTATTCTTTGTAATTTATTGATATCTCCAATGTTGTTTGGTGGTTAGAATGCTTATGATTGCTGATCTTAGTGCAGGATTAGATCTTGTACCGTGACCAGCACAATACATCTTCACGGCGGATCTGAATCCTCTTGATCAACGCCTTGACTCAAGCATTTTCCGCCACGACAGCATGAATCCAAAGGCAGCCAAAGATTAGATCCGTGAAGGAAGGAAGCCAAATATTGGTTACAACCAGTTTTGTAAAACTGTTTCATTTTGAAGACCGAACAATCTAAATTCTGCATTTTGTTATGTAACCGTTGAACGATCTATTTTAGCCTTCGGCCAATAGATCTATATAATGTAATTTGTAAATAGGACTTGGTAGCGAAATTTTTTTAGAGAATAGAGAAGAACAAAGAGGTGATAGCAGGTTATTTTGTTATCACCCAAATCTAGGCTGAACGTGTATTCACGCATGTATTTTCCTCAATGATATAATGAAAAGGGAATTTTGCCTCAGCTTCATGGATGGTGTTTTCTGGTTTGGTTGATTAGTTAAATTAAGTGCTGAGTAGCGTTTTCGCTTAAGAAGGACACACGTTGGTTGGCTAGGGCCTAGCCAAACCAGCACGTTTACCCCATTCTTTCTTTCTGTAATTTATGTTTTATTGTCAAAGTGTGATTTAGCTTTTAGCACATAAATTCCTGTCTATGTGAAACAGATCCATTGCGTGAGGCAAATAGAATTTTCTTTCCTAAAAATTTACTTTCCTGCACTTGAGTTCAAATTGGCTTTCTCTGTCTGGTTCAAGGAGGAGAAATCATCCTACACCAATGCATGTTGGTGTGAAATTTCCTTTTGTAGTTTTCGTTGATTGGCTTTCCCGCCTGGTCTATGCAGGAAACATACACCTGCACCAGCACACGTTGGCGTGTTACAGCAAGTATTTATTTACTTTCCGCAACTTTCTTTCATTGAATGATTATGACAGGATAGATTTTTATGTTTCTTTATTTTCTGCACTTTTTTAAATTGAGAAACATTTACTTTCCATATATGCAATCTGGTTTTACAGCAAAGTAACACTTGCGACAATTAAACAACCATTTCAAGAATGAAAAGCTAAGTGTCAGAAGCTATGACTTGGTGTAAGAACTAGTTTCTTGTCACAGGATCTAAGTACTGTGAACCTTGAACAGTTAGAGCCCTTGCATGAAGTAGAAAAACCTTCAGTAAAGACACAATTTATACTTTCTACATAAAACTCTGATCCTACACTAGTGCAAGACATATTAATTCAAGAAATAAATCTCTAAGGAAGCAGATTTAAGGGCCCATCTAACAAGACTGCTAAAGTGCCTCCGCTGAAGAGAAACACACTCTTAATAGTTAAGCATATTCATCTAGAGTGATTGCCTTTTTATCTTTGATCCCCTTTTCGCGAATGCATTCTTTCTTGTTTTAGTCTTAGATTATTTTGATGACTCAAGTTATCTTTTTCTCGCCTTGATTCTACAATATTTCCTTCGAAGAAAGTAGGGACTTATATCAGAGAGATTCAAACCATCTCTGGCATTGCCTATGCTTTGTCTCTAAGTTTACGAATCTCCCGGGTTGACAATTAAGTGTTAAGGAGTTTTCTTAAGTGTAATTCATGCACCCAACACCCTATAATGTTATTATTGTGCTCTTACATTATTATTGTTAGGTCAGATATGATTATATTGTGACCCATGGAATCCTATATATAGAAGGAGGTTTTTCATTTTTATCATCCAAAAATTGTTCATTTATGTAATGTAAAAGAGTTTTCCCCCTCAAAGTGGCTCATTTCTAAGGTGTTTATCTCTCTTTTCTTCTATTTTTGGAGCTGATTTCATAACAATATCTACTAATGTAGATCCATATTATGCACAGATCTAACAAGAGGTGGGAGGGATCAAATTCTTTCAGATGCAAATCCATTTGAGAGTGCAAAATTTGAAAACACACACACACACACATATACATATATATTAATTTTTCATTGTTTAAATTGTGAGTCAAAAAATATTTGTTGAGTTTGGTATATATATATATATAGAAAAGGAACAACCTGTATATATATTTCATATAAGGGCACACAATAGCAATAGATATAATAAATTACTATTTTATATATATATATATATATATATATATATATATAAACTGACACAACCTTGATGAAGTGATAAAAACTCTTCACCGACTCCATGTTCTGCCTAGAACCCCAAGGAGATTCCTTCACCCAACATTGATGTAGACTATGTACATTCCTTCAACCTCACCCTTCAAGGCCTATTCAAAAACATTACACGGGAAGAAGATGGGACTAAACCGAACCAACTCGCCTCACAAATAATCCATAGTATCGGGAAAAGTAATGTGCAGCCAAAGATAAGGTAATTCTAGAAAATAATTCCAATAATTAAAGTGTTATAGTTTAAAAAAATAAAGTCTACATTTAAATGGTTCCATTCGGCTATGAATTTATTTTAATTTATACAAAAGGTTACCTTAGTTTACTTTTGTTGAACAAAGATAACAAATCTACAGAGTTGATTGCATAGACGGAATTGTGACCATGCCTCTTTTGGAACCTTGAGTACTTCGAATAAATAAACTTTGTAATTGCATAATATTAAATATTTTAAGGAAAGGGGAAAAATTACAGATAAAACACATACTCATAACAAATATTTTCAAAAAAAGAGAAAACTGCCACTAAATAATTAGGCCAATAAGCTTTTCTTTTGAATAAATTAACCTCTAATTTTCGTCAACGTTTTTAACCTACTTGTAACATTTGTGCACATAAGACTAACCTCATAGATAATTACGACATGATGATTGCTCTAGTTAGTTTGATTGTTCCCCAAATCATGCTCCCCATAACGTCTCGCCACCGCTTACTAGTTTCGGCAATAGAACTAATTCGACCGACAAAAGTTTGAAATCTCCCGAAGTCTTCTCTGCACGCATTTTAGCCCAACTGTTTTTTGCGAGGCTGGTTTTCTACGCAATCCTGTTATGAGGGTACATCATCAGGAGGGGGTTTGAACGATCGAACTTCATTCATTTATCAAGGACAAAGTCTAATTTACCAGTCAAGCGTTGAACCTTAGCCATTTTATGGAACAAGTATGTATCTAGGAGTACAGTAAAATGGGAAACAAATGTTGCAATATTGGTTTAGTTTCTACCTTAGTGATCAGGTTAACGTTTCTGCTACTTTCATATGCATCTTAAACAAAAAAAAATCTTCAAAGCCAAAAATTTGTGTGTGTTTTTTAAATATATGTTTTGGTCCTCATTTACTTGAGAAACTAAAACAGTCATGGAGATTGTCAAATTATAGCCAAGCGTTCATCTTAAGCTATATTTATAAAACGAAACCTATTTTTGTTCAAAACGTCTAATTATCATCTATATTAGCCTCCTCTGTAGCGGAAAAAAAACACACTAGAGCCAAAAATACCGTTACCTGGACCAGAGCTAGCAAGTGTTTAAATGTAAAGCACTTTGCCAACTAAAAACGCTCAATTTGATGATTTTTATTGGTCTTAGCTAACATGATGCAACTGTAAGCAGAAAATTCCCTCGTAATAAGGTTTTCCTCAATGCAAAACCATTCCTTTGTGTTGTACCAGCTTTCAAGCTGCTCTACACATAAGCCGATATTTTAAATTTTGGCCAAATCTAAACTACGACTGTTGTAATGTACGAGCCTACAAGCTGCTCTACACATAAGCCATAAAAATTCCCTTTGTTTCTGTTTTCTCTTCTAACAAGTACAAATTATGTCCTTTTGTAACCATTCTGGCAAGGTAAAGCGGATATTTGCAAGGTACAGGTTATATTCAAACCTTTGACATTGCTATACGGTCTCTGCAATCCCCCAACGCCACTCTATCTCCCTTTTGTGGAGGTATATGCTGTCAAAACATTGAATTCCATTCGTTGTATCCCTATTTCCACTGCCTCACAGTCTTGCAATTTTTTCATTAAAAATGCATATATCTGGTTAAAATAAATTAATCTGTTCTCTTTATTAAGATTTTGCAAATCAAGCCATTCTATCGGCGGAAGATTATGTAGAAGAAATGCGCTCGAAGAAAGTTTTTGGTGCTATCATTAGGCCTGGAATTTGATGTTCTGTGGACCATTGTTTTTATTTCTAAACGTATTTAACGACATAATTTTTTTTCAGACGTATACTATGATAGCTAAAAACAATCTCAAACTGAAGGATCCAAACTGTCTGTCATATATTTTACGGCCGTCGACCGCAACGAGGGAGTATAGACTCACTTCCTGCAATTCCTGCCCAACTCTTTTAACAATGTGATACACTCAGAGTCATTTCCCTTTCCCACAATGCGTTGCAAGGTGCCCTTCCCTCTAGCCTGAGCTCTTGTTCCAGTTTGATTACATTGAACTTGTTTGTAAACCGTCTCTTTGGGTCTCTTCCTGTGTCAATTTTGTCGCTGAAAAACATAAGATCACTGGACTTGTCCCACAATTCCTTTGCAGGAGCTATACTAGACTTTCCACAATTGATTTTATCTTGCAGGAGCTATACTAGACTTTCCACAATTGATTATAGCAAGAATGGCTTTACTGGAAGCATTTCTGGTGAGTTGTTGAAATTGGGTTTGCAGAACATATATATGTCATGCAATTTTCTTACTAGGAGCATTCGACATGCTGGTTCTCCAAAATTATACCAATGTCTGGAAGAACTAGACCTATCATACAATAGATTGAGTGGGGAAATACCTTCATCAATCACTCATTGCTCCACTTTAAAGCCATTGAATTGTCACATAACCTTATCACCAACAAGGTACCATGAGAGATTGGTAATATCAATTCTGTATCTTTGGATCTGAGTTATATCTTATAAGCATAGATTTCGTGAGAGATTGGTAATTTAAAGTAGTTGGTGTCTTTGGATCTTTGTTATAACTTAGAAGCATAGATTCCGTCAAACATTGGTAATTTAAAGTCGTTAGTGTTTTTGGATCCGAGTTATAACTTATAATCATAGATTCCATCAAAGATTGGTAACTTAAAGTAGTTGGTGTCTTTGGATCTGAGTTATAACCATGTATTTGGAGCCATACTTGTGAGACTTGGTAATGCTTCTCTTTCAGTGTTGCACTGGATGGAAATTTATTATTTAGATGAATTCTTGCATAAATTAACCAAAGTTCATCTTTGGTTTTGATGTAAGTGCTTATTGTTGTATCAATGTATTCGCTTAAGAATTCATACATGTTACACTTCATCTATATCTTTTTATCTCCATTCAAGTTTTTAACAATTTTAAATGAATATTATTAGTATTTGTTTCCTTGAACTTCTGCTAGATGTTTGGAGTTGGAGCTGTGATGAAATAAATTCATCTCTTTAGCTACTTACTATTTTTATAGTCATCTTTCAATCTTTTATATTTAATCATTCCTAAGATAGGAATGACATTCATAATACAGTAGAGAATCTCCTAAATCTTCTCAAATAAAATGAAATATTTTTATTTTTTAGATTTTACTATTTTTATATTCAACCTTCGACCTTTTGTATTTAACCATTCCTAAGATATGAATAACATTCATAATACAGTTGAGAATCTCCTAAATTTTCTCAAATCGAATGAAATATTTTTATTTTTTAGATTTTGCACACAGTTATAGTTTGCACAAACCCTAAACACCCCTTAAGATGATAGGTGGGATACTCTCCCAGGTGAGCTTTTCTTTTATGCAAAGGCATTCTTGTATGGTATGTTTGAAATGTGTTCTATTCCAAAACCAAATTGTTGAGACGGGTTAAATAGAGTTGTAATATGCAGATTAGGGTGTTTTTGCAATCTTAACTGCACGAGCTTTAGGAGCTTCTTACATGAGAGGTAATGAAACGAAACAAGGTTTGGCTTTGCATGTATTTCTTGAATAAATTTTCTGGCTCAAATGCTACATGTAACCATTTAAAGCCACCGAAATTTTCTAAAATCAACTTTCCTAAGCTTTCGAGTTTCAAAATTTTTCTATAGAATATGAGATACATATAGAGCGAATTTACCACGTTGGAAAATGGATTGGTAATTAAGCGCAAAAGGGTTAACCAAGGGTTTTTAAATTCATTACTTTGATTTCTGGACTCATGATAAAACCGTAGCTGTGAATAGTGCCGTAAAAACCAGATGAACTCGGGTTGTTTTTTGTCGCATCATTAATAGGTTTATGGGTCAATAGTTCACGAAAATCGTAATGGCGGTTCCCTTTTATTTTTAATTTTTATTATAATGAAATATAAACAATCGTTGGCATAACGTTATGTTATGTTATCATAAATATTTATATTTACAATGTAAATAAATACACTATATTATAATAAATTAATTAATAGAGTTTTAATATTTATTGTGTTTTTATAATATAATATATTACATTTATTATAAATTTTATGTATTGATTACATTGTGATTGAATATAAGGGTAGATGTAACATTTATATGTTATTTATATGTGAGCTTAATTTAAAATTAATGATGAATTAAAAGTAATATAAGACGTATGGTGGAGATGTTGCAGTGTGAACATTAAAATATTGTCTTAATTTTTCTGATTCAAGTTAGAAATTATGCTCTAGAAAAAATTGCATAAATAATTATAAGTTATATTGGTTAATGCTAAATTAATAATAGTTGATAGGCAAATCATCCTATAGTCTTGGTTTGGAAACAACTAACAAATTGAGATGTGAAGTGGATAAGTAAATTTTTTGTTAACAAAAATAACTTGCATAAATTTTGGTGGGTATTAACCAATAGTAAGTCTACACATTTACAATTTTGGTGTAAGTATATTTTTTACATCCTATTCCTATCCAATTTTTATGCAAAGACTTCTTAAACTATGTTGAAAAGTATTTTATGGTAGATATTTTAGTTACTTGAATATAAGTTATTTTCAAGTATGAAAGAATAAAAATAACTACACAAATATCTAAAAAAAAATGCATAAATATTGCACCCATATCCATAAATTATGGTATTAAATATGTGATGGTAAATATTGTGGAACAACATTCAAAATTTATATTAAATTATTTTTTAAGTGGGATAAACCCATTTTGATTGAAGAGAGTGCCAAATTTATACAATAAGCACTTTAAGACTAGAAAACCTTTGGCTATGACTACAAGTAACTGGTATATATTTTTGTAGCCACTAAGGAGTTACACTTGTCTTCATCCATAGAGATCTCATTAACATAATCGAACACTAATCACAACGTCTATGTGTTACCATAGAACTAACGGTGTTGCATTAACATGACCCACACCTCAAAAATATATGGTCATCAGCTTTAACATGGGCCATCACTTAAGGAAAGAACTCCAAGTTTAAGTTAAAACACAATCCAAACCAACCCAATGGACTCGATTCATAGTTAGTTCTATATGATCAAGTTCTTTATTATATTAGTTCAATAAGCAATTATTAGGTATTATTGTTTTACACTACTAGCTTGGGTACACTACAAGGATGACCTGGTCTCCTAGTATTAGCAATATCACGATGCAACTACAAATGAAGTGGGAGACACATATTTTGATGACGGGGAGGAACATATTCATACATGTATTTTAGTGTTTTTCTGTCCCACACCATGGGTAGTGCAACATTCAATTGTTGTATTCTATTTTTCATGCTTTGTTTTGCTTGTATAAATGGGTAACTCATAGAACAATATAATAGTTTTTTGGAAAATTTCGCTAGCTATTTAATCTAATGATACATATTTTTCTCTTAATGTTGCTATTCATTATATTTTATGATTTACCTCTTGATTTATTGGCCTTGACCTTATTTTGCAAGAATATGAGAATATATTAATTTTTATGGGCTTTCATATAATTGTCAATAGTAACTACACGAGAGTTTTGAATTTTGGAAATCCATAACAAAATATATTATTCAAAATTTAAATTGAATTCATAATTTGTGATTGTGATCCACAACATAATGGAATGTCCAACTATGATCCTTGAGTTATTGTGTTATGTTGGGAGTGATGTTTGTAATAATTCAAGAAAAATATGGGGCTGAGAAATTGAAGATCTTATGTATAACCTAGATGCATGTTGGGCTTCCAATTAAAAAAAACATTCATTTGCGCTATCTTTATATAATTATAATGTTATCCAAATCCCACAATTGATGCCTTGAATATCCCCTACCCAGGGAAATAGTCCCCAAATTTGTGAAATAATATTTCACAACCCTATTCTTTGTCTAGAATGCCTTCTCAAATCCATCACCATGTTGAATGTCAACATCAACATCCAAAACATAGTGATATATATATGCCTCACACTTCGTAGCACGATGAAGAAACCCAACCTAGTTAATTGCAATGTCACAAAATTTATGATTGAGATCACAAAAAGTTTTACATTTCTCATATTTTGCATACATATCTATTAAAATAAACTCCAAAAAACCATCTCATCAAATCCCAACAAATCAAACCTAAGATTTGAGGCATAACTTTTCATCTTCCAAAGTGGATCATGCTACATTCCAAGGCCAACTAACCCCACCCATAACAAACACCAAACAAGGGACAAAATTCCAAATCCCCCCTTAAGATGATACATAATAATCCCCAAATTAAAAATGCAAAACTTCTTCAAATCAACACTTAAATTATGGCTTACACTTTCCTCTTTAAAACAAAATGGGTTGGCTCAAGTTCAAGTCTTCATAACGCAAAGGTTATCTCTCACCAAGGCTATGTCTAATCAGCCCACCAATTTTTTCGAATCAAATCAAACATAAACAGAAGTCATTCATGGGAAATCTATTTATAGGTAGGTTCAAACTTTTTGAAAATTTGTGGCATATGTATATATAAACCTAATTATTTCTCCAAAAAGTCAAACATACATGTATTTTGGTCTGTAATGTAAGCACTTTAAAAAAAATAAAACTAAGAGCATTACAGATAGAAAATACACTCACTCCTAAAATGCAAAGAATTTCTTAGAGGGCTTGTTTAAAGTACTTTAGTTCCATATTATTTGACAAATATGGTTGGTAGTACAAACTTATTTCATGGACATAACCCAATAAATCAAAATAAAAACATACTACATACATATATAATTTAAATTTACAATAAAAATACACTTAAAAAATAAAATTTAATATATTGATTATGAAAATCTAAATACATTTTTTCCAATTTAACAAACTTACTAGCTGCCTCTCTTTGCACGGGGCTATAAAGCTAATTATATGAGCAAAGTATGTAAGTAGTTTCCTAAATAATTTATTTGAATGGACAAACCATATTAATTAAAAAATATAGTTAGTAGTGCAAACTCTTTTCATGAACATAACCTAATAAATCAAAAGAAACCCATACTTCCTAAATATATAATTTAAATTTACAATAAATATACACTTTAAAAATAAAAAATACACTTAAAAAATAAAATTTAATATATTGATTATTATTTATTTGATTATGGAAATCTAAATACAGTTTTTCCAATTTAACAAACCTACTAGCTGCCTCTCTTTGCACGGGGCAACTGGTAGGTATATGAACAAAGTATGTAAGTAGTTTGATACGCAGTCTATCTGAGCAACGAGTGGACAGAGCTGGACAGACCCGTGCGCCGAGATGAGGCATGTGTGTAGGGTTTAATATTATAAACACTTTTAGTATTAAGAAGTGTTGAAGTGAACGGTAGGGTTAAATATTATAAATAATTTTAATATTAATAAGTTATCTTAATGGTAACGAAGGTAATATTTTTCTATTCATGTAAATATAGAAATTCGAGGTAAATCTGTAGTGTTAATTTTGACAATTGACAGTTACATGAGATGGAAACTTGTTATTGTTATTTAGTTTTTTTTAACAGCAATACCTCTTTTGTCTCATGTGAAAGCTTCCTCGATAGAAGAGTAAAAATGCAAATGATAATAAAGAACTTTTATAGATTTGATAGTCGGTGCTTATAGAAATCGTTGTTAGATTTCACTCTCTCGACTAGAAAATTCGCTCTTGGTCCACGAAACTACTGAAAACATTCTACGTGGAAAGGGATCTTCAATACAGTGCAATCATTTATTTTCACATGGTCTATAATGATTCTACACAAACCTAAATTTAGTGTATCCATCACAGTGAAACGGTGTGAATTCATGGGATGTACCCATTAAATCTATATGTGCGTTTGATGTCCAGAATTATATACTAGGGTTAATTTAAGCGTTAATTATAATATTAGATAAAGATTCGAGTTAATTTCCAAATATTTCGAAAGCAAACAAAATATTTTCCTTTCGAGTCTACAATTATATACCTTCTTGTTATTTTCGGCAATGTGAGGAAGTCTCTGCAAAACACTTCTTCATATATATGTAAATCATAATTTTGATGAGGCTGTGATATATTACTTAAAGAATATCCTAATCAAAAGTGCTCCCCACTAAAGTTATCGAAACTCCAATGCTTCTCATTTTCGAAAATTTTAAATTTGATTTAAATTGTTTCAATTTTATTTAATAATAAATAAAATTACTCAATAAAAATTAAATAAAAAAATAAAATTATCTAATAAAATTATTTAGTAAATTAATAAAATTATTAAAATTCTATAAAATTTCTCATAGTTATAACTATAAAAATTATATTTAGAATTTTAATAATTTGTTTTTCAATTGTTTATGGGTTTTGGATAGATAGTGCTTTGGTGTTTTGTTAGGGCACTCCTTTATATGAAGTCATTGGTTCAATTCCCCACTCTAATCTGGGTGATATGTTTGTTTATGGGTCTTGGATAGATGGTGATCTGATGTTTTGATACACTCCTTTAAGTTTTGATATTTTGTTACACTCCTTTACGTGAATTCACTAGTTCAATTCAATGGTGATTTGATGTTTTGTTACACTCCTTTATGTTTTGATTTGATGTGAAGTTACTAGTTCAAATCACTACTCTAGTCTGGGTAATATGTTTGTTTATGGGTCTTGGATAGATGGTGATCTAATGTGAACATGATAATAAAGATGAGTCTTACCCAACTTACAACTTTTTTCTTAAATTTATCATTTACAATATAACATAATAAATATTATTTAATATAATAAAATTAAAATTATATAATAACTATTCTTTCATTGATAAAATTATAGATATAATAAATAGCTACTAATATTAAACTAACTATAGTTACAAAGGTATTCTTTCCATGTTTCTTGAACTATTATATTTTCTACACTTTTCTTGTATCCTCTTCTTCGCTAGAAAAATATGCCTAACAATAATGCTATGATGTCGGAAAAAGGAACCATTCAAAATATTTTATTACATGAAACCTACTTTGCTCTTAAATTTAGATATGAGACTCGTACATGCATATGGTGAAAAACATAAATATTTAATATGAGAAAGGAAAATGTGTGTAATAAATCACATTGTATTTTGTGATTGTTGTGTAAATGAGTGTAATGAAAGTTTAATATAAGATGGACGATTTAGCTTTTTCATTAAAATGATGTACATGTCTAATATCTTTATTATGTACATGTCTCATACCTTTATTTAAAATTAAAGTAGGTTTCATTTAATAAAGTCAAACATTTTTTACTATAAGGAACTAAGGTCATGTTATTGGGTTTAATGTTAGGGTTTAAACAATCATTTTACAATATTTGTCAAACATATTCAATCATATTAAAAGAGAAACATAGTCAACCAAACTATTCTGACATAGACAAATAAAGTCAACCTCTAAAGTTATTTTTAAATAGTTAACCATGCTCAAAGTTGTAAATCTGTGTTTACCATATTTCACAATATTCAACCTTAATAACATTTGAAAATATTGGGACTTTGGAATTATATAGAACTCTATCTAATAATAATAATCCATTGAGTTTATTAATCTTAGGTTGTATATACCAATGGTTTAATATTAAAGCTAGGTTTCAATGTTATTCTCTTGGGTTTATAATCCACTGGGTCTTAAATGTTAATCTCTTGGCCTTATTAATCCATTGGGTTTATAATACTAACTCTAAGGTTTATAGTGTTAATGTTAGGATTTAATATTTATTTTAGGGTTTATAATATTTATCTTAGGGTTTATATCCTTTGGCTTTATAATATTAATCCCTTGGGTTTGTGACGATTATTTTCACAAAATGGAAATTAATCATGGTAAAAAATAGAACCATGGTCAACATTGGTCAAACATGATCGACCATGGTCAAATTTGGTTGTTGACTATGGTTATTTATGGTTTCTAATAATAATCCTAGGGTTTAATATAAATCCATTGGGTTTATAATCATGGTCAATGATGGTAAACCATGCTCCAATGCCAAATTATGACAAAGAATGTCTCAATTTGAAAATCAACCATTGTGAGCAGTCATCAACCATTGTCAATCATTGTCAACCACCGTGAGCCATGGTCTGATGTCACATTCTAACAAAATTTCCTTAAGATTAAAATCAACCATGGTCCAACGTCGCATTGTAATAAATATTGTCTCAATATGAAAATCAATCATGATCAACCATGGCCAACCATCGTCCAGTGTCGCAGTGTGACAAAGATTGTGTGAATATGAAAATCAAGCATGTTCAACTCTGGGTTGACCATGAGTTTATATATGTTGGTTTTAAAATATGGATCCATTGGGTTTATTAGTTCCTTGGGTTTATAATATCAATCCCTTCGATTTATAAATCTAAGGGATCATATTCCTAGGGTATAATATTATTGATGGGGTTTATAATATTAATTATAGTGTTAATAATCCATTGACTTAATATAACTTCCTTCGGTTTATTAATTCCTTTAGTTTATAGTCAATTATTGTCAATTTTGGTTAACCCTGGTCAATAATGTTTCGATGTCACATTGTAATAAAGATTGTCTCATATAGAAATCAATCATGATCAACTATGGTCAATGGTGATCTAATGTCTCATTCTAACAAAGAATATATGAATATGAAAATGAACCATCGTCAAACTTTATCAATCATAGTGAAACATGTTTAATAACCATGATCACATTATGACAAATGCTTTCACTTAATCAAGTGTGACATTGTGACAGCCATGGTCATCCATGGTCAACAATGGTCAACCATGGTCCAACATCGCATTGTGATAAAGAGTGTTTCAATAGGAGAATCAACCTTTTTCAACAATGTTAATTTTAGGGTTTATTATATTTATCTTAAGGTTTATATACCTTATGATTACAATATTAATCCATTGGATTTAATATTATTCCCTTGGTTTTATAATCCCCTATATTTTTAGTATGAATCGTCGGGTTTATTATTTGCTTGAGTTTATAATATTAGTTCCTTTAGTTTATTAATCTAAGGGTTCATATTCCTAGGGTATAGTATTATTCATAGGGTTTATAATATTAGTCCTAGGGTATAATATAAATAGTTTGGGTTTATAACCATGGTCAATCATGGTCCAACGTCACAATGTGATGACCATGGTCATCCATGGTCAAACATGGTCATCACTAGTTAAACATGGTCATCCATGGTCAAACATGGTCATCACTAGTTAAACATGGTCATCCATGGTCAAACATGGTCATCACTAGTTAAACATGGTCATCCATGGCCATTTTTGGTTTATAATATTAATCCTAGGGTTAAATATAAATCCCTTGGGTTTATAATCATGGTCGATAATGGAAAATCATGGTCCAATGTCACATTGTGAAAAAAATTATGTTAATATGAAAACCAACCATGGTCAAACATTGTCAACCATGGTCAACCATGGTCAACCATAGTTCAACATCACATTATGAAAAATATCATCTCGATATGAAAATCAATCATGGTAAACCATGATCAACTATGGTCTAATGTCACATTGTGACAAAGGTTGTCTCAATATTAAAATCAACCACGGTCAACCAGTTTTTTTTTTTTTTCCGTTTATAATATTTATCATAGGGATTATATACCTTGGTTTATAATATTTATCTTATGGTTTCTCATATATTTTTATCAATATGAAAACCAATCATGGTCAACCATGTTCAATCATGGTCAACGACCGTCTATCATAGTAAATCATGGCCAAGCATGGTCAATCATGGAAAATTATGGTAAGAATGGTCAATCACGGTAAACATCGGTCAAACATGATCAAACATGGTCAATAATGGTCAATCATGGTTAACCATGGTCAATAATGGTCCAACGTCACATTGTGGAAAAGATTGTCTCATATGGAAATCAACCATGGCCAACCATGGGAAACAATGGACCAATGTCGTATTATGAAAAATATTGTATCAATATGAAAATGAACCATGGTCAACCTTGGTCAATCATAGTCAACAATCATGGTCACATTGCAACGATGATTGTCACTTGGTCCAACATCACATTGTGACAACCATGGTCATCCATGGTCAACTTGGTCTAACATCACATTGTGAGAAATATTCTCTCAATATGAAAATCAACTATGGCCAACCATGATCCAAGGTTGCATTGTTAAAAATAATATCTCGATATGAAAATAAATCATTGTCAACCATAGTCCAAGGTAGCATTATGACAAAGATTGTGTCAATATTAAAATCAACCACGGTCAACCATGTTTATTTTAGGGATTATTATATTTATATTAGGGTTTACATACCTTAGATTGTTACTTGGTCCAATGTCACATTGTGAAAACCATGGTTATCCATGGTCAACCATGGTCTAATTTCACATTTTGAGAAAGATTGTCTCAATATGAAAATGAACTATGGTAATCCATGGTCCAATGTAACATTGTGACAAATATTGTCTCTATATTCAAATCAATCATGGTCAATCATGGTCCAACATCACATTGTTACAAAGGTTGTGTCAATATGAAAATCAACCATAATTAACCATGTTTATTTTAAGGTTTATTATATTTATTTTAGGGTTTATATCTCTTGGGTTTATAATATTAATTCCTTGGGTTTAATATTATTCCCTTAAGGTTATAATCCCTTGGATTTTTAGTATTAATCCCTTGGTTCTATTAGTCCCTTGGTTTTATAATATCAATCCATTGCGTTTATTAATTAAGGGTTAAGATTCCTAGGGTATATTATGATTAATATGTTTTATAATATTAATCTTAGGGTTTGATATAAAACAATAAGGTTTATAATCATGGTCAACCATGATCCAACATCACATCATGACATCCATGGTAAACCATGTTCCAACGCTGGATTGTGAAAAATATTGTCTCAATATGAAAATCAACCATGGTCAACCATGGTCCAACGTTGCATTGTGAAAAATATTATCTCAACCATGTTTGTTTTAAGGTCTATAATGTTTAGCTTAGGGTTTATATATGTTTGGCTTACAATGTTAATCCCTTGGGGTTTATATATGTTGGGTTTACAATATTAATCCCTCGGGTTTAATATTATTCCATTGGGATTTTAGTATTAATCGTTTGGGTTTATTATTGCCTTGCATTTATAACATCAATCCATTGGTTTATAATATAAATTTTTTGGGTTTATTAATCCCCTTGGTTTATAATATTAATCCTTTGTGTTTAATATTATTTCCTAGGGTTTATAATGCATTGGGTTTATAATATTAATATCAATAACAATGGTCGATGATGGTCAACCATTGTCAAACATGGTCAATCATGGTCAACTATAGTCAACCATTGTGCAATGTCACATTATGACAAATATTGTCTCTTGGTCCAACGCCACATTGTGCTAAACATGGTCATCCATGGTCAACCATGGTCCAACATTGTATTGCGAAAAATATTATATCAATATCAAAATCAACTGCGGTCCAACATTGCATTCTGACAAATATTCTCTCAATATGGAAATCAATCATGGTCAACCATGATCAACCATGGTCTAACGTTGCATGGTGTCAAATATTGTCTCAATTAGAAAATAAACAATGGTCAACCATATTTGTTGTAGGGTTTACAGTGTTTATATTAGGGTTTATATAAATTGAGTTTACAGTATTAATCCCTTGGTTTTGATATTATTCCCTTGTGTTTTTAGTATTAATCTCTTGGCTTTATTATTTCCTTGCATTTATAATATCAATCCCTTGGGTTTATTAATCTAAGGGTTCTTATTCTTAGGGTATAATATGATTGATAGGGTTTATAATATTAATCCATTGGGTTATAATATAAATTCCTTGGTTATATTAATCCCCTAGGTTTATAATATTTATTTCTTGCGTTCTTCATATTACTCCCTTAAGTTTTTAGTATTAGTCCCTTGGGTTTATGATAATAACTCCTTGGGTTTATAATATTAATAATCCCTTTGGTTAAAAATATCAACATTTATTATATTATTGATGATATGAATTATATTATCATATTATTATAATATAATAATTATTATTATAATTTTTCATTAAAATGGTTAGAATTATTACTGTATTTATATCAACTATATTTATTAATGTGGTTGTGGTTGTTCTTTTTAGATATTTTTCCATTTTAAAATCCTTATTTGAGTTGGAAATTTTTCTTCATAATTTGGAACATTTTCTTATTTTAATTGAACAAAAATATTATTCTCTTATTCAATGTTAACAAAAATACAAAATTGTATTAATTTCAAAAAAATAACTAGCATCACCTCAAATGAGGAAAATGGATTGAAGTCTTAGAATTTGAGAGAGAACTTATATGATTCATTTTAAAGAATAAATATGTATTCATTTACTACGTCTTTATTCATTTACACCACGACTTTAAGGAGAAAATAATTCAAGTGATTTTGACCTAATCCTTCACAGTTAACTTTCTAATTGTTTTTTTTTCTCTTATGATTATTGGAATGTTTATTTATAAAAATTTTAAAAATAATGAATGAAGTAACTATCACTAATATAGGTTACTATGTCATTTTTTTCTGTTTGTTAAGTTGTTTTCGATCCTTGGGTTTTGACTTGTATCTTGAGGAGCAACTATTGAGGGGCATTTAATATGTGAAAGTCATTTGGATATTACACCTGGCCTAGGCCACACCAGCCCTAAGATGCATGGATTTTTTTAGCATGTTTTCTCCCCCTAGCTTAGGGCACAACCACCCCCCTTGAGGCTTGAAGGTCCCCTTCCTAATGAGGCCCATCCTCAACAGGTTGTTCTAGTGGGACTTTGCACTACTATTTCATTCCTTATATGATAATATCATCCCCTTAATTCTCAAATATTAATTTTTACCCATTATATTTCAAGTTAAATTTTCCTTGAATAGAGATATGTTGTAATGGTTGTAAATTTATTTAAAATTGTAAACTTTGACACAATATAGGAGAGATGTAATGCTAGCAAAACAAATTATTAAATTCAAAATAATAATATTGAAACATAATTGTGGATGAGATAAAAATAATAAGTAATAAAAATAATAAATTCATTCCATTATATCTATTTTTATAAGCTTGATGGGACTATATCTTCATCATGACCAATATATTACTTCGATTGGAATGAGGAATTGAACCAATGACTTCACATGGAGGAATGCCTTAACATAACACCCTATCACTATTTATCCAACACCCCATAGACCTATTTACTTTATTATAAGTTCCGAATTATAGTACCAGTAAAATAAACTATTAAATCAAGAAATATTAGTATTACAACATAATGTTGATTCCATTAAAAAATAATATTTAATAAAAGAAATAAATCAACGCAATTTAATTTATTATATAATACTTTATCCATTATATATCAAAATACATTAAATCTTTTTAACAATAGTTGTTGAATGAGAAATTTGAGCTTAGAGTGGTTACTCATCTAGATTTTCAACATGTTCATGTATATAGAGAATAGAATTTATATTGAAGGGAAATTAAACTTTCAGTAAATTATTATATTTCATTTTTTTATTGCAGTGTCAATAAAATAAACAATTAAAGAGAAAATTAATAATATTAAAATATTTTATTGATTCAATAATAAAAATAACTCATAATTGTAATCATGATTTTTTAAAATATATTAAATTTTTTTAAGAGTAATTATTAAATTTGAGCTTATATGAATTATTCACATCAAAAAAATATATTAAAAATGATTCATATTTATAACTATACTATTTTAAAATATATGAATGTTTTTAACAGTAAAACTAGTCACACACTATCACTTGATTTAGGAGAGTAGAAATTTTTTAATAGTGGATTAACTATGCAAATTACCAATCCAATTATTATATTTTAACATTTGAAAACATACAATTAATAAACATATAAAAAAATTAATCAATTTCATTAATAAACTTATAAATAAAAATAACGTTATTTTCAAATAAATATAGAAATGTAGAATATATATTATATAAATAATAACTGTAAATTAATATTAATTTTACACATAAATTAAAATAATATTTCATATTTAATTATATAATTTTATATTAAAATTTAATTAACAATATAAAATAATTCAATATTCACCCCAAAAAAGCTTTTTCTAACTTATATATCTGATTTCAACCTGGCTTGATAAATATAAAAGAATAACTAAATTTTAATGTAAATCTCCTTTTTTATTTAATTAACATTTTCACATAATAAATTAAAAGAATCAACCATTTTTTATAATCAATTTTTATAATGTTATATTGTTTTTGTTTTTCAAACATTTTTTTATTTTTATTAAAAACAAAAACCATTTTTTATAATCAATTTTTATAATGTTATATTGTTTTTGGTTTTTATTTCTTTTTTATTTTTATGAAAAACAAAAAATATTATAAAGTTTTCATAATACTTTTCAAAATTTCATATTAAAATAATTTTTTAAAAATTAAAAAATATTTTTTAATCTTTTTAAAAATAATGTTTTTTAAGATTGGTTATTGAGAAGTTTTATGTAGTTTTAAGACATTTATTAGAATAAAATTAATTTAAAAATAATAGAATAAAAGAAATCTAATAATAATACCTAACACAAGTTTAGCAATTGCCCCACTTACTGGTAGGAACAATTGCCATTAACTTTACGGCTTTTACTTACCATAGAAACTCACATATTTAAAAAACAAAAGCAACAACACTACTTGATACACTATTTTTTAGCTTGATGTTTTTTTTTCACATTTTTCATTTATTTATTTTCCTCTTTGTTTTTAGTTCATTTTCTGTCATCCCTCCCACTCTCACTACTAACCATTGAAACTTGTGGATTTAAAAAAAAAAAATGCAACAACATGGCATATTACATTGGTTCTTTTCTTCTTGATTTTTTTCATATTTTCCCTTGCTCACATTCTTCATTGTTTTTCCCCACTTTTTTCTAATATCTCTCCAAGTTTTAGCTTAACTATTTGGACTCACATTTTTTTTACTTTGCTAAGCTTTTTCTTAGTGGAGCCTAATAACTACACTTTCATTTTGGTTTTGATTTCACAGAATGAATTTTCAACTTCCCCTCCTTTACCCCACAAAGATTGGTGATTTCATTTTCTAGGATATGTCACACATTTCTTCCCAAATGTCTATTATTCATCCCAAATCATGCATTTCTTCCTAAATGATTTCTTATCTACTATTTTTTTATTTCTAAGCAACTATTTGTGATGCAAATAGTTAGTGTTCATAAATTTATTTTTTCTTTGAATCCTTGGTTTTGGACTAGATTTCATTAGGAAACTATGCTAATATAAGTCAAAGCCTAGTTGTCACTAAATCAAGATGGATTTTATCAGTGTTATCATGTAAGACCAAGTTTGTGATTTTTTTATTCTTCCATCTATCCTGTAAAATATGTAAAACATATTAATGATTTTTTTAAGGTAGAAATAAAGGTTTGTAAAGGGTTCTAATATGATTTTACAAGTGTTACTCTAATTGAGTTTTGATAATGTAGTTTACTTAAATTTCTAGATAGAAGTAGATAAATGGATCTAAGTTAACCTCACTTTACTTAAATTATTCTTAGTTGGAAATTGAAATATAGCATAAAAAGTGTCACTCACAATAAAAGAAAATAGTAATTTTCTTGTTTGAGTATTCGCGAAAAAGTTTTTTTCAAGCTAAACATCCAAAAAATTATCTTTAAATCAGTAGAACACTCCCTTGGTTTGGTGGGGATGAATGTCATTTAACTATTAATAACATCAAATTATGTACATGAAGTTTATTTTGTATAGAGAACCTGCTACAACTCTATGAGATAAGTGGGTAAAATTTAAAACATAAAACTTCCTTAGCTCAAAAATCTAAAACAGCTACTATACATATAACTCATACAAATAGAGATCTTCAAAAAAATAACTTTACCACTTTTCACACAAAGAAATTAACTATAATGATACCTCATATGCACCCTGTTATTATTATTTTTTTAATTAATATATAACATAACTGATATTTTGCTGAGAAATTTATTATTTCCCCATCATTCTTTAATTTTATTAATAACATACATGAATAGTTCAAACTTCTCATATATTATTAATTTTTGTTTCCTCCAAACTGTTCTAGCAACACTCCAATGTTTCTCTGGTAACTTATAGGTAAATCATTTATATTCTGGTGTTTAGACTAAAACAGTTTGAAACCATAACTTTTAGGTAGGTAAATCATTTATATTCTGGTGTTTAGACTAAAACAGTTTGATTGGCTTAACAACTTTTAGGGGAAATGAGCACCTTGTCGTTACCCCATTATTGCCATGAAAACAACAATGTTGAGGTTATTCATTAAAATAATTTCCTAACTTCACTATATGACTCATTTCTAAGACCATACCTATACTCTAAAGCGGCATTACCAAAATATGGTTTTTTTATTACCAATTCTTCATTTATAATCCTTATTTTATTCTGGCTCATCCTCCACTCTGTAACTAGCGTTTCAAGGTAAATTTATACTTGGCGTTCTTACCGAAAACACTAATATATGGGTTTCAGTTTGTAAGGTATTATTGGTCTCTACACATGTCGAAATGGCTTGGCTCTTCCCGGTCTTGGAAGTGGGTTTTCGTTATTGGTAAATGGAATCAAAATGCCCTCTGAAACTTTATATCATTTATATTGTTGTATCTATAGTTAATAGAATGATTCTACTTAGAGTATTCTATAATGTTTCCTCTGTTTCCATTTGTAGAATAGTAGCAGTCACCCTCTCCACCGTAAATTCTTCTTTAGAGTTTACTCTGAGAAGAAAACTAGTGTAAGGTTTTGTTCTGGTCAGTTTTGTTCTCTGGCTCGAATGGCTATTGGGATACATGGCGACGACATTTGTTCATCCCCCTCTAAAGACCACTCAGGTGAGCTCTCAATCCAATTTATTTTCACCATTTGTACGATTTAGTTACAATTTAGTTCCCTTTTTATTATTGTAATAAAGACGAAACAATTTTATTTGGGCATTCAATATTTTCTTCCGGAGGACTTGCTTACGAGTTGATATGTTATGAAAAGGGTTTCAAACCATCAGTGTTATCAATCTTTTGATAATTCTTTTTCGAGCTTATATTTTTTTTATTTAATCGACATCTCAACAGAGGATGTAGTTATGGTAGACACCATGACATTTTTATTCATTTTACTTTTTCAGATGTTAAACTAGGGTTTATACCCTTTACTATCTTCTACCAATTTTATCAGTACAACTTTATCTGTGGGTTTGGTTGGCTGTAAAAAAGTTATTGTTTTTGCCCCAGCTAATTTGGTTATGTTTTCCTTGTAGATTTTCCATATTAATCATTTCAATACTTCTGTTTATTCTCTGTTGAATTCATTATGGTTCTTTATTTTTTTTAAGCCCTAAATTTCAAGTATTATAGTGCTCTTTCGTTAGTAAATATTACTATACCTTTGCTGATAGTCCAATAATTTTCACTAAAAAATATTAGGTCCTTACCGATTGTTGGGTTTGTTTCCCTTATGTGACTGTAATTATTCACAAGAGTTTATTTTTGGTTAGCTGTAACTTTTAAAGTTGTAATTTTTTCTGTTATTAAAAATTTCTAAAATTTGTTTTCAATTCTTTGTAATTCCGTATCAAAGTATCCAGTTACTCATTCCTTAGAAAAAATCACCCCATTTTTTTAAAATGTAGTGGCTAATTTATTATATTTGCACTGTACAAGCAGAGGGAAAACATGAACCCTTAAATCTTAAATTCAAGTAATTCCCTCTCACCCTTTTACTGTATCGTATTTTTAGATCTAGTCTTTCTCACTTTATTTCTGGTACATCCTCATTATTGGTCACTTATTTTATTTTCAATTTGTTTTATAGGTACTAAAATGAATTTATATGAATTTAATTTCCATGTTTTATTCAAAAATTGTGGTGGATATTCTATTTGAGAACATTTTTGACAATATTTTACTAAAAAAATATTAAATTCTACACTATTATAGTTTTATTTAATTTTTAGATATGTAGATTTTACTATAATTAATGCATGAGTTTGAATGAAAATTATGAAGAAAAGTAGAGAATGAAAAAATAAGCTCTCACACACACATAAGATACAAAATAATTTTCAGAAAAAACCCACCTAGAAGGTGAGGCCACTTCACTCTTTTTCTCTCTCTAGAAAATAAGGTTGCAGGTACAAAGAAGGAATTATTATGGCATGTCGGCTCCTACATTGCATATACCTTTTTTGTGTGCTCTATCTCCTATGTCTCCTAACTATATTTTCTCTTCTATGAAACAAAATTCTCTCTACAGAATGGAATGCCTCATTCTCCCAGTGGCCTTGTTATAACACAACGTGATAGCCTACTAGTGGTTAAGTTTGACTACATCAACTCTTAATTAAATTAAAAAAATAGACTCTTACAGAGTATTTTAAATCAAAAACATTTTGATAACCCATTTTCCATGAATAATTGGGGCTTACATGGCATCCTCCCAAACTATAGGTGTGGAAACATGGAGGTCAACTTGTGAGTGACATAAATTTTGCATACAAAATCAAATTGATTCCATTCTTGTGTCGTTGGAAATATCCATGTGCGTATAGTATAATGAAAAGGTGTGGCACTAAAGTGATAAGTTTTACCCCCGAAAAACATCACTTGGTTCCTCAAAATTCTCCCAAAAGGTTTGAGATGTTATTTTTCCAAACTCGGTCCTATTGGTAAAAACTATCCTGTGAGTTGATTCCTCCACGTTTTCCACTCTAAATGCATAAAATTGATGGATGAAAAGAAATATAATGATCCAATATGGATCACACCTCCCCATTTTGGGAGGATTTTGGTCCCAAAAATATTTTACTGAATGAGGTGAGGAAATTTTTACTCCACCGTCTCTCTGGTGTACCATTTAGTTTTTCCTCGAAGTTATCTCTTCAACCCAATCTTGAAAATATCATGCTGCCCATGTCTTGTAGTTTTAGACCTCTTCTGTAAAAGTATACTTTCTTTCAAATCTGCCTCAATGTTGAGGGCTAAATCATCCATAGAAGGTAGGAGTTGTTCCTCTTCCTAGTCAAGCATGGAAGGTGTAACATCACACCTCCCCTCACATCTACCCATGTAACCAACAAATGAGGGTACACATGAGTTGAGGGGAAATGATGAGAAAAATAAACCTCCTAGATGACCTTAAGGAAATGGATTCAACAAAAAAACCTCACTCACCTCCCCTCATGAGCCACAGGACCCTTTAGGAGTAACCTAACCCCTCAGGTGTTCATCACTGAGGCCACCTTGAAGTTTCACTAAATTTTATCCCAATTCTCTCCGTTGGGAAGGCCTCAGTGCGACTAGACCTCCCACTCATATGCATAAGCCTACATGAGTGTGACCATAGAGTAAATTTCCTAGTTTTATGCCAATGGCTGTGGAAATTAAGGCTAAATTCGAGGGCTTGGGATAGATCTCTGCCTAGAAATCCTTGTCACTTTGAGAACCATAAATTACACAAGGAAAATGCTTGTAAACTAAAAACAGAATTGAGGACTAGGTCTGACCATCCTCAACTAGGACCGACATTCTTTCAAACACTTGGAAAAAATGCAATCTATAGGTCATGAATACAAGACTGAACATAAGGGACTAAAAATTCATATCAAACATGTCAAGAAGTATCAAAACCCTCTCCCATTATTTTTATTAACATTAATTAGCTCTTACATCCATTATTCCTTCAGTTATAATTAACAACATCAAATAAACCATGCATAGAACCAATCACATAACCATGCTTATAAACAACATATAACCACATAAATAGCCATGATACAAAAAGCATTAAAGTAACATAAATAAAAGTACAAAAGAAAGAGAACTTAGTTTTCATTAAACGTAGGAAAGAGCCAACCAGGTTCAGGACGTCCATGTACCACTCAACCATAGACATGGTTGAACCAAATCATTCTTTCATCCAGTCATCCTCGTGACGTATTCCAAGCATGAATGTTGGATCTCATGGATAAACCCATCCAAAAAAATCAGAGGAATCCATACACTAAACCACCTCCACCCTCACCATATCGTGCTCTCACCAAAACTGGGATCGAGATCAGAAAACTGAACCGTGTTTGGAATGCCTCCCGGTCTCATCACCAAATTTGAGGAATTTTCTGTCTCCTTCTCTCTAGGCTTTTCCACAATCCAAATCAGGTCACTACGCCCTTACCAAGACACCACCCTCGAGATTTACGGTGTATCCCGCCAAAACAGGTCAAGGGATTTCTAGGCCTTTTAAAATGAACCTGAGACGACCTCCACCCTGGATTTTGAAACCATCCATACATTCCAAAGCTCAAAACTTAAAACCAACCCATCACACCATGGATATCTCAAAAAAGGCAAGGAAAGGCTGAAATCCATTCTCAAAACCCAAAAAAATCATGCCACTGATGATATAATAATTGAGTAGAAACATGTAAGTAATCTCGTTGAAGCTGCTTGATCATACTCTTCCTTTCTTGATATTCTATTTCCTTTCCTTCCCTTGTGCTGCATTTTATTTCTTTTCATTTTCTTGGTCCAATTTTGAAATGCTCTAGTAAAAATCAAGTGTCCAAGAGTGTCAAAGAGAGAGAGAGAGAGAATAGGGTGAGAGCTCCAAAACTGAACTAACAAACATTACCAACTAATCCTCAGAAGCCTTTTTATCAATGAGGCCTCTTTTTCTTCATTTTCCATTATTTTTCTTCCATTTCCCCCTCACATGCAACATGTGACCTTTCACCTTTCTTTTCTCCTAATTTCCTTTATTTTCATAAATAAATGTGCCAAAAATACTTTTTCCTTTTTAAAGCCTTAACAATTTCCTTTTGGCAATTTCCCCTATCCATAACCACATCAAGTGATGCCCACTAGGATATATTTGCCCAAAATTCAACTTGGAATAAGTTTCCCTTAACTGTGGTCTTAATTTTTCCTTTATTAACTTTTATTAAATTAAATTTTAACTCGGTTTTGTTACAGAACCCTCCCCGTTGGGGAATGCCCTCCTCGGTTTTAAACCACACCTATAATCAGCAAAACCACTAAAAAGAAACATACTACTCATGGAGATTTATAACCTAGCTTGATGTAGTATTTATATTAAGTAACCTAATCAAAGCAAAATCCATCATGACAACATGACAATATAGCAACCATATTTCTTATTGGAGCTTTATATCTTAGCTCATGGTGGTATTTACAACAACAACCATAAATTAATATGTACAAATACAAAAAAATATTTTCCTTAACCGGTAAACAATGAAAGATACATAGACCACATATGATCAACCATTTTACATGTAGCTTCTTCAGGCCCAATGTGCTTCCACTGCACTTTAAATTGCTCTATGTCTCTTTTCCTGAGCATGAGCTATTTCTGTTGTAATATGGACTAAGGTTCGATTTTTAATTCTCCTTCTTGATCTACCTACAATACAAACCAATCAATAACATGATCGACATACTTTATATACCTTTTGAGTAATGAAATAGGAAAAACATTGTGTACTTTCACTATTCGAGGCAGTGAAAGTCGATAGACCACTGGTCCAATCCTCTTAAGGATCTCAAAAGTTCTACAATACCATGGTGCCAACTAGTTTACGTAATGGAAATATTACTTTCTGAAATAGACTGCCTGATTCTTTTGATATCCTTCCTCACTCGTTGATTGGCACATGATACAATCCTTATGTGCAAGTATACATGCTCCCTAACCTTAAACTCATTAAATTCCTTGTGCTGGTATTCATAACTCTTCTTCCTATCCTATGATCCCTTTATATTATTATTTATAACATGCATCTCTTATTCCATATCCACCAACATGTCTGGTCCAATAAGTAATCAATTCACTCGATCACTTCAGCTCATGGGAGTATTACAGCTCCGCCCATACAGTGCCTCAAACTCAATCATACTCAATGAATATTGATAACCATTATTCTATGAAAACTAAGGCAATGGAAGGCACTCCTCCCATTTCCTCTACTGATGCATGACATACATCCTCACCATATCCTCTGGGATCCTATTGGACCTCTCTATCTATCCACCTGTTTGTGGATGATAAGTTATATTGAAGGCCAAATATTTCCCCAAACCTGCAAACAACTCCTTCTAAAAAGTTGGAAGTGAAATTTGCATCCCTCTTAAACAAAATCTTCTTCAGAACACCATGTAATATCAAAATCTACTTGATGAATACCTGTTCCACCTCACTAGAAGACTATGTAGTCTTTACTGGAATTAAATGAGTGACCTTTCTCAACATGCCAACCAAAATTAGGATATAATCATGTTGCCTCACTATCCTCAGAAGATGAATATTAAAGATCATGGAAATGACCTCCCATTTCCATTCTGGAATTGGAATAGGTTGTAGTATACCACCTCTATGCTTACTTTTTTCCTTCACCTGATGAAAATCCAAACATATAACCACAAAATCTCCCACATCCCTCTTTAGATTCAGCCATTAGTTGAACTTCTTCACCACTGTCAATGTCTTCTAGTACCCTGGGTGACTTGAGTATGTCTTGAAATGGAATTACCTCAATATAAGATTCCTGAATTCACTCTCATATGGCACACATATCCTGTCCCTAAATACCACCAAACCATCTGTCGTGAGATGATATTCTGCAATCTGATCACATGTAACTACACCTGTACTTTTACCCATACCTATACTCTATTGTAGCTTGTGTGTGAGCCCCATGTACCTATTATCCTGTTGTCCTGCCTATAAGATCCAATCTTGTAAGTATTTCATATATGAAATCATATCTCCTAAATGATTCACCTGTAATTTCCTACTGAGAGAATCTACAACCATGTTCTTCTTTCCCATAATGTTAATGATCTCGAATTCAATCTCACTAAGGGTGGAAAACCATCTAGGTTATGTAACATTTAGATTTGGTTTGTCAAACAAATATCTCAAGCCACTGTGATAACTCGGCAATACAAATCACCTACCAAGAAGATAATATCTCCACATTATCAATGCTTCAATAATAGCTACCAACTCAAGATCATGAGTCGTGTATTTCTATTCATGCTATTTAAATTTCCTAGACACATAGCATAGCACCTGTCCCTCCTACATAAGGAATCCACCAAGTCCTCTTTTACAAGCATATTTACACACCTCAAATTATTTATCTAGATCTGCAATATTAAGAACTAGAGCATGAGTAAAAACTTCTTTAACTATTCGAAACTAGCGGCACATTCTTATGTCCACTCAAACTTCTTACCTTTTCTCTATAAGGATGTGATAGGATATTAAATGCATGAGAATTTCCTGATGAACTTGTTGTACTAACCTTCTAATCCCATAAATAACATGAATTCATTGACATTAGTAGGAGCTTCCCAATCCATGACGACTCTTATATTTTCTGGATCCACTGGTAAGCCTTCCTTGGAAACATGTCCGAAGTAGTGAACCTTTATCTAGAAGACACTACACTTTCTAAGCTTAGCATATAACTAACGCTCTCTTAGTAATATTAACACTGCTGCTAAATGTTCATCATGCTCTTCTTCATTCTTAGAATATACTAATATTCCATCAACGAATACAATAAAAAACTTCTCCAAATAAGGATGCAACACGCTATTCATAAAATATATCCATGTAGTTGGGACCTTATTCAAACCAAATGGAACTAAATCAAACTCATAATGCCCATAATTGGTCCTGAATGTGGTATTTAATATGCCCTCTTCTTTGATGTGTACCCAATGATATCTTGATCTCAAGTCGATCTTAGAGAACAATGTTGCTCCCTTCAACTGATCAAAAAAGTCATTAATCAACGACAATGCATACCTACTCTTTATCATCACTTTATTCAACTATCTGTAATAAATTCACAACTTGAGAGTACAATCCTTGTTCTTTGCGAACAACACTGATGCCCTCCAAGGGGGTACACTCAACCTCATGTATCCCTTGTCAAGCATTTCCTTTAGGTGCAACTTCAACTAAACTTACTCTAGCATACTCATCCTGTAAGGTTCCTTTGATTTCAGTGCTTCCCCTGGCACCAAATCAATTGAAAAATACACTTCCCTTTGGGGAGGTAGCTTTGGAATCTCTATTGGGAACACATCCTGAAAATACTGCAATACATGATACATTTGGAATATTTCTGCATCCTAAAAATCCTTACCCTTATCACTGCAAACATGCACTGCAAACATCACACAACCTTTCCTGCAACTAGGCTTATCATGCATAGTTGTTACCATCCCCACTGATGTAAGTTTCTTCTTTCCCTACAAAATTCTCTTTGATCCGTTACCTTCTAGGCACTCAATGGCCTTATCATAACATTCCAATTTGGTCCTATGAAGGTACAACTAATCCACACCCAAAATCATGTTATATGATCCTGATGGCAGTACATTCAAATGTGTTGTTGTATGCATACCATTTAAGTCAAATGCATAAGATCTAACCCAATGGTGAACTCTCTTCTTTGTAGTTGTATCCAACTGCACCAACCAAGATTCTACATGCGCTTATTTTCTCGAGCCACATTCATCCACCTAGTCACAATTAACATAACTATAATTAGATCAAGGATCAATTAAAATAGAAATAACTTGATTAGAAAACTTGTCATCCATATCAATGATAGATGCATGGTGATTTTCCTACATCTTTTACACAATTTCATAAATATGAGGAATGTTATGACCAACATCCCCAACTATCTGTGCCTCATGTTCACTATATATCTGGGCTCTACCACCTTGATACTACTGAAAATCCCTATTGTGATGATCCTTACCACAAATCCAACATTTCAATGGTGCTCTAGCATCACCTCTAGTTTGTTTCTCTCCCGGTTGCAATCCTTGTCCCTTCTCAACTGTACTGAACTTATTGTCAGGAACCATATTTTCTTTCCCACCTGCCTCTTGAGGTCTTCCCCTCTTTGGTGGACATCTTCCTTTAGCTTTCTCATTTCCTTTCAAATCACACATAGGATGAGATTTGAGATTTTATTGGTCATAAAATTTCTTCATATTTCGAATGGACTCTTCTAGCGATATAGGCTTATCAAACTCAATTCGGTCTATGTATTCTATCAGTAGGCCACTGATGAATATCTGAACCTTGGCCTTCTCTTCCTTGAGGTAAGGCACATATCTCAACAGCTACAAGAGCATGCTAGTATACTTATCATCTGTCAGGGAACCCATGTGAAACTCATACAACTCCTTAGCTCTGGCATCATAGTACCTCTTTGACAGAAACTTATTCTAGAATATCCTCTTGAACTCACTCCAAGCTAGTTCCTTTGAATTAATACACCTTACATTCTTCACATATTCCCACCAAATATATTATTTATCTTTCAGGCAAAATTTAGATATTTTGGATTTCATTTTTTCTATGTAATCATGCAATCTGAAGAACTTCCTCATACGAAGCAACCATTCCTCCACATCCTATGATTTCTTCATCTATCCATCAAAGGTAGGTGGTTTTTTTTTTTTTAATTCATCGAGAAAATATTGCCTATCACTCCTCCTATAAGGATGATAATTATGACAATCATAGTGTTTGTCATAACTAGAACTAGAATAGTATGTGCATCTTCCACCTCTACTATCTAGAGTGTCCAAGAACAGGCGATCTGTAATTGTTTCATCTCTATTCGACCTATGAATACCATGAGAACTACTTTGATATGCCCTGTTAGTCCCATCCTCTCGTCCATAGCTAATCCGAAGTGGTCCTTATTTCTGCAACTCTGACAGA
Organism: Pinus albicaulis; assembly: GCA_034641835.2. Lineage (NCBI taxonomy): Eukaryota > Viridiplantae > Streptophyta > Pinopsida > Pinales > Pinaceae > Pinus > Pinus albicaulis. Next base: position 1,096,041,331 of record CM076575.1, on the reverse strand, counting down.
CTTTGAAGGATTACTACGTTGACCTCTTCTTGTTTCTATTGTTCTCGTATGATTCAGTCATTGTCATGTTGATTAGTGGTTGTCATTAATGTCAAATGAACCAGAACCATGGGCTACCTCAATCTTGCATTGGAATTTTTACTTGAAAACTTACTATATTTCTATTCGGGGATATTTTGGATGGTTTCTAATTGTCGAGATGTTTCTGTTGATATATGGCACACCACGTAATTATTCACGGTTTGAGAGACATTCGTGTTTGAAGTTAGTAACCCCAGTTAGTTGGCTATGGCGTTGTGGCATGATACTAATCATTGGTTATGGTCATTTAATAGTCAATAATTAATAATTTTTAAGCTCCTAAAATACCTCCAACTTTCACTTGTTGAAGACCCTCTCAACCTAAGAATTTATATAAATTTTCACCCTCATATCCTCCTCATGTAAGGATTTTGCTACTTAAAATAGGTCATTGTGGAATTTTCACTATGATTTTTTTTTTTTTTGTGAAGCTTCATATGCTGAAAAAAAAAACACTTTTGAGCTGAAATCCTAATGAAATGCATGTCCAAATTTCAGATATTGGTTCGCTATATTTTCGGAGATATGATCTGAGGAAGTTAAGGTTTTTGCATGCTCTCGAATTTCATGTCAAATAGGTGACCTTGGGAAAATCGTCATAACTTTCTCTTTGAGTATTGGATTCAAATTTCATAAAAAGCGACAAAAAGAGAACAAAATTTAGTTTTTTGGATATCGTTTTCAGAACCAAAGGTTGAAACAGTGACACATGGCACTTCGTAAAATTTCGCTCGACTGAACCAGTCTATCATCAGGTCATCGTAGAAGATTGGGCATAACTATTCATTGAAGAATCAAATATTGATCAGACCTATGGGGTTGGAAAGAGGAATCAGAGGACTAGCAAAGGATGCAATTTCAGGTCCTAGATATTTGAAATTACATAAATATAGTGGATTCAATATTGAACTTCCAGAAGGACAAAAACAATATGCATTCAAGGATCAATGCAGTAAGGAAAACACATCAAGAGTCAATGGTAAGTCTGCTACAACAAGGTATGTATTATTAGCGTTTGAATTTTAATTTGAATATCATATTTGACATGTGTTTTTTCACGACATTGTAAGTATTTTGCATGCATGTTTGATTGGTTTTTGTTCATAAATGTTGAACATATTTGCATTTTAATTTTGAATATTTCTCTGACATATGGTTTGCACAACAGTGTAAGTATTTTGTTTTTATATTGGTTTGGGTCTTGTTTATTAATTCATGTGCAGGAAAGAGGACACAATAGGACAACTTAGAAACATATTAGCAGGACATTGCAATTCCAAAGTACTGTTACTTGAAGCAAGCACAATAATATCTCAGCAGTTGCTTGTGTTCAAATAAATAATGTAAAGTCAAGTATCAGGGTATGTCAAAATTCAATATTGTAAAAATAATCATTGTAAAATTGTAAAAGAGTCATTATTGTAAAAGATTCAATTTTCCTAGAGTTGGAAAATCATTGTTAGGAGGAATAAGTGTCAGTGTTGGATAATGTTATGGTTGGGTTGTAGGAAATAGTTTTATTAGGTGATTGGTCTAGTCAAGAAAATCATTGTGAATCATATTGTATTGTGGATCATTGTCCCTAGTACGAGAGTCCACAATATTGTCTTATTTCTGATCATTATAGGGTGGAAAGGAGGTGCTAGGTTGGTGCATGAAGTCATCTACAGGTTGGAGCATGTGAACACTTCAGGGTGGTAGGTTGGTCTAGGATGTCGGGGCATCCATTTAGTTGACTATAGAATAAAATAGGGCATTCAGGCGTCCTTCTAGTGGGAGCTATAGAAGAATGATTTTCTAGAATTTTAGGAACTTTTTCCTTTCATTTCAGTTTGGACTGAAGATTAAAGAATTTATTAGAAAGTGTTAGGTCGTTTTTGATTCGGAGGGGGCTTTCCACCTAAAATTTGTGTTCATATTGTGTTCTATTGTTTACTATTGCTATTGGATAAACATCAATAATAACTAAAGATTAACTAATGCTCTTAAAATATTTAAAAGTGATAATTGATAAGAAATATTAATCCAAACCCCCTCTCAGTACTTAGAACAATTGGTATCATGAGCTTGGTTCCTTCAAAAAGAGTCTAACAACTAGAAGGAGGGGATTGAGCATACTAAGAATAGAGTTTCTTTGTTCAATGGAAGTAACTACACACTTTGGAGTGGAATAATGCAAGTTCATTTTTTGGTGCAAGGATAAGAAGTATGGGAAATCATCGAAAAAGGATTTACAACAACCGAGGATGAACAAGGAAACAAAAATATGGTATATGATGAAAAGGCTAAAGATATCTTTATTAGTGGGTTTATCGAATATCTCCATGTTAAGGTATTGAGTTCCAAAAATTGTAACTAAGTATGGGGCAAGAATGATAATATATATGTAGGTGACTCAAATGTGAAAGAAGCAAAGCTGAAATGTGACCAGTGCAGGAACTATCTCTTAACCCCTCTGCTTGCTGAAATTTTTCGTCTTAAAAGTTGTTTTGATGAGCTGACAATTTGTCACATTTACAGGGAAAGAAATACTAAAGCAGACAGCCTTTCTAAAAAAGGCATTGAACAGGTTTTGGATTTATGGTTAGTTGATGAAGTAGCGGATGGAGTGGCAAGGAGACTTTCCCCTCCGGTTTTTGCATAATTTTGGAAGCTGTAAACAGCTTTTTTTCTCACTGTTTTCTTCTGTTATGTACATATTTTCCAGCACTTACAACACTGTTTATTTTCTTAAAAAACTGTCAACATACTCAGTGCTGTTTTCCGTAATTTGGAGGCCTGAGTAATGATTTTTTTGGACATGTCAGCACTTTTTCTGCCAGCACAGTGTTTACTAGCTGGTCATTGGACAGTGGTGGTTTTAAGTATACCCTGTTTCGGTGTTTTTTCCTTCATGGAAGCCGGGGGTAGCTTACACCACAGTATTTGCTTCTTTTCAGCAGTTTTTGTTTTGACAGGGCTGTAGGGTGGTTTTCATCCAAAAAACAGCTGTTTTTTTTCTCTGGAAAAGGGAAAGAAATGCATCGCATATGCTATGTAACCCTCTTTTATAATAGAAGGTTCGATTTTTTCTATGGAAAAAAAAGAAAGAAGCAAAGCTTCAAATTCACAGGGAAAAATTTAAGCAAATAAAAATGAAGGAAGATGAAAATATTGATGCATACTTACAATGTGTTGATGAAATAAAAAATGCATTGGAAGGTTTGGGAGAACATGTCGACACAAAAATGTTTGTCTGAAATATCCTTAGAACCTTGTCGGAAAGATTCAACCCAAAGGTATCGGTCTTGGAATATAGTTCGAATCTAGAAAATCTCAGCAAAGCTAAATTTCATGGAGTGCTTAGGGCATATGAAATGAGGTTTTAAGAAGAGGATGGCACATCTCACCTAGAAAAAAACATTCGTCGCATCCATGAAAACTAGTAAGGACAAGCATACTATGAAAGCGAAAACTTGAAGTTGTAAGGAAGAAGAAAAGTAAGAAGATGAAGAATAATTTTTAGATAAATAATTTTCCTACTTCACATGATAAATGAGAACAGGTACGGGGAAATTCAAAGGTAAAATTCCATGTATATTTTTTGATTGTGGTGAGGTTGGGAATTTTTCAGCCAAGTGTCCTCACAAAAATTAGGTTGTTACGAAAGCAAAGAAAGGTCTCAGGAAGTTCAAAAAGCAAGGAAATAAGAAATGATTTAAGAAAAGTTTATTCTCCAAAGAAGTTAGCTCCTCATCTGATGAAGAGAGTGATAACAAAGAATAAATCAACATAAGAGTATTGTTTATGGCCAAACATAATAAGCAATAAGCATCTGACGAAGAAGGAGAGGAAGAAGAAGAGATAACTAAGGTTGAATTTCAAAATGAAGTGATTAGGGTTATCAAAGAGCTTAAGATCGAGAAGAAGCATGTCAACACTCTTGAAGACGAAATAATGATAGAAAGGGAACATGTCCTAAATATTAAAACTAAGGTTGATGAATACAAATGAGTTGAAGTATCACTTAGGGAAGAATTAAAGGAAATAAATAAGGAAAGAGAAGCATTGGAAGCTGAAATACTTTCTCTTCGAAAGCAAGTAAAAAATGGAAAAAATCTTCAAAAATACACCAACAGCTCCAAGGAATTGGAAGAACTCATCAACAATCAATGATCAAATAGTGACAAGAATAGTCTTGGTTACAAAGAAAAATATGAAAAGGAGAAAAGTCCTTCCATGACAAAAAAAGAAGATGGATATGAAAAATCTAACATGTAGGTAGACGTTCCAGCTATTGGGTATGTGTTATATTATTTCCACGACTAGACCCACGAGCTGTACGTTGTACTGGGCACAGCAGGGGGGGCAACAGCCCCCCCTGTCGGGGTCTGGGGCAGTGCCCCGGCGAAATATTTTTTTTTTTGGTGTGCAGACCCACTCATTGGCGGACCCACCCATGTTTTGTGCATGAGTTTGCACATGGTTTTGGGGTATGATGGTTTTCGGTCCTTGGTATTTTGTTGATCTGGTCAAGGGAACTACGGCTATGTTCTGATCTAGGGTTAATGGATTGGGGTTTATGTATGCTTCGGCATGTATATATATATATATGTGTTGCAACAATAAAAGGAATATAATGCAAAATCAAGCTAGTCATCCCAATTTGGGATTTAGGGGGAAATCTCTGTGTTTATCTGTTTTATGTTTTATGCTCTCGCTATTGTTTATTTTCTGTTATAAGATTCATGTGTAGATGATTTTTGTTCAGGGTTAAAACCTACATTTGGAGTTAGAGCTGTTTCGGCTTCAAGGGGACACCTTTGCTGCTAAGAGTTTTTTTGCTCAGGCCTGAGGTAGACCCTGTTCAGTGGGAGATCTGCGGGATCGATTCTTGCAGTGAAAGAAGATGGCGAGCGACGAAAAGATGGAGATCGAGAAATTTAATGGTCAAAGTTTTGAGTTGTGGAAGCTCAAGATGGAGGATCTGCTGGTGGATAAAGATTAGTGGATTGCGGTAGATCCAGGTACTAGACCAACGAAAATGTCAGATGAAGATTGGAAGAAACTATATTGGAAGGCTAAGAGCACAATACAGTTGTGTGTATTATATTCAATATTGTTGAATGTATCTGGGGAAGCTATGATGAAGAATTTGTGGGAAAAACTTGGGAATTTGTACCAATCTAAGTCTCTGGTGAATAAGCTGTTCTTGCGGAAAAATTTGTATAACCTGAGAATGAAGGATGGAGACTCAGTGACAGAGCATCTGAACGCCTTCAATACTATGGTAAGTCAGCTATCATCTATTGATATTAAAATCTTAGATGAAGATAAGTCCATCAGTTTGTTGTGTTGTCTACCAGACTCGTGGGATAGTTTGGTTATTGCAATAGGTAGCAATATAAGTACCTTGAATTTTGATGACATTGTCTCAGCCTTGTTGTTGGAGGAAATGAGATGGAGAAATATGGAGGGCCAGAATGGAGATGCCTTATCTGTACGAGGAAGGTCCCAAAACAGAAACAAGAATAAGGTTTCGAGTGGGAGATCTAAATCTAGAGGGAGATCTAAATCTCCTGGAAATTTTGTAAAGGTGTGCTGGAAATGTAGAAAGGAAGGAAACTAAAAAAAGGAATGCAGATCTAAAGCTGCTGAGAAAGGAAAGGGATCTGATGATGCTCCTTCTGCAGAGGAAAAAACCACCTCGGATGAAGTTGGGGATGTTTATTTGGCTTCTTCTTCAAATGCACATGTAGATCATGAGTCATGGTTGATTGAATCAGGTGCGTCCTTTCACTTCCCTCCCCATAGGGAGTGGTTCTGCGAGTATGAGAAATATGATGGTGGTGATGTCTTCCTAGGGGATGATAGGAGGGCCAGAATCATCGGATGTGGAAAGGTGAAGTTGAAGTTGCAAGGTGGAAGGATTAGAACACTTCCTAGTTTTCTGCATATTCCTGCATTGGCCAAAAATCTGATTTCTATAAGCAAGATGGATGATGCGGGTGTAAAAACAATGTTCAAGAACGATGCCTGCAAGATGGTTCGGGGAGCACTGGTATTAATGCGAGGAGTTCGGACTGGAACTCTGTAAAAGATACAAGGTAGCACTGTTATTGATGGATGTAACAATTATGTGGTTCCTGAAAATGGAGCGGAAATCCTAGCTATCTCTGGAGAAAATACCATGCTATGGCATGAAAGGCTTGGACATATTGGAGAGAAGGGCCTTCAGATACTACATAAAAATGGTATGGTAGAAGGTATGTCTAATTTCTCTCTGGATTTCAATTTTTGTGAACATTGTGTATATGGGAAGCATAATCAGGTGAGTTTTCCTTCTGGTGCTTGGAGGGAAAACAAGATATTAGAACTTGTGCACAGTGATGTGCTTGAACCTGTGTCAGTTCCATCACTAGGAAAGTCTGTGTACTATGTTTCATTCATATATGACTTCTCAAGGAATAAATGGATATATTTCTTGAGGAAGAAATCTGAAGTCTTTGACAAATTTAAAGAATTTAAGGCTCTGGTGGAAAACCAGACAGAGAAGAAGATAAAAGCGATGAGGACAGATAATGGTGGGGAATTCTGTAGGAAGGAATTTGAAGAGTCCTGTAAGAAGTGTGGCATAGCATGGCAAAATAATACTCCATACACACCTCAAAAAAATGGAGTTGCAGAAAGAATGAACAGAACACTGATGGAAAAGGCAAGAAGCATGCTCAGTGGTACTGGGTTAGGACAAGAATTCTGGGAAGAAGCAGTGGAGACTGCATGTTACTTATTCAACAGATCACCTTCATCAGCGTTGGAGGATAAGAATCCACATGAGGTATGGACTGGTAAGAAACCCTCTCTTTCACATCTAAGGGTATTTGGATGTGATGAATATGTACATGTTCCAAAGGAGAAAAGGAACAAGTTGGATAATAAATCTGAAAGGTGCATCTTTGTTGGGTATAAGGATGGTTTAAAGGGTTACAAGCTTTTCAACCTAGAAACAAGGAAGATTGTGTACAACCGAGATGTGGTGTTTAGAGAGGTGAAAGATGTTGTAACACATGAAGTCCTACCAAAGGAACCTAAGAAGATAGTGTTTGAGCTAAAGGAGGATGAATCAGACTCTACAACAGAAGAAGATTCAGAAGAGGAAAAGCCACAAACCCCAGCTTTGAGAAGATCAGTTCGAGAAAGAAGGAAACCAGAAAGGTATAGTCCATCTGCTTTTTGTTCAGGTTTTGCCTTAACTATAACTGATGATGATCCCAGAATTTTCAGGGAGGCAGTAGATTCAGAGGATGGAAAAATTTGGAAGGAGGCCATGGTTGATGAAATGGCATTCTTGCACAAAAATGAGGCATGGGATCTGGTGGAGTTGCCGGCTGGAAGGAAGCCCATCAGGAGAAAATGAGTGTTTAAGAAGAAGATGAATGTATAAGGAAAGGTAGAGAAATACAAATCTCGGTTGGTAGCGAAAGGTTATTCCCAGGTGTCGGGAATTGATTTTGGTGATATTTTTTCTCCTGTTGCCAAAGTTACTTCTATTAGATTACTTATATCTATTGCTGCTACATTTGATTTTGAGATAGAATAGATGGATGTGAAGAAAACATTTCTTCACAGGGATCTAGAAGAGGAGATCTACATGAAGCAACCTGAAGGCTTTATGGTGAAGGGTAAGAAAGAATTGGTATGCAGGTTGAAGAAGTCTCTGTATGGGTTAACACAGTCACCAAGGATGTGGTATCAGAAATTTGATACCTATATACGGGGACTTGGCTTCACCAGAAGCAAGGAGGATCACTGTGTTTATTTTAAATTAATTGGTGATCGTGTTATTTATTTGGTCTTGCATGTGGATGATATGTTTTTGATTGGAAATGACAAAGAAATTATCCAAGATTTGAAGATGCAATTTTTCTCCAAATTTGACATGAAGGATCTTGGTGCTGCAAACTATATTTTGGGCATGGAAATTAAGAGAGATCGGGCAAAGAGGAAGCTCTGGTTAAACTAGAGGAAGTATGTCAAGACTATATTGAAGAGGTTCAATATGCAGGATAGTAAACCGGTGAATGTTCCTATTCCTGTAGGTGTAAAGCTGTCTGCTGAACAGTGTCCCAAGACAAAAGAAGAAGAGGAGGATATGTCCCGTGTTCCATATGCAAGTGCAGTGAGTATCCTAATGTATGCAATGGTTTGTACTAGACTAAACATTGCACATGCAGTGGGAGTATTGAGCAGGTTTATGTCAAACCTGGGGAAGGAGCATTGGACAATAGTGAAGTGGGTTTTCAGATATTTGCGTGGCACTAGTAATTATGGCTTGTGCTACCAGGAAAGACCAAGATTGGAAAGAATGTTGGACATTCATGGTTTTGTTGATGCAGACTGGGCTGGAGATCTGGACCAAAGAAGATCTACACGTGCGTATGTGTTTAGCCTATTTGGAGGCGCAGTCAGTTGGATGAGTAAAAGACAGTCTGTGGTGGCTCTTTCAATTACAGAGGAAAAATACATAGCAGTCACTCATGCAATCAAGGAAGTGGTTTGGTTGCATAGATTTTATTCAAGTATGGGGTTGGTACAGCAACCTATAAGGATAGACTGTGATAGCCAAAGTGCAATTTTCTTGGCTAAGAACCCTGCTTATCATTCAAAGACAAAGCACATTGATGTTCAATATCACTTTTTTAGAGATATGGTTGAGGATAAAAGGGTGTTTCTGGTAAAGGTGGACACTTTGAAGAATGTTGCAGATGCATTGACAAAGTCTGTGAACACTCAAAACTTATCTTGGTGTACAGAAACAATGGGTGTTGAAGAATTGGTCGAATGAATAAGCTCTGCTGTGGCCCCCTGTGGAAAGAAAACAACTAGTGGGAGAATGTTGGGTATGTGTTATATTCTTTCCACGACTATGCCCACGCGTTGTACGTTTCACTGGGCACAACAGGGGATTCACAAGGGGGCCGGCAGCCCCCCCTGTCGAGGTCCAGGGCAGCACCCCGGTGAATTTTTTTTTGGTGTGTGGACCCACTCATTGGAGGACCCACCCATATTTTTTTCATGATTTTGCACATGGTTTTGGGGTATGATGGTTTTTGGCCCCTGGTATTTTGTAGTTCCGGTCAAGGGAACTACGGTTATGCTCTAATACAGGGTTAATGGATTGGGTTTTATGTATGCTTCGGCATGTATATATATGTGTTGTAACACTAAAAGGAATATAATACAAAATCAAGATGGTCGTCTCGATTTGGGATCTAGGGGAAAATCTCTGTGTTTATCTGTTTTATGTTTTATGCTCTCACTATTGTTTATTTTCTGTTATAAGATTAGTGTGTAGATGATTTCTGTTCAGGGTTAAAACCTACACTAGCGAGCTTAAGAGATCATGACAAGCAGGAAGAACCATGGAAGAGAATCCCTTGAAGAATATTTCCTCCCAGATATCAATCTATCTTCTATGTTCATTGTTATCGATGTGGAAGGTTTGGACATGGTAATTGTTATTCATGTGGAAGGTTTGGACATATAGCTATAGAATTTCACACGTATGTTTGGAATAAATATAGTTTTGGGAGATATTTTAGAAATGGATATTATGGAACTCACCAAAATATTAACATATTTGATCATTTGAAAGATGATGTCGAATGTTACGAATGTAACAATTTTGGACACCTGGATAAAGATTGCAAACTTGTAAGTAATTCAAAGGAATTCTCACAAAATCAAAATGAACAAATATGGAAAAATAAGACTGAAAAATGTGCTATCACTCTCAAGGCTCAAAGGAACATACATTTTTGGTATGCTGATAGTGGTTTCTCAACTCATATGACTCGATATAGGAATAAGTTCATATCCTTTAAGGAAAAAAGGATGGAGCAACGTCTTTTGGAAATTACAGGTCTTAAAACATCATAGGATTAGCTACAGTCACACTTGGAAGAAATAATTCCTTAGTGAAATATGTGTTGATGGTTGAGAATATGAATCGAAATCTGCTCTGTGTTGGAGAAATTTGCAATCAAGGACAAATGATGTTATCTAACTCTACGAAATATGAAATCAGGAAAGGGAAGTTAGGTAAAATCATGGCTGCAACAAGAAGAGCTCCAAATGACACATATATTTTTGATGACATACCTAAAAGGTGATTTTTGGCGAAAGAAGATGAAAGTTGGTTATGGAACAAACGAATGAGACATATAAATTTTGACAATTTTGTCAGGATCAACAAGAAGGAATCAGTAAGAGAAATGCCTAAATTTTAAAAACCCACCAATACAATATTTCAATATTGTCGACACGATAAGCATACAAAAGTTGAGTTCAAGATTAAAAAACACTTTTCATCACGTCCATTGGAATTAGTAGATACTGATATATGTGGTCCTATGAGAACATAAGGTTTAGATGGACAATTATATTTTATGCTAATGATAGATGATTACACCATAATGACAGCCTCCATCTTCTTAAATAAAAATAATAAGGCATTTGAATGCTTTAGAATCTACAAGGAATTGGTCAAAAATGAAACTCATTTGAAGATCAAATGTGTGAGATCAGATAATGGTGGAGAATTCATTTTGAAGGTATTTCAGCAGCACTTTGATGAAAATTGAATAAAAAGAAAATTCTCAACGGCCAGAATAGCACAGGAAAATCGAGTTGTTGAAAGAAAAATTAGAATAATACAAGAAATGGGCATAACAATGTTAGATGTCTTAAAAGTAAATGATAAATTCTGGGTTCAAGTAATCAATACAAGTCTATTCATTATAAACAAAGGTTTTCTAAGGAAAATTTGTAACATGACTCCATACAAATTATGGAAGGCAAGATTGGCTAACTTCAAATACTTCAAAATATTTGGAAGCAAATGCTACATCAAAAGAGAAGATAAAAAATTGGGCAAGTTCAATTCCCATGTCAATGAAGGTATTTTCGTTGGTTATTCATGCAAAAGGAAGGCTTATAGATGCTACAATCTGAGACAAAAACAAATAATGTAAAGCATAAATGTTACTTTTGATGAAGATTGTGTTACAAAGAATGACGATGAGATTGTCCCTTCAAGAAAATTTGAGGGATATTATGGGGAATCTGTGAATGATGAAGAAGAACCTCTAGAACAAGACCAATCAAATAAGGAAACAACAATCAACCAAGAAGAAATAATAAATGATCACTACAATGTACAAGAAAATTCTCAAAAATCTTTAAAAGAATGGTGTCAAAATAATCATTCGTAAAATAAAATCATCCTCAACATAAATTAAGTAATTGGAACTAGAAGAAGTCGACAGCTTCGTTCATCACAACAAGCACACCTTTCTATTTTAGCAACGTTTGAGCCTAGCAATTTTGAGGAAGCTAGTCAATATGAATATTGGTGTAATATTCCTAGTTTTCCTTCAGTTAATTGGAATATTAGAGTTCTTACTTTTCTTATTTAGTTAAGTAAATAAAAGGGTAGAGGGACCCATAAACCCCATAGATTAATAAAATCCACTTTTTTGTGTGAATGTGGGTTAGTAGATAGTAGACCAACATCATGGAGTAGTGGAGCAGCTCATTAATGAAGGAAGAGTGGAGATTATCGAGAAAAATGAGGAAGATGATGGATATAGTGGAGGAATAGAAGTAAGATCATAGAGCATTAATTATGCAGTGATGGAGGAAGTGGTGCATTAAATGCACACATGATGGTGGAGCGGAAAGCAAGTGTAGAGATCATAGAGACTATGGATAGACATCACAGTCTTCATGGAGACTAGTGGCCACATGTGCAACGCAGTGATGAGGTGGGCCAAGGCTGGGGAAGGCTCACAACTGTATAAGGAAGATTATGGCAGAAAATAAAATTAGTCTAGAATTTGATATTGTATTGTCGTTTGAAATTCTTTCCATGCTTCACTTGTTTAGGTAAGTTTGTTGTGTTGTTTAGCACACGGGTGTTCCTGAACGAGAATCCCACCCTTACCCATGGAGCACTTAAAGTGCCTGCTATGAGAAGGTTATTTTGAGCATCTATTCATCATCCAAAATTGGTGCCACATTCAAACCCTTTCTTCTACATATACAACTTCTGGAATTATGCATTCCTGTCTTAGGGTTTGAAAGGAGGAAGGTCATTTCTAGCATTTCAGTTAGGAAACTGGTGGAGGATTCATCCTTTCAACTTGAGCTTCCATTTAAGTATTCCAAGAGCAGAATTGTGATATCAAGCATTAGTCCATTGTATTACACCTCCATGCAGTAGCAGTTCCTTTAGTAATTGCGCAGTCCAGGCAGGCATATCTAAGGGAGGAAGGAAGTTCCAAATATTTAATCTTGGAATCCTATGAGGGGTCTTTCCCTCACTTTGGAGAGATCATTTACATGATATGTTAGAATTATTTCATCATCTAGAAGTAGTTATAGCTCTAGCCTCATTGACAGTGCATTCTATTCCAGTAGTTGTGTAGTTTGCAACTGCAACTTGAGAAGAGAAATGAGGAGCTAGATCTCAAGCTTCTAGCTTGGAGATAAGGAGAAGCGATAAAAAATTTAGTTAGTGAGTTGAGTGGGTGATATTGTAGCTGATAGATAATTATTTCATCCCCATATCAGCTATTGTCTCCAGGGAGTGCATAAGTCAGCTAGCAGGGGTGCAGTGTGCCAGCTAAAAATGGCTGAAAATCCAAAGTTAAAATATGGCCAAACCATTTCTAGGTTTCTTTGGGTTGTTTGAGTAGAGTCTGTGGTTAAAATCCTAGAACTTTATGAGCACTCCAGTAGCCTCCCACACATGGTTCTTCTTCACAGTAACAACAGTTCCCAGCAGCAACAACAATAGCAACACAACATATCGAGTTCTAGTTTTCTTTATTGCATTTCAGCCATCTTGTGGCTTGAGTGCATTCATTTTGGATCACTGTGTACTTACCTTTCTGTTGATCCTTAATGATATGGTTCAAATTTTTTCTGCCCATATGTATGATTTTTTGATGTATTCTGACATTTTTCCAATTCTACATGTTTAATTCTTATTTTCTCATAGTTGTAATTGTACATATGTTCTATATTCCTGTCTTTTCCATTTTGGAATATGATAGTGGTATCAAAGCCTTGTTCTTGGCTCATATTGTGGGCACTTCATGAAATCAAAAGAATAAGATGAAGAAGAAGAAAAAAAATAAGTCTTCAATGGTGGAAGTATTAATTTTTTCCACACTTCTCTTTAGATCTATGCAGGATCTCTCCGTAGAGATTAAATAAATGAGAAGGGGAAGGAAAAGAGAAACCTCAAGATGGTTTCATAATGAGGAAGGTCCAAGTACTTTCTATCAAAAACATAAAAAACCGACAATGCAAAGAGCTCCACAATACTTTCATATGTCCATATTCCTTGAAGAAGGAAATGAATGACATGGAGATGGGGGATACTTAGAGCATGATGATATGAGTAATTAACTTGTAGAGTAAAAATCTCAATCAAGAGCATTCCAGGAGAATATAACTCTCCAATAGTTTATCCAAATCAAAGAAAACCAGATATCTTGCAGCAACAATAGAAGAAGAGGGCATATACATAATAGATTCTTCTTGCCTACATTAAATGGATCATCCATAAGCATAATAAAATCTTAGATGAAGGAGTTAGATCATTCCTTCTAGCTACACCCAGTAGCGAAAAGAGAGGCTGTTGAGATTGCAGCACTGCACCTTGAGGGTGGAGAAAAGGATTGGTGGTTTAGCCATATAAAACATGCAAGAGTGACTCCTTATGCTGACTTCACTCAAAGGCTGATTAAGAAGGTTTATAGAAGGAAACCATAGGTACTTTCCATAGATACATTTCCCAAAATTGATGACATAGCACATGAAGAACAAAGGGAGGTTGTCTACACTATCACTCCGGAAGAGGAGGAAATTCCACCAACACTAGCTGAAAAATTAATTGCATTAGATGAAGGAGAACTTGCATCTTTGCAAGGTGGTCTCTAGAACTTAACATTGAGAGTCCCATGCATGATTCAGGAGATGCATGAGGAGGAGGAGGCAAATACCAACGTTGGTGAAGCAGTAGAGGAGTAGCCATCACCATCACCAGTAGTTGGAGAAGCCATTGCACTAGTTGGAGGAACTCTTGTAGCTTTGCAAGATGCTCCAAATCTTTGGCTGATCCAAGGTTTGCAAAAAATTTCATCCCATTTTATTTCAGCACCTCAGTTTGAGATTTGTGGGATCATGCCATCAGGGAAATTGCATAACCAAGGGTTAGAGCACCTTTTTGATTTGAAGAAACAAACTATCACTGCGTAGAGGATGCTCGAATTGTTCAAGGAGGAGATATATAGCCATCCCAGTTGCTCAGTATTGAGCTACACACAACACTTTGTGTTGAAGTGTGGAGTTTCAGAGGATGGGATGAGCATAGTCATAATCAGTACAATGCTAGTCTATGAGTTCAGCAATGTGTATGGCAATGAGATAGAAGATGCACCATCATTGAGATCAGCAGCGCTGTCATTGAGGAGCAGTGATGAGTTGGGGGCCCAACTATTCTTGGAGCATTCTAGTGACCACTTAACTCATGAAGCTTGGATGGAAAGATGATAGTTGGTACAGATCTTATGATGGATAACATTTTCCATTATCTGGATGAAACCTTCTTGATGAGCATCTTAAAACTCAAAGAGAATTTTCTAGCTATAGCATATTTAGAATCTTATGGATTATATTGGGTCATCGATGAGAGGTTCACCTAGATTAACCTCAATGAGGATGCACTTCAACTTATCATGGAGTGTAAATTTCATCAAATTGGGGAGGTTGGTATTCTCCATTAGGTCGATAACAAGTTGGAGCATGATGTGAGTCATCACCCATAGTTGGATGGATGGGTGAGGATGATGAGCAAGTGTTTGGTGAGCTACTTTCATATTTTTGACACAGGGAAATAGGAACCATGGTTGCACTAGTTTATTTTGGGTGAGTATTGTTACTACCCAACATATCACATTTTTATGGTCCATGCCTTGTATATTACTGGTGTGATGCAGCAGCAAGAGGCATAGATGTGCAAGTTTGGCCATCACGCGACATATCCTATGTCAATGGGTGTGTTATTGTTTGAAACCTTGCATGGAACTCACATGATGTGGTAGCAGAGAGGTTGGTTACAGGGAAAATTTTAAGGATGGAAGTTTATCTTAAAGTTTAAAATATTGACAAATATTACTTGTCCCTAATATGTAAATTGTAACATTTTTTATGATTTTTTTGTAAAAATATTTAGGTTTCTAATTATTTTATATTAGTATATATATGAAATTTTGTCTATTTTTAGGGTAAAATAATTTTATACTATAAAATTTTGGCGAATCAATTTTCAGAAAAATGGAAATTGGCGAATCTTTTTTTTTTGGAAAAAGCATGGAAAATTAGCCCACTTGTGAATATTAGCCCCTAAAATTTTCCCTTCTTGTTTATGTTGGGCTGATGTGACATTCTAAATGTAAATAAGTATGTTGTTGCTCCATGGCTTGCATGATGATGATGTGAGCTGGCAGCAAGAGTCATGGATCCTTTGGTTACTCTTGGGAGAGTATTGGCGGACTTTCGCCCATACCTTTCATGATGAGGAGGGGGGTGGAAACATGAGGCCTTACTGTGTTAGATTTTTTTAGGAGAGTATGGCCACCATACTTAGTATGATGATGGGGTGGTATGGAAGCAATATGCATTGATGTGGTGGTTGTTATTGAGAGAGTATGGTTCGACATTTCACATGTGAACCGATATGTCTCTGTTTCCTATTTTGCACAGTGTTTAGATTATGCTTGGAGAAAGAAGGGCCAATAGGGCCAGTGATGGGAGCATGGAGAGGTACATCCTACTCCATGTAGCATGGTTTGGAGAGATATTTCATGATTTGGGACCTTCCTTTGGGGGGAGGAACCACTTCACTTCATATGACTCATGCAGAGGGAGGCTCTGGAACAACAAATGGCTACCACTTGGAGGTTCATTGATGAGGAGATGCATCTAGCTATATAGTTGGAAGCCATTATAGAAATTATAAATAGGTAACTATGGAGTTATGCATTCATTACACATTGGAGAAAATAGGGAGACCTTCCATATGCGGATGCCATTTTGAGGGAGAGGTTTTGCTGTAGCATTCACTTTTACAGTTGCTTGAAGAGAAGCAACATTTTGGCAGGGAGGATTGTAATATTCATAGTTTTCCATTAGTTAATTGCAATAATGGAGTTCTTACTTTTATTACTTAGTTAATTAAATAAAAGGGTGGAGGGACCCATAAACCCCATAGGTGAATAAAATACACTTTTTTTGTGTGAATGTGGGTTAGTAGATATTAGATAAACATCATGGAGTAGTGGAGTAACTCATTAATGAAGAAAGAGTGGAAATTATGTAGAATAATGAGGAATCTGTTGGAAATAGTGGAGGAATAAAATTAATATCATAGAGAATTAATGATGCAGTGATGGAGGAAGTGGTGCATTAGATGAACTCATGATGGAGGAGTGGAAAGTAAATGGAGAGATCATGGAGAAAATGGAGAGATGACGCAGTGTTCATAGATACTAGTGGCCACATGTGCATCAGAGTTATGAGGTGGGACAAGGCTAGGGAAGGCTCACAACCATATAAGGAAGATGAGGGAAGAAAAGAAAACCAGTGTGGAATTTGATATTATATTGCCATTTGAAATTATTTTCATTCTTCAACTCTTTAGCTAAGTCTGTTGTGCTGTTTAGCAAACATATGTTCTCGAGGGGGAATCCCACCCTTACCTACGGGGAGCTTCGAGTGCATACTATGGGAAGGTTATTTCGAATAGCTATTCATCATTTGGAATTGGTGCCACATTCATCCCCTCTCTTATGCATATACAACTTTAGGAATTACACATTCTTGTCTTACAGTTTGAGAGGAGGAAGATAGTTTCTAGCATTTCAGCTAGGAAATCGGTGGAGGATTCATCCTTTCAAATTGAGCTTCCATTTCAGTCTTCCAGGAGTATAATTTCGATATCTAGCATTAGGCCATCATATTTCACCTCCATGCAGTAGCAGTTCCTTCAGGAATTGTGCAGTCCAGCCAGACAAATCTAAGGGAGGAAATAAGTTCCAAGTATGTCAGCTTGGAATCCTGTGAGGGGTCTTTCCGTCACTTTGGAGAGATCATTTACATGATATGTGAAAATTATTTCATCATCCAGTAGTATGATATAGCTCCAGCCTCCTTGAAAGCACAATCTAGTCTTGCAGTTGCGCAGTTTGCAGCTACAACTTGAGAAGAGAAAGGAGGAGCTAGATCTCAAGTTTCTAGCTTAGAGATTAGGAGAAGGGATCAACCCTTTAGTTAGTGACATGAGTAGGAGCTATTGTAGATGATAGATAATTATTTCAGCTCCATATCAACAGTTTTCTCTAGGGAGTGCGTAACTCAGTCAGCAAGGGTGTAGTGTGCCACCCAAAAAGGGAAAAAAATCTAAATGTAAAATCTGGCGAAACCATTTCAGGGTTTTTCCGGGTTTGTTGAGTAGAGTCTGAGATTAAAATCCTAGACATTTCTGAGAACTCCAGAATCCTCCCACACGTGGTCCTTCTTCAAATTAGTAGTAGTTTCCAGCAGCAACAACAATACCGACACAAGATTTCGAGTGCTAGTTTTCTTTAGTGTATTTTAGCCATCTTGTGTCTTGAGTGCATTCATTTTGGAGCACTGCATACTTACCTTTTTGTTGATCCTTAATGATATGGTTCAACTATTTTATGCACATAATTATGATGTTTTGATGTATTCCAACAATTTTCTAGTTCTACATGTTTAATTCTTATTTTACCATAGTTGGAATTGTGCATATGTTCTATATTCCTCTCTTTCCATTTTGGAATATTACAACTGGGTAGCAGCTATTAATGATGAACTGGATCAAATTGATAAGAAAAATACTTGGGAATTGGTTCCACGAAAAAAGGATAAAAATGTTATTGGAACTAAATGGGTCTTCAGAAACAAATTGAATGAGGATGGACAGGTTACCAGGAATAAGGAAATATTAGTCTGTAAAGGATATAGACAAGTTCAAGGAATTGATTTTTAAGAAACATTTTCTCCCGTTTCCAGAATGGAATCTATCAGAATGTTTATCTCTTATGCATTCTCGAGAAAAATAAAGGTATACCAAATGGATGTTAAGTCAGCCTTTCTAATTCGTGAATTGGAAGAAGGATTTTACATTGAACAACATGGAGGTTTTCTGCTCTCTAAAAAGGAAGACTATGCATGTATATTAAATAATGCACTATATGGTCTCAAGCAAGCTCCTAGAGCTTTGTATGCTCGTCTTGATGGATATATACATAAATAAGGATTCAATAAAGGAAGCACCAACAATAATCTCTATGTGAAAGTGCATCAGGATAACCTAACAATTATCGATGTATATGTAGACGATATAATTTTTGGAAGCAATGATGATAGATTAAGTAAAAAAAATTCTACAAAGATGAAAAGTGAGTTTGAAATGCCTCTACTTGGAGAGATCACATACTTTTTAGGGCTTCAAATATTTCATCACGATAAAGGAATATCTATATATCGAACCAAGTACATTAAATAAATTCTCAAGAAATTGAAGATAGAAAATTACAAGCATGTCCTTACCCCAATGGTAACAAGTTGCAAGTTAAGTTTAGATGATTCATCAAAGGATGTGGACCAAAGGTTGTATAGATCTATGATTGGTAGTATTGTATATGTGATAGCTTCTTGGCCATATGTAATGCAAGAAGTTAGAAAAGTAGCAAGATTCTAAGCAACACCAAAAGAATCTCATATTGTTGCCATCAAAATAATTCTACGATATCTTAAGGGCGCAACATAATATGGTTTATGGTACCCCAAAGGAAATTATCTAATTATCGAAGCTTCTATAGATTCATATTGGGAACGAAGTTTCGATGATCGAAAGAGTACGAGTGGAGCATCAATCTATCTATGTAGTTTCCTTATTTCATGGTAAAGTAAAAATTAGTCATCAATCTCGTTATCCATAACAGAAGCAGAAGATGTCATGGACAGGGAAAATTTTAGGGGCGAATTTTAGCCCAAAGGCGAATTTTAAAGGGTTTTAGATTTTGGAAGGGCGAATTTTTTATATAAACCCATTTTTTATAGTCTTATATAATTAGACCTATAATTATTTTAAAAATAATTAATTATTAGCAGTTATCCAAAACAAATAAATGCGCATAAAAATTTAAACGATGATTTGCCTCCCAATTTCTGGGTTGGAGTGGATTCCCATGGCATTCGCCATGATTTACTGGGAAGAGAGGGATTGGAGTTACATTCGCCCCCTATTTTTTACTATGGTTTATCTACAGAGTGTCAATTTCCTTATGCTGTGAGTTACATTCGGCCCCCATTTTTTACTGGTTGGTTGGGGTTTCTCTGCAGAGTGTTGATTTCCTTATGCCGTGAGTTACATTCGCCCCCCATTTTTTACTGGTTGGGGTTTCCTTGCAGAGTGTCGATTTCTTTATGCCGTTCAGATAGTTGTAATTCGAGCTCCATTTGAATTCATAAAACCCAACAAAAGATTGCAGGGATCTGCAGACGGGGTGATTGACCAAGGGCAAGGTATGAGAAGTGACATAGGGCATCTGGCAGATGCAAACGATGGCAGCAATAAGCGGTGAGGGTTCTGGGTGTAGCCAGCAAAAGCACTTCAGGGAATGTTTGGGGCAGTATAGCTCCACTCACCACTTCAATTGACATGAGCCGAGGTGGCAATGTTCTGAGGTAGAATGTCGCAGATTTGTGGCAGCCGGTGATGGATAATGGATGGAACAGGGAGAAGTACATCCACCCTTGCACCACGTCATTCACAGAGTTGGGAGGATAGTGCATACTTAATCCGAATTGTGGCGATACGGTGGAGAATTTCGACATGGAATGAGGTGTTTATCTAAAACTAGTGTTGCAGTAGCAGGTTGTCGTGAGGCTCTCCAAGGAGAATTAGGTGACAATGAGTGTGGCCAGTGATATTTTCAGAGGGCCAAGAGGTAAAAAGGACTATAGAGGAGTAGCAATACCGGCTGTGGCAATGAGGTTGGCAGCGAAAGCGGGAGGAATGAATTTTGCATTGGGAATCTAATGGCTCCACCTAGACATAGCAGACTGCGAATAAGGGGAACTAGCCAAACAAAAATTGCAAGTAAAAAGGGAGGCTTCTGATTCATGTAAAGTCACCAAGGCCAAGCAGGACATGCTCCAGGCCAACAATATATTTCTCCATGGCTGACCAATGGCTGGTAAGGCAGCCATTGTGGACTTGGATGAGGCGGTAAAATAAAGACACAGGGAAGTAGCAGCTGAGGAGGTGATAGCTCAGGCAGAGGCATGGGTGAGAGGCTAGGGAACTCACGGACCCAGGAGATGGAAGTTCTTTCAGCTTGCAGACCATGGTGGCCCAACAAATTGCTTTGGAGTGCAAGGAAATTGTGGACCTATAGCACCGGCTAGGCATATTTGAAGGGATGTTTGAAGCCTTTGTGAAAAAGGTCTTTGGTATTGGCATTTCAGTTAAGAGAGTTGATGGGGAATTCAGCAGGGCAAGGGAAGCAGAGGGGTCATGCGGCTTCAGGGGCACCCATGACAAACCTATTGTCATTCTGGAAGAACCTCAACCACAGATGCCTCAACCAGTAGACCAGACCAAGCAATAGTCCAAGGGACACAGCCAGGAGGAGGTAACTTTGGAAATTGCCCCAAGAAAAGCCTTCCATCTTCTTGTATTTAGCTATGTGTTTATATAGTACATTGTCAGCATGGTCCAACATACAGGATATATATCCTAGAACATCCATGCAAATTTGAACTACGGGCCATGCATGGATTGTTGAAATACCAATTTGAAAATGATCAGTTTCAAACGCACTTTATATACTTGATATTTTATGTTTTCTATCTATATTGTAACCTGAGGCATAGATTTTGTAGATAATATTCAAAGAAATAATATAAAAGGAGCAGACATAATGAAAATATCAAATCAATGAGTAGAACAACTGTAGAAAAAGAAAATTCACAAACATAAAAAGAATTCCCAACATGGAAAAACACTAATTATTTGAAGGACAAAATACAAAATATCTAAACAATTACTCCACGAACATCTCAATATTCAATAGGAGCTTCCGATATGTATGCCACAATGCCTGAAGTAAATGTTTGAGTGCATATTTATCATTGACTACTCCCCAAACTACCATTTACATATTCCTAGAACCAGTTATATCTTTTGAGCATAACATGCCACATGTTTCTTGTATCAACTCTCATCAATCCTTATTCACCAAACTTGCACAGTTAAAATGTGAAGGTTTGAAGCTGACAATTTCTGAACAATTGACTGAATCATATAGGTCCAGACCATATCAGTGTGAGTGATTTGGAACACACTTCTATATGATTTGGAACATACTCCTATATCCAAGAAATGGATCATACTTGGCAAGATAGTTGTTTATTTCTCTATCAAAATTGCTACTCAAGTGCTTTGCTGTTGACTCCAGCCTGGTACAAATGTAGAGGGATGCATGCTTTATTAGCATCTTCATCAGCTTCAATGATTGAAGAAATCTCAAGCTGAGTAGATGCTGGCACAAATAAAACATCTCCTTGTTGCAGGCTGCTGATTGACTCGTTATTTACTGTCATTACTCCCTTACCATATAGAACTAGAAAAATTGATGGCCCTGGGACTGGAGGAAAAGTTACAGTTCCACTAGAGGGAAGGATGCAATGATCAACTTCAAATTCATCGAAGGGTGGTGAGTACCTTGACGTAAATTCATCCACGGGTACTCCTTCCAAAATTTCTGGCAAGCCCTAAAGAAGTCCACAAAAATAAATGGCATTAACCTTTCCTGAGAAGGGATCATAAACTGCTCACAAAGAAAATGGAAATTATCCTTGATAGGACATACCTATTTGTACATTAGCATTGAGAAAAGAGTTTCAACATCACGATACTTTGGGGTTAAACCATCCCACACAACATTATCTGATGTATCCAGCATTCAACAAATTCCCCATACAAATAGGCATGTGGTTCATTTGCGTCCAAATAAAGCGCTTATACAGGAGCTAGCTTGATATAATTGAAAAAAAAAATGCAGACAAAACCCCAACATCATCTGGGTATTGCTTTTCTAGCCTTAGAACAAGTTTCTCCTTTGGATTTAAAGTCCTTATCTGTTTGAATATATAAATTTTCAGAATCATCCCCTAGGAGAAAGCTGAATGAAATGAAACATTCAAGTTCCTAATATTTTTAAGCTTCAAATAGTACATAATAGGATGTTTAGTGACCAACCTGATTCTCCTCATTCAACCACTTTTTTTATTTTTGACAGTGCCTCTGCCACTACCTCTTTATTGAGAGTCATGAGTTGAGTGAAAGCAGACCTCAATGGATTTTTCACGTAAGCATCAATTTTCTCATGCAGCTCTGCATTCATGAGTGCTTGTGCTACAACTTCTCCAATAATATTCTCAATCTCAGGCACAGTTTGCAGGACATCCTTAAGATCCTACAACAAGTATAGAATGTAAATATCCTCCCTCTGAATGGAATTGCACTTAATACAAAACGCAAAGATAAAACTACTATGAATTCTGCATCGTGCAAAGAACTGAGTTTCATTGAAGTCCAAACCTAACACACTCTCTTCTCTCATTCCCAGGTTTCACAGTCATCATAAATTTGATAAATCAATGGTTCCAAAGTTATACCTTAATTCCACTTAGAAACATATTTCCTTGCCACTCCCTTACACATTCACAAACTATTTATTGAGATCGGATACAATAAGTCACAATCCTAATGATTTCAAGTGCTTTGTCAGAAAGAACCCTAGCACACTCTGGCTACCTTGTTATTAACGGCTTTGAAGTGTGTCATGTCACTGTGAGGCCTTCTAATGCCTAAAATAAATAGTGCACTTGTGAAAGTATTGCTTGACAAATTAAGGAATTCAGGGAGGAAATTCCCAAGAGTTGATATAAGGAAATAAATGTTACTTGTGCACTGACAAACCCACAGAAGGCCTCAAGCTCAATAAGAGCTAAAGCCATTTCAGGATTATGATTAGAGTCCTTGTAGTTCTTTGGCTGAGCTTCATGTAAAAGCCGAGCAAGATCCTTGTCTAGATGTGTCTGTATGGATGAAGCTTTCCCTACTGAAATAACCTGCATAAATTATACAGATTTAGAAATTCACCACATGGATCAGTCCCCATAAGAAGAGAAAGCACAAACAAAATTGTGTTAAGAATAAATTTCAATATTAGAGCGCACAGTACGTAACATTAGACATTAGGCTTGATCCATTTCTTTTAAACCACCTCATAGAGAAGGAAAACCAAATTTTATGCATAATTATCTCACTTAAACTCTATGAGAGGCAAGAACACCCTAAAAAATATCTAGAATTACCCCATCTAATGAAACTAGTTCAAGTCAGTGGAAAACTGCTCCACTAACTATTGGTTAATCATAAGATGCTTATAATCTATGTAGATACTAGGGATAATTTTTAATTATGTACTAGGTGTTTAAATTAAATCCCTAAGAAGGAAAGGGAACTGGAAAACGTAATTCTAACTTAAACTGAACCTATTTATGTGCCTTGAAGAGTAGAGCAGAGTAATTATTAATATGGAATGAATCCCACCATATTTATTTTTTGATACCTTTAAACTGATTGGAATTTGAGAGATTTATCATTTGACACTACTAATGAACTTTCCAAATCAAATATGGTAATATCATGATGGAAGGATACTTATAATGTTGGGCACGAATTGTCATACACCTGTTTTTTGCTAATTGTGATGTATAATTCATAGTGAGTCTTTATGTACAGGCTTACCCAAGACTGCTAACAGGTGGAGTAGAAGCTGATGCGATGGCTGCAAATGAGCTAGAAACCCATGCATTCCTCCAGGCAAGCCATTATATTTATTTTTCTTTTTGAATTGATCTTAGCCTGTAGCAAAATATCTATGTTCCCTTAATTTTAATTAGTAGGAAAAATTAAGATTAAGGACTGTTATGCACAATTTTGCCTTTAATTGGGTAAATCTGGAATAAATATTAGATGTTTACCAACTCTTATGTATGGATGTCAAACCTTTTCTGCCTTGATTTAGCAACTATAAAAGTGCCTTCCTGCTCCTATAGTGACCTCTTATTTTGGTTCAATTGTTTTTCTAGTTGGATTTTTAGAGGGAAGCATTCTTCAAATCTAGAAATCATCTCTAGATCTATAATTAGTGGGTTCGGTTTAATTAGCTATCATATATGTTTTCTAAGATTAGATATTTGTGGGCTTTAAAGTGAATCTAAATATAATATTTGTCATGGTGATGAGACTTACTGTTATAACTTATAATTTAAATTTTCAACAAGGAGATAACAGTTACAATTTGAAATGTTTCAAAATTTTCAATGGAGAGATATCTCTGCTCTTGGAGAGATATCCTTGCCAATGATAAATTTATGCACAAAAGGTGTCATATTAAGAGTTATGCGAGGGTTCATCTCACAAGGAAACAATTAGTGGGTTTTTAAAATGTTTTTAAACCCAATTTTGGGTCAATATCAGAGAGATGATGAATAACTGTTACTACCACCATAATGGGATGCTACAGAATACATTTCAAAAAGTGCATCCTGATTTGATGTAGCTACTAGCCATATAATTGGCTTCTCTCTCTCTTCACTTTTTTTCTTTTCTTTTCTATTGCTTTACAATTATAATAGATTAGATATATTGTTATCTAGGAGATGCAACTAATTCTCCTAATTTTCACGTAGCTTACAAGTAGAGTGCTTCCCTTACAATTGTTGGGGTGTGCCAAACGATTTTGTGTCATTACCTTGTGAAGATGTTTCTTGTATCTGTGATAGATTGGTCATTCATATCTCTGTCTCTCTCTCTCATGGAAAGATACTCCAATTGTGATGGTTCTTACCCTTCATATTGGCATGAGTGATAAATTGTGATTCTCATCTCATGACAAGTTTTGCAGGAGTAATTCACAAGTATGCTAATGGCACAAACCTTGATTTTTTCTTGGAGATTGTGTATGATGGTTGTGGACCCTCTTACTTCTTCTTGGTGGTGCAAGGGATGCTACATAATTGATTCAGTGGATTTCATTGTATGTATAGTTTTCACTTAATTTCTACATTTAAATCGATGCGTTTTATTTTCATAATATTTGACCCTTTGGAATTATTAACTAATTTTTTCCAAGCATTTAATGGTTTGCTAATGGTGGTTGTGTGCATTAGCTGTAGCAAAGTTAATTAACAGAAGACAAGGGTAAATGTTTTTTGTGTGTTTTGCTTGCAGCACAAAGTATGCTAACCAATGTTCCTTTCATGGGACTGGTTGATTGGGATACTTGTGGAGCCCAGATTAAATATCCAAGCTTGTTTTTTGAAATTGTTTGGTATTGGCGTGTAACTCAAATTCCAAGTCTCCTCCCTTCATCTTTAGAGTTTCTTGCTGTTGGGATTCCCTATGAAGTGGTGATTTCCTGCTTGAAATGGAGGTATATTGGTCATGTGATCATTTGAATTGGGTTTTTCTCCTTGGCTCTAACTAGTACATATGATCTACCAGTCAATAAATATTTCAACAGAGACTATAATTTATCCTATTTGAAGAAAAATATCATCAATTTTTCAAGGTTGGAACTGGGTTTTGTCTTTTCCAGTCAAGAACCCCAGCAGTCATGTTCTTGTCATTATCCACTTGGTCACATTGGTGGTTGTTGCTATCCCTAATGTTGACATGATTGGTAAATGCATATTTCATGGGTAACTTGTAGGATGCTCAAGGGCTACAGACACACACTTATTTTTGGTTGAGAGTAGTCCTTCATGTGATGATATTCCTAGATGTTCAACATAGTGATTCTCCTTGATAACAATGTGGTTGCCTTGGTTGGAATGATGATTCTAGCCTTCACAAGGTTAGATTATGAGTGGAGGTTGCTTCAGTGGTGCATAATGTTCTTCATGAACCAACGTCAAGGTGGTCAAATAATCACATATTGGTCAATTTCACCTTGTGTTGCATGGTTAGATCATAAGTATCCTCTGATGTGGTAATACACTTACCTAGCTTCATTCATGTTCATGCCATTTTTCCATAGTTTTACCTAGGAAATTTGTTTTACCTAGGCAGGGAAGACTTGGGAAAAATTGAAAGAAATTTTGAAGGGCCTAGCTCTGTGATAGCATTTTCTTCTCTTTATATATACCCAATTCCAATTTTAGCAAAGTTGTGGGCCAACTTGATACCTGGAAGCTGCCAAAATACATATCATTCTAGAATAAATTCACCATAATTCTTTCTGCAACAATTAGACAAATAATTAAGACGAATGGGGAATTACTTTTTGGAAATTGGGTCTAGGTGAAGAACAAGAGTTGCACATACTTGAGTTTAATTCCCTCAGTTATATGTTGAGGTTGTTTGTGTAAGGACTAAATTTACATTCACAGATATTTACCGGATTGAAGACTGAAAATTGATGCTTTTTTTTGCACTGGTATATTGTTTCCTTGGTGGGTAATATTAGGTCGCTGCTTGGTACTCATTGACAATCTCCTTGGCATTTAGATGTTTGCTTAGCACTTGTATAAAGGTAGAAAAAAAGATGATGTTTTTGTTTGCACTGGTATATTGTTTCCTTGGCACATGTATAAACCTTGGAAAAGTTTCTTGCTTATGTTTGCACTGGAATATTGTTTGTATTTCTAATTTGTGAAATCTATTGTGTGACAGATTCGAGAAGTCAGACCAAAGGTTACCTTAGTAGCCCACGTGGCAACATCTGTTGCAAACTATGATTATATTGTGGATTGGGAATTTTAGACTGATGGCTTTATCTGAATTAAGGTAGGAAACTCTGAAATCTTTCCTTGAGAAAGAAACTTGTCAAGTTATTTTTACTCAAGCGCAGATTAGAAGGGTTAAGCTTTTCACCATTTTATTTGGCACATAGGTTGGACTAAGTGGGATCTTGATGATCAAAGGTACAAAATATGAGAATGTCAACCAGATAAAATCCGAGGATGACATTCATGGGACTTTGCTTGCTCATAATACATTGATGTCATCCATGACCATTATGTTACTTTCTACCTGGACATGGATGTTGATGGTACAGATAATTCCTTTGTTCAGGTAAAGATGGCCAAGAAAACGGTGAAGAATGGACAAACTCCAAGAAATTTTTTTTGGAAAGCAGAGAGACACATAGAAAAAACAGAGAAGGATGCCCAAATTAAGCTGAGCATATAGGGTTTAAGTATCTACTAATCATTACCAATAAAATAAAGTGAATGGAATGATCTCCAATGTTGCTGTTACAGGATCAGAGACATTTTAGTTGGGATTATATTTGGTAGGAGCAGCAAATTCCTAGCTCTCAAAATTTGCACATGTTTCAATCCTGTCTATCTGAAAAGCCTAACAATGTTGTTGTGACATTTTCTTGCAATCTTAGTGCACTTGTGGACATTCTCAGATGGATTGTTACACTATTCTATAAAGAAATCAACACATGAAGGTACGAAACTAGGGCTGCGAGTTGACACTGCTGTCTATTGTCATTCTCAAGACGGTTTAGTGCTAACTGCATTTGGGCTAAGATTATCCCTGTACCAGTGCTTGAGCCTTGAACTTATATAACATTAATACCAGTTAACTAGTGTAGGGTACGAAACTAGGGTTGCGAGTTGACACTGCTGTCTATTGTCATTCTCAGGATGGTTTAGTGCTAACTGCATTTGGACTAAGATTATCCCTGTAGCGGTTCTTGAGCCTTGAACGTATATAACATTAATACCAGTTATAACTGAATATGGGCTGGAACTGTACTTATCTATGGATATTTCTTTGAAATTTGATTTCAGATGTTTAATACTATGTTTTTATCTCTTTATTTTTGGATTTTGTTCCTTCATTTCATTACACTTCAGCTATACCCAAGTTAGAGATGCCTAAGGTATTCCTTTTGATGTAGGGCTATTTGTTGGTGTTTTGATTGTTTCTTTGACCACTTCTCTTCTTGTACACATGTTTATACAATTTATTTCTTATTTACTTTCAATCTCTTATAACCACAGTCAAGGTCCAGAAATAAATTTGCATGTTCAGTAATACCTTTTGTTAAATACATCGGGCCAGAATCTGGTTTCTGCAAGAAAAAATCTCCTGCTAGAACAAAATAACTCAATAGTTTCCATGTCAAAAGTTTCAGTTTGATGTGATTCTTCCTCCCAAGTAGTTGAAACTTGTTTCTACATTTATCTCAATGGATACCTGTGGCATGCTATGATGTTTCTTTGACATGTATTGGATCTAATATGAGAGAGACATTAAAAAAATCAATATAGAGTAATGCAGTTGCAATGAATTTTCTCCATGGTTAAAAAGTCTTGTATATTTGCAGTTTCTTCTACAAACTTGGTACTAGGCAACATATTCTTTCCCATCTTTTATTACAATGATTTTTAGTATGTGAAGTTAGCCCTCAACTAAATTCTTGCTTAATAAATTTGCAAGGAATACATTTTTCTATGAATCAGTTGTAAGAGTTGAACCTTGTTGGGGAATGCCCCATCCTTAACTCGATTGTAGAGATGGGTCCTCAGAGGGCCAGCCACAAAGTGACTTTGTGACTGGGCTTTGTGATGACGTGAATCTACCATCGGGTTGAGGATGGCCATTGGGGAAGTAATGTGGCCATCCCAGGGTAGTTGGAGAAGATAATGAGTTTAGCTACAATCATCGCTTTTGTGAACATTATGTGGATAATAATAGGTCACGAAGGCAACCAGCCATGATATTGTTACTATACACAGATATCGATCTCTGTAACTCATCGGTTTCCTTCAAGAAGCAACAACCCCAAAAGGTTCCTCCATTTTTAACGTTATTTTGTTCTGTTTTCTTCTATAGTGAACTTTCAAGGCTTCCAATATGGGTTTTGCTGTGATTATGGATTTATGGTTGATTTGGATATCAATCAATGCCTAACAATCAATTGATATCTTTTTATGTACGCAAGAAAGAGTTAGGTTCTTCTTTCTGATACAGGGAAAATTGTGATAGAACTAAAAAGTGATAATAAGGGGTAAAGCTTTGTCCAGGGAAAATTGTCCTAGAACTGCAAAGTGATAATAAGGGGTAAAGCTTTGTCCAGTAACTACTTCCTTGCTTGTTTAACCAGTAATGCTGGCTCAACGTGGATGGATCCTATTCATATAGATGAATGGAGGTGTGAGATAAATGGGTAAGAGGAGTAAGCAATGAGGTTCTTTAATGGGGATGATAAATGTATTTTTGTCAATTAGGTTTTAAAGTGAGCAGTCATTGTAAGCATGGATCATAATCATACTAGTGTATAACAGATCATGGAGAACCAGAATTCAGTTTGGATTTCTACACCCATTGTTAATTTACAGGATATCCTATATATTTGTACTAACATATTGCCTTCCAAACTTTGCATATATCCCTCCTAGACGATAAATATGCTGACATGAAGGAATGTATGACAAATTTAGCTTTCAAGTTCAATATCCAGTGCCTTACATCAGAAGTACTCCAATGTAGCAATAGGAAAATATATCACTGTTACGCTTTTGAGATTTTAGTCTTGTCGTAAAATTCATCACCTATGCTTAGTATTCAACGGTTACATTTTTACCTTACAAATATAGAAAAATTCATATTAAGCCTACAATTAATACCATGAAAGTAGAGCATTTTTAGGAGAAATATTTCTAAATGTGACCAATCTTGAAAAAGAAAGCCTATAATGTAGACCAATATTGAAAAAGAAAGCCATCCTTCCTTCTTGATGAGCTTTCCTTATATGGTTCTTCAAAGGAATTGTTCTTCAAAACCCTTATATGGTTCTTCAAGATGATGAAAAAATGAATAACTCTATCAATTCAAGTCAAAACAACCTAATTTATGATGTGAAAGAACCAATGGTTAATGTAAAGGATGTAGATTATTTCGTACTGGGATGCAATACCAATTCCAAAGGTTGTTCAGAACATCCTTTGGATGATGTTAATACTAGGGAATTTTCAACAAAACCTGAAGATGGTGTCACTAACCTAGAACTCGTGGATGATCATGATCCGAGAGGCTTCTCAGAAGAATCAAATCTTAATACCATAGTTTCTCCAGAAGAGCTTACTTATGGCATTAATTCAATGCATATCTCAAAAGCACCTGTGGATCCTGTTGATGTAGTAGTCTTGTCAGAAGAGCAGGCTAACATTGTAGGTCCATTGCAAGTTAACAATTTCCCTTCCCTTATAAAACGAAATATTTCAATATTGAATACGGAAGAGCACAAGACAATGTCAAATAGACACATAGGAAACATTGATTTCAGAGTGACTGAAAACTCTTCCAGGGACTTTCCTGTACCAATAGACAACTGTACAGATATTGCTGTCACAAATAAAGCTACAACATTTCTAGAAATTGCCAGTTCCCTATCCTTGAAGTTAGTGAGGGAATGTGAAGGAGAATCACATTCTATTTCTATGATGCCCAATTCAGAAACTGTTAGTCAAGTCTCTGAATTTCATGAGAGGCGTGATAATGTAGATTTGGAAACTATAAATGTCTGGTGCTTATATCCAAATCAACAAGATGAGGATTTGTGTGGTGAGGTTGGAATTCAGCAGGATGAATCACCTAGAAATACAGAGACATCTCTGGAAAATGCAGTTGAGTCAGTTGATTCTAAAATAGGCATACGAATTTTCAGTCCATATAATCTTCCTGGAAGTACACATTGAGACAATCTAAGTATTTTGTTTCCCTCTTGTTGATGCCTTTATTGCTCATGTTATATTTCTTGCATGCATTCCTTGTATATGTGGCCAAATTATGGAAATATGTCTCTTTCATAAAGTGCTTTTTGTTGTACATGTCTTGTTTTTTTTTTTTTTTGCATGGTTTTGTTTGGACTGAGAAATTCAATCCACTTGCAGTATCTGTTCTTTGAGGTAAGTATACTTTCTCTATTATTAAGTAACCTTTATGTAGTATTGGAAATGCTTTAGATTTAGTGATCAAGAAAACACTTGTATTAGAATTTCTAGTCGTCCTATGTTAAATAACATCATCTTCTGCTAGCTATGGTCAAGTTTCTCAACTTTAATAATGTTAAGAGTTAATACAGGAGCTAAAAGTTTAATCTCTGTAAGTATGCTTAAAACACTTATGTATCTTCATTACCATGTTTCCTAGTATGGCCTTCTTGTAGTCACTAACCTACATTTCAGTTAACCCATTTTGAGTATTCATATGAGGTTCCTTCGAAAAATGCTAGTATGATAGTTTTGCTTGAAGTATTGAGAGTTCGATACCCGCTAAAATCTATAGATGGTATTTAGAATGTGATGAACAGACCATGGAACCATGAAATTCAACTATTAACGATTTTTCTTCAGCATTTGTGCTGCTGGTAATGGCTTAAAACTATTTTTTAGTTGGGGTCTGATAATTTTTTCAACATGACTAGTAAGCTATCCTCTTAATCCACAATAATTACATTCTTGTTTTCTTTGTTGTGACACACATTCGTCCGTTGCTTATGTGTGCTTGCATACTGAATCTTGACACTAAAGAAATTAATTTCAGGGTGAAACTTTTCAGTTTTTTCCTGGTTATTGGTGGTTTTGAATCACTTGACAGTCGATAACATGCTGAGTGAACTTCTTCATGCATAAATTGAATAACTTCTAGATGAATTTGATCATGCAACAAAATTAATTCAATGACCTCATACAAGGAATTGCAATTTCACCATTGATTCATTCCACTATTGTTAGTCTAATTTTCCAAATTTTGAAGAAAATTAAGTTTATTTTTCCATGACTCCAGACATTCAACTTTTTTATACCTTTATTCAACAATACATTCTATTTTCTAAATGATATTGTGGAAGCTAGTGGATGGAGTGGATATGCAACTGCCTAATGTTATGAGATACTAATGTTGTTACTCAGCTTCATATCAGAGTCATTTATGAAAAAGTCATTGGTTAATAAATTTGTGTTCCAATTTTTGGAAAGTTCTAGTAAGTTTACATTATCGCACATTTCCTTCTTTATTGTGATTCCTTAGTTGTTTTGAGGGAGCTTTGAATTTGTATATGTAATTTGCTGCTACCCTACTTACACTAGTGATTATCACCTTATATTTTTAATATTTTTGGATGTATTTATTGCCTAGAGCTGAATTGGTATTTAAACTTGCATTGAACACATTTACTGCTACTTATATATGCCTTGTTATTGGTAATGATTTTTACATTTCTTTATTATATCTTGTTTTCGTAATTATTTACATTTTGAACTGTAAAATTGGCTTAAGATCTGATCTTTCATCTACACTGTGATTCTCTGTTGTTACAAAAAAACCTAGCACCCGCAAAAAGTATAAAGTCTCAATCACGATGGTGTTAGTTTTTTATGATGCAAGAATATTACCTACTCACTTTGAGTATCTTTTCCTTTCTCTTTTGGTTGGCTCTTCTTCAACTCAAGGGGGCATCCCTAAAAGGTGGGATTGCTAGGCTATAGAATGGGGGCACAAGGTGATTTAATAAGATGAGTGGTGGTTGTAGTGTATGAAATAGGATGAAGAAACAAAAATGGAAAAAAGCAAGGAATGAATGAGAAGGAAGGAAATTGGTGCCTATCAGTTATGGCCTAATGGAGCCATAAGGAATTTGGATAAATGAGAGAACTTGTATGTCACAAACAACTACTTTGAAGCAGGTCATATGATAGAATATTTATGTTTGTCATTTTCTACCAATTAGTAGATGAAGAAAAAATTTGATACATTCATCTTTAAGGTGTGTACTTGAGATGAAAATGGCCTAATGTATGCATTTGATCCTTATGTGTTCGCTGGAAAGGGCCTAATGTTCAGATGTTATTTCTGTATGGCAAGATGTTCTCCAATCTTTAAATTGACGAGGACAATTTAATTCTGGGTCCCTACTTCAGGATCTTGAGACATGGTTTGCACACACTCAATTTTGAGCTCTTCTTAGCTATATTATGTGGGGGTTATGGATGGTTGGAACAAGTGGAATTTTGAGGATTTGGCAGAATAAGTGGATGGTTGGAATAAGATAGAGAATCTAGCAACACATACAATTAGAATTTCCTATAAAGAAAGTTGCAAAGATAAAAAGCCAAAGGATTTTAAGATAAATCATAATGAAGCAAGGGTTTTTGATGGAGCAAGGTATTCTAGAAGAAGTGGATATGGTGTTGTTTTGTTTTTATCTCACCCGTTACTCTACCTTAAAGTTTGGAGCTGATCAAGGGTTCAAATAAGAGGATAGAACTATTTGCCTTGTAGATTTTTTTGAAGTCTTCATTTGCTTTAGAAAATGATATCAAATATTTGTAGGTACCAGGAGTTTCAAAGTTGAAAATGGAATTTGTTTATTGAGAAGTGTCAAATCAGATCTTTGCAACTACCAGGAGTTTCAAAGTTGAAAATTGCATTGGTTTAATGAGAAGTGACAAATCACTAATTTAGTGTTGTCTCCTTTGCTTCACAGAATTAGGGAGATAGTGTTCACTCTTTGGTCTGTTGCAACATCTGTATAGAGAATTTAACAAATCAGCCAATGGAATCTCAAAAAAAGTTATGGCACAACAAAAAGGTTTTCTCTTGTTCAAGGATTTCAAGGGGGAAGCAAGCTTCCCAGTAAGATATAAAATCCTCTATTGACTTAGAAGAACAATGGGAGGTTCTCTAGTTGAATTGTAACTCTTGTTGTCATGTATAGTGTATACCAATTGCAGAAGATGGATGTGGTATGTATTTGGGGTAAATCCAATCGTTAAGTTCCAATGTATTTAGACTAGTAGTTTTGTATGAAAGCGCAAACTTTTTCATGCATATTTTGATTTCACAGTTGAAATAGAAAAAACAGTTTTTTCTTGGAAAAAAAATGTGTGTAAAAGACTAAAGATGCAAACAACTCAAAGATTTAGAATCCATGAAGGGGGCGTATGAAAGAAATAATTCATACTTTTGATATTTGATATTTGATAGTGAAATTATAATATGTTTTTTTTTTCTTTTGTAAGTAAGCGAGAGTTGTATTATATTATAAAATTCTGAAGATTACATTTGAATTCAAATGTGCTCGGTTTGCCACACCTCATACCATTCCCTAACAGGTACAGAGTAATTAATTATTGTTCAGTTATTGAAATCACTGAAGATTATGTATCTTCAAGATTTAAATTGGGTTGCTTACCTAATGATATTTTTTCTTTAGCTATTATGTCACAATGAAATTAATCATACATAGATACTCTCCAAAGATAATCATGAATTCATTATTTATTTAATTTTTTTCATAATTTGCTAACAAATTTGAAAAACCAACGGTCTACCAACAACGTCTGAATAATAAGAAGTTGACTGGATTGATGGTTGGATATGGAAACTGTACAACCCTAAGCAGCGAACTGTAAGGAAAGGGGGGATTTCCCATGTTACAGCTTAACAACAGCCATGAATGAGGGGCACAAGAAAACTTGGGGAGTTTACATGTTAAAACTATATCCATTTTTGTACATACTGTAATGTAATTTTCACTTCAAGGTTTGGATAGTTGGCAATAAGTCGATTTCCATAATGACCAACATTAAAATTTTAGCCGGTGACTAAGGCTCCCTACCATATGCATTTTTTTTCATTAATTTCTGATGTAAAATCAATTTCCTAATTTCTGGCAAGGACAAGTGAAAGTAAGTTGTTGATGGGTTGTTTGGTGTGTGAATAAATAGTGGGATACCCCACACTTTGGAATTGTTTTATCATTATTAAAGTTCCTCCTTTTGTTTTACCATTATGGGAAGTTTCACTTTCTGTTATCGTGAGTTGTGTTATGAATGGAATGAGAAGTTACACTTTCTCTTATCCTAAACTATTTTATGAGTGGAGTGCATGATGTTCGTTTGATGGTATTTTCATATATTGGGATGTTGAATTCTTTAATTACAAGATAAAAAATTGAATACTACTTTGCTTGGTAAAACTTTTATTTTTAAAGTTTTTAGTCAAGCACCGTCACCGGTCAAAATTGTGAGAGGCCTAGATTGTGTAATAGTTGTGTAATTGCTGGTGCCTGTTGGTGATTATATGCATGGAGGAGAGATGACCTCCATTGTTGCATTGGACTGTGGAGGGATGAGTTGAGCTTCATGAATTTATGATACCTCCCCCTCGAATTCTCCGATCCATTGCCACGAGCAAATTCTGCCATGAGCTGAGTCAGTTTGGATGTGCATAGCAGATAGTGAGGCACAAATGTCGGTTTGGAGGTGTGTTGGGATTGTCGTATTGACTTTGTTCATTAGTTATTGGCATTTTAATTTTTGTTCGACTTGTTCTGCTCATTGAAGAAATCGGCAAAGGCATGGGCCTTTGTGTTGGAGGATTGTTGAAACAAAATGATCTGCAAAGATCCCAATTTGTTGAAACTCCTCTCCAACCTCAATATCAGTGCTAGTAGTAGCATGAGCAACAACACTATGCTTAGCAGAACTAGAAGAACACGTTTTCCAAACTACACGAGAACTACTTCCCTCATGAGTCACCATGTGCCATGCTTGGTCTCGGTGGTTCTCTTCCTTCTACTCCTGGTTCAACTACCATATCTTCATTGTAACCAACAACCCGAACTCCACTAGACAACGATTCACCATTTTGTAGTAGTGATTCGCCATTTGTACTAGTGATTCGCCATGTTTTTACAAGATAATATAATCTCGTGAGAGATTCGCCAAAAAGTTATATATACATATTATATTATTAATAAAATTGCCTTATATTTTTCCTATGTATCATGGGGATTCACCTATTTATTATATGTATAAATTTAGGGGGGTTCTTAAAATTTTCCCTGGTAATGGAAACAACTTGTTGTACTCAAGTTCTCTGGATGAAGCAAACTTTGCAAGATATTCAAGTCAAGTTTGGTGAGCCTATTCCCATATTTTGCGATAACACCAGTGCCATCAGTATCTCAAAGAATTCCCTGATGAATTCCAAAACAAAGAACATTCCGAGAAAATATCATTTCGTTAGAGAGAAGGTCATGAAAATAATATCAAGCTTGAATATGTTAGCACAAAGGAAAAAATTGCTAACATATTAACCAAACAATTACCTCATGAGGCATTTCAGTAACTTCGCCTAAAGCTTGGGATTCTCCCAAGTTATCATTAGAATATTTCTCTTATCTAACTAAGTAGAAAGGGGGGGGGGGAAGGAATTTGAGGTGTGTACAAGTTTGCAAGATGATGTTTTACCTTGTGAGTTACCCTTTTCCAGTGATGAGAAAGGGGGGAGAGTGTTGTAGGAAGAGGTGTCATGATCACAAGGGTAGTACTTGTGTTGCAATGAATGCCAAAGGTGGATATTGTTGATCAGTGGTTTTCATTGATGTCAACCCAAGCAATACCAGGGGTTATCCCGATATTGCATGGGAATTTTTACTTGACAACTTACTCTATTTTGAGTCAAGGATATTTTGGATGGTTTCTAGTTTTCGAGATGTTTCTGTTGATATATGGCACACCACGTAATTATTCACGGTTTGAGAGAGATTCATGTTTGAAGTTAGTGGGATACAACCCCATGGCATTGTGGCATGACACTAATCATTGGTTGTAGTCATTGAATAATCAATAATTAATAATTTTCTAAGCTCCTAAAATCCCTCCAACTTTCACTTCTTGAAGATCCTCTGAACCTAAGAATTTATATAAATTGGACCATGATATCCTCCTCATCTAAGGATTTCGCTACTTAAAATAGCTGATCGTGGAATTTTCGCTATAACTTTTCTTCTGCGAATATTTAGATGCTAAAAAAAAACCCATTTGATAAGAAATCCTGATGAAGAGCATTTCTGAATTTCAGACGTTGTTTCACTATATTTTCGAAGATATTATCTGATTAAGTTATGGTTTTTGCAGGCTCCCGAATTTCATGTCAAATAGGTGACCTGGAGAAAATCATCATAACTTTCTCTCTGAGCATTGGATTCAAATTTCATAAAAGGTGAAAAAAAGAAGACGGGTTGTAGTTTTTTGGGTATCATTTTAAGGACTAAAGAGTTAAACAGTGACACGTAGAACTTCGTACAAGTTCACTCTACTAAGCCAGTCTATAATCAGGTCATCGTAGGAGATTGGGCATAACTATTTCTTGAAGAATCCAATATTGATCAGACCTATGGGGTTATAAAGAGGACTGAGGGGGCTACCAAAGGAGTAAATTTTAGACCTTGGAGTTTTGAAATTACATAGAAACAACAAATTCAATATGGAGCTTCTAGAAGGCAAGAAAAAATATGCATTCAAGGATCACTGCAGTAAGGACAACACATCAACAGTAAAGGGCAAGTATGACACAAATGGTATGTATGCATAGTGTTTGAATTTTAATTTGAATATCATATTTGACATGTGTTTTTTTTCAGGACAATTTAAGTATTTTTTATGTATGTTTGATTGGGTTTTGTTCATAAATGTTGAACATATTTACATTTGAATTTTGAATATTTCTCTGACATATGGTTTGAAGGATAGTGTAAATATTTTTTTTGTATATTGGTTTGGGTCTTGTTCATTAATTCATGTGAAAGAAGGAGGACACAATAGGACAACTCAGACACATACTAGAAGGACAATGCAACACCAAAGTACCATTACTTGAAGCAAGAACAACAATACCTCAGCAACTAATAGTGTTCAAAGAAGCAATGTCAAGTCAAGTATGAGGTCGTGTCAAAAGTCTGTATTTTAAAAAGAATCATTACAAAATTGTAAGAGATTCAATATTCCTAGAGTTGGAAAGTCATTGTTGGGAGGTATAAGTGCTAGTGTTGGATAATGTTATGGTTGGGTTGGAGGTCATAGTGTGATTGGGTGTTTTATCTAGTCAAGAAAATCATTTTGAATCATATTTTATTGTGTATCATTGTCCTTGGTATGGGATTCCACACTCTTGTCTTATTGCTGATCATTATAGAGCTGCAGGGAGGTACTAGGTTGGTGAATGAAGTCACCTACAATTTGGAGCTTGTGAACACTTCAAGGGGGTAGGTTGGTCTAGGATGTCGTTGCATCCATTGAGATGACTACTAAAGAAACTAGGGAATTGGGGCATACTTCTAGTGGGAGATCGAGAGTAATTCTTTTCTAGAATTATAGGAAGTTATACCTTTCATTTGAGTTGCGGCTGAAGATTAAAGAGTTTATTAGAAAAGTGTTCGATGGTTTTTGACCTAGAGGGTGTTTTAAACCTAAATTCGTGTCCCTATTGTGCTATATTTTTTACTCTTGTTAGTGGATAAACATCAAGAATAATTGAACATTAAATAATGCTCTAAAAATATATAAAAGTGCTAATTAATAAGAAATACTAATCCACCCCACCTCTTAGTATTTCCAACATGTCCACCTTACAACTCCTTATTTCTTCCTTCAAGATTCCCAATGTGTCTGCCAAATCAAAAGAGTGAACAACACCATGATACTCATATAATTCATAGGGAACAAATTTTTATCGTACCATCTTTCTAGTCATCTTTGATTTCTTCCTACAAGGAATCTCATTTCATCTTAAGCCAAATCACAATAAGCCAACACACCTTAGTATATTTTGGGGAGGATATCTCACATACAAGGGAATCCAATCAGAAAAATACATGTACAGAAACAATCATATTATCATATAGAATTATAACGCATATATGTAACAACACATACACATCATTCTAACTAGAGCTCCATCATGAATGCATGACCATACCAAATACACACCATGACCTCATGTATGAAACCATCAACAATACAAATGTACCCTTGACAATAGTTAATCACCTGACCTGTATAACTAGTCATATGCTCATGACAAAAATTTCAGAACAATACCACCAACTCTCCCAAGGAAATATCACTGCCACCATAGGCAGTACCATGCAGATGCAACAACCACAAAGATCACAAGTATGAGAAATACATATGCAATCAAAATTTATGCATGATGACAATAATCTTGACAACATCATACTTTCCTAAAGAGAATGCACAAACACCCATATACCACTTTGTAATGACACATATCCCCTCACATCTACAGAAGTAACCATCCAAGAGGGGTAAACATAAGTTTAGGTGAAGTTATCAACAGACACAACCTCCTAGATGAATTTAAGGTAATGGAGCCGAAAAAAAAAACTTGTTGACCATCACTTATGTGCCAGAGGACCCTACAGGAGTAAACCAAACCCTCCAGGTGTCCATCCCTAAGGTCACCTTGAAATTTAATTGAATTTGAGCCCTAGTCGCTCCCTTTCGAAGGCCTCAGTGTGACTGGAACTCCCAGTTGCATGAATAAGCTAGCATGAATGCGACCAAGGACTAAATTTCCGAGTGTTGTGCCAGAAATTATGCAATTTAAGGCTAAATTCCATGGCTTGGGCTAGACCTCTGACCAGAAATCCTTGTAACTTTGAGAAATCATAAATTACACAAGGAAAATTCTTGTAAACCAAAAACTAACTCTAGGACTAGGCTTGGCAATCCCCAACCGGGACCAACATTCTGTCAAACACTTGGCAACAATGCAATATATAGGTCATGAATACAATACTAAACATAAGGGATTGAAAACACATAGGAAACTTGTCAAGAAGGATCACCACTGTCTCCTATTAGCATCCTTAACATTAATTAGGTCTTGTGTCCATTATTCATTCAGTTGCAAGTAAAAGCATGAAATAAACCATGACTAGAACAAATCACAAAACCATGTTTATAACAAGCATATAACCATAGAAATAACCATGAGATAACAACCATTAAAGTCACATGAATGCAAGTACAAAAACAATAGAACCTACCTTTCATTAAACATAGGCAAGATCCAATGAGGTTTGGGACATCGATGTACCACCTGACCATAGACATGGCTCAACCAAATTTTCATTTCGGCCAGTCACCCCCATGCCATATTCTAAGCGTGAATGTGGTATCTCATGGATAAAACAATTCCAAAAAAACCAAGGGAATCCATAAGATAAACCAAATCCACCCTCACCATACCGTGATCTCACCTAAACCTACATTGAGATCAAAAAGCCAAACTGATCTTGGAATTCTTCTGGATCTCATCACCATCCTTGAGGAATTTCCATCTCCTTGTATCTAGGCTTTACCCCAATCCAAAATGTATCACTTGGGAATGAACCATAGACCACCTTTGCCCAATATTCAGAAACCATCTGAGAATTCCAAATCTCACAACCGAAAACCATCCCATCACATCATTGTTATCTGGAAAAAGGGAAGTCAAGGTTGAAAACCAGTGTCAAAACCCAACAAAACCATGCCATTGATAGCAAAAGAATCGAATACCAATGTGCACATACCATGCATGTCAAAACCAACTAGAAAATCATGTCCAATATGTTACCTGCAAGTATTCCAGATGAATATTCTTGATCCTACTCTTCCTTACTTGATATTTTTCTTCCTTTCCTTTCCTTGTCCTCCCTTTTCTTGCTATTCCTTTTCCTGGTCGAATGCTGAAATGCTCCAAGAATAATTTGAAGTGTCCAAGAGTGTGTGAGAGAGAGAATAGAGAGAAAGATCCAAAACTGAAACGAAAAAATGTACCAACTGATCCTCAAAATCCTTTTTATCAAAGAGGCATATATTTTCTTAATTTTCCATTATTTTCCTTCAATTTCCTCCTCACATGCAACATTTTACCTTTGACCTTCCTTCTCTCCTAATTTCCTTTATTTTCATAAATGAATGTGCCAAAAATACTTTTTCATTTTTAAAGCCTTGAACATTTCCTTTTTCCAATTTCCCCTATCCATAAACACATCCAGTGATGCCCACAAGAATTTATTTTCCCAACATTCAACTTGGAATAAGTGTCCCTTAATCGTGGTCTTATTTTTTCCTTTATTAACTTTCATTACATGACCTTTTAACCCGGTTCTATTATAGAAGGTTCATAGAGTTTCAAATTATCCACATTCAAAACTAAGTAAATTCACACATATGGTGATATACTAAGTCAATAAGAATTATTACCCACCTTTTCCGGTATCTCAAAGGGATCTTACCTGAAAGCCTTGATTTTCTTACAAAGCCCCTGTGGCCTCTCCTTGTTCAAATTTATCCATACTTTGTGTCCCACCTTGAACGATTTCTCTGTTTTGTGATGATCATGCCCGACCTTATAATTATCCTCTGACTTCAACAGTGTTTCTTGTACATGTAGATGGATCTACCTAATATTCTTTATAATTTTTTTGGACTTGAAATGATTTCCTATAAGATCTTCCCTAACTCATCCTTCTTCCCATATGTAATATCCAAAGGTGAAGGTGGAAAATATCCAAAACAGGTTTGAAATGGGCACTTTCATGTGGAAGTGTGAATTGCTCTACTGTAAGAATGTTGTATGTAACCATATTATCATCCTAGGTCTTCATATGCTTCTGGTTGTATCCCCTAAGAAGCTACACCAAAGTCCTTCTCACTACTTTTGTCTACCCATCTAGATTTGGATTGAATGTTGTAGATCTCTTCAACTTTGTGTCCATCATCTCCCACAATTTAGTCCAAAATTCACTGAGAATATTGTATCCCTATCTGAAATGATTCTTCTCGGTATCCCAAAGTGTACCTAGACTTGTCCAAAAAAAAAGTTTTTTGCTTCTTTCCCCCTTATTATATTTTTATAGGATATCAAAACACACATATTTTTGAACCTATCAACTACCATTGATAGGTAATCATGTTGCTTCCTGGTTGTCGATAATCCTCCCACAATGTCCATGGAAATTATTTCTCGAGGACAAGTAGGTACATGTAAGGGATGATATAGACCCTGTTTCCTCTTGCTATGATTACTTGTACGGCAAAACATGTATCCTCTTATGAACCTACCTACCTAGTCTTGCATTTGGGTCAATACACATACCTTTGCAAGTTAGCCACGGTCTTCCCTACACCAAATTTCCCTGCAACCTTGGAGGTATAAGCCTCTCTAATATGCTACAATATTTCACCTTTAGGAACACATAGCTTATCCACCCAATAGAGTAATCCATTCTGGAGATGGTATTCAATGGTGTTGTGTCCATCGTTCATGCTATCACCTAAAAAATGATTACCTAGCCATTTATAACTAGGTAGATCGAAATACACCATGTTAGATTAATTTTACCATAGTAATATTAGTTTGACCATAGGAAATAATTTAGTAAACCATTTTTATTAAATTATTTGTCATTAAAATTCAAAAACCCATTGAGAATAATTGAGTAAATCATTATTTATTTAGTTTTCTCTCGGAATGATTATTAAATCATTATTTGATAATTATTCCTTATTACATTTGACTAAATCACATTGGAATAATTAAATAAATCACTATTTATTTATTATTCCTTAATTTTATTTTTGGAATAATTGTTAAATAACAATTTAATAATTATTTCGAATTCACACCTTTCTTAATCCTCACAAAGTGATTAATAAATCATTTTATTTATTAATTAATTCTAAATAAAGATATATTGACCATTTTGAATATTTTTCCCTCTCCAAAATAGATAATAAAATATTCCCAATCATTAAATCTTGATTTGGTCGATATTATTTTATCATTTTCCAGTTTTGTATATAACCTCATACTTTGTTATAGATAAGATGATTTTCCATTCTTTTTTCACCATGATCACTCTCAATGTCACCACTATCTTCTTCTTACATTTGAACTCCCATTTGAGTTCCATTTTTCTGTTTTGGGTTTTTCAGGCATTAAGAGAGGGAAAATATCATTGAAGCACAAGGACATCAAAGGACCCATCCCACGGAGGGGGATTTTCCGACCCTTGTTGTATATCCCTTTCATTGGGGGTTTTCTAATAAAAATATTATTTACTCAAATTCTTCTTCTATTGGATTATTACATCAGTTATTTCTTGTTGTTTTATGCTTCAATATCA
Organism: Pinus albicaulis; assembly: GCA_034641835.2. Classification (NCBI taxonomy): domain Eukaryota; kingdom Viridiplantae; phylum Streptophyta; class Pinopsida; order Pinales; family Pinaceae; genus Pinus; species Pinus albicaulis. The sequence continues at coordinate 1,095,998,021 of CM076575.1, read as the reverse complement.
AATAAAATCATTTTTCCGGAGAGTTTTCTTATTTTTTCATTACATATCTTAAGGATAAATAACCATATATTGTTGTTAGGGTCACTTGTTATGAGTGTCTTACGTCAGACGTTTTTGGTAAACCATCCTGAAATCTTTATAGTAACATTGCACATGAATTTGACTCTACCACTATTTATACACTTCCTTGTAGTATTCATCCTTCGAATATTCCTCTTTGTATGCATCATAGTTGAATGAGTCCATGTGCATAAGATTCCCCAAAGCTATAATATTTGATGTGGGTGGGATTGAAATAATGCCTCAAAACATGTTTGTGTTTCCATTCTTATACTTGATCACCATTTGAAAGTACTGTAAAAACCCCATCCACTTGTAATCCCTGGTTGATTATAACTTACTTCGGGTCTACAAGTATTTTAATGGTTGGTGATCTGTGTGGATTAATATCTCCTTTCCCATCATATAGGGCTTCCAATTCTTTGCATATTGAACCATGGCATAAAGCTCCTTTTCATAGGTAGAGTAGCTGAGAAATTCCCCACGAAATAGATTAAAATGGTAGTATACAAGCCTTCCTCCCTGCATCAACACAAATCCCATAGCATACCCACTTGCATCTATCTCCAGTTCAAAGGGTCACTGCAAGTTTGGTAATTCCAGAATTGGTGCTTGATTGGTGTTCTTATTTAGCACCTCGAAAGACTTATTCTGACATTTTCCCCATTGGAAAATATTACAAATTGTTGTTATGGCATAGAGCGGTGTTTCTACTGCTGAAAATGAGGCTATGAATTTACTTAGGTACCATGCTGCCCTAAGAAAATTCTTGACCTCAAAAAAATTAGTACAAACTCATCATTTCATGATGGCCTCCCTCTTGGAAGGATCTATCTTCAGTTCTCCTCCACTAATCACATACTCGAGATACACCAAAGAATACTACGCAAACTCACACTTCTTGAAATTTGTTAGCAGTTGGTGCTTCATCAATGTTTCCAGCACCTCTGTCAAATGTGAAATATGCTCCTCCCATGTTGCACTATATACGAGTATATCATCAAAATATAAAATAATAAATGAATCTATAAAAGTGCTCAATACATCATTCACTAATATTATAAACATGGTTATGCATTGCATGGGAAAATTTTCATACTAACCACTCATACAAAGATTTCTTGGTTTATATGGTGGTCTTCCATGTATATTATTCTTTGAATCGATCTTGGTGATATCCATATTTTAATTCTAGCTTGGTGAATTATTTTTCTTGCTACAACTGATCCAACAGATCATCTATCCTGGGCAAGGGGTGTCTATTCTTGAGGATGATTTTGTTCAACGCCTTGTAATCTATACACATCTGGCAAGTCCCATCCTTCTTCGGCACAATGATGATGGGTGACCCACATGGTGATGTACTCAGTCGAATAACACCTTGTTGCAGTAGTTTATGAAATTGCTTCTTCACCTCACTGGCTTCTATCACAAACTCCCTCTATAACCAAATGTTATGAAATGGGGAGTCTATAAATAGATAGATCCAATTATCCACTCCTCTCTTAGATGGTAACCCTTTAGGATCTTATAACACATCCTTGCCACTTATTGACTCCCTTACAAACCAAAATTCTCTTAAAAACAATAACACATACTTGTTGTTAGAACTGATCAATTTATTTGCTTAGTTGGCACTTATGAGTGGATTTTTTGACTTTGATTTGTGCACATTGATGATGCACAATTTTCCATCCTTGGCGATTTCGTACTCATTGGCTCTCCTCATGAATATTTCATCACGCATATACATGTATGGACTCTCAAAAAAGACTCCACATATATCAAGGGAAACCACATCTATATATACTTCATCAATAAAAACAATACTGATAGAAAATCTAGTTTTTCATTGTTTTGTTACCTTTAGCTGTACATCGTTATTTACCCATCCTTGTGGATACTTCTTCTTGTTCATTGGGTTTAGCTCTGGATATATCTTCCAACATTTTTCCACTATATTTCCATCATTGTTGTAGTGGTTGCTAGCATATTTGCACCAGTGTGTCATCTTATTATATCTTCCCTTTTTTTTCTTCTTCTTCCTCTCCTTAGAAGCATCATGTTTCTCCTTCTTCCTCGATCCACTTAATTTCACTCTCTCCATACCTATTTTCTCCAGGTACCGTGCCTGCAAACAAGCCATGTCCATCGATTTCAGCTTAAACAACATCACTTGCTCACACATATGGCATTTCAGAGCCCCTAAATACTTGAGGAGTAAATCTAGGTTCTTTGGAGAGATACCCAATATTATAGCCATCTTTCTTAATTTCATGGTGTATGCATGCTTTGGCTCAAATTTTGCGTGACGTAATGTCATCAGATCCTCTAGTCCTCCACGTACCAAACGAGATAAAATTATGAATTAATGATGGTTTTGAAATCTTCTCTCTTAGTCACTGGATGTTCTACCTCCAACCTTAGGGTTTTTGTGTGGCTCTCCCACCAAGTCAGTGCATGAACCTCTAATTTTAGTCACGTGAATGAGATATTTTTCCCTTCCTCAATCTCATGGATATTGAAATAAAATTCTAATTGCTGCAAGTAGTCGTTCAACTTCATAGAATCAATAGCATCATGGTGTGGATTCAGTCGACTTTTATTTCCATTTTAAATAGGGACTGATTCACGACAATCGAACCAGGTTGATGTTTTCCATATTCTTTCTTCGATTGGTTCTCCAATTCTCCCCGATCTTCTCATCCTCGTTCTCATTTTTCCACTATATTTTAATCCCCATATTCTGCAAATATCTGCAAATTATTGCTCAGGGACACCATGAGGAGGTTAACGTTGCAATTTATGTCTATGAATTTTTGTTCAAGAGAACCTCACCACTGTAGGATCACTACGGTCATTTACCGACTCGTCGTCCATGATTAGGGTTTTATGATTTTCGATCGCACCGATATAGTTCTCCACTAAATACCCAAATAAACCATCTATGATACCAAATGATCTGTAATTTGACATGGATATTACACTAGACAGATCGTTGTAACAAACCTGACAATATTATATTAAACAAATAAAAAATTCTACACTATTTCAGTTTTATTTAATTTCTAAATCTGTAGATTTTACGCTAATTAGTGCATGCATGCGAATGTAAATTATGGGGAATAACAGAGAACCACAAAATAATATCACACACACACATATAAGACACAAAATATGCTCTGGGAAGCCATTTGAAGAGAAAACACAACATGAAGGTGAGATTGCTTCATTCTTTTTCTTTGTCTGGAAAATAAGGATACATGTACAAAGAAGTAATGCATGTGGCTCATTGGCTACTATAATGGAAAAATCCTCTCTGTGTGCTCTACCTCCTATCTCTCATAGCTATATTTTCTATGATGTGGAACAAATTTCTCTCGAAATGATGGAATGGTTCTTTCTCGTAGTTTCCATGTTATAACACAACTTGATAGCCTATTACTTATTAAGTTAGACTACATCAAATCTTAACTAGAGTTACAAAATATACTCTTCAAGAGTATTTTACATCTCCTAGTTGTCATGTTATAACACAACTTGATAGCCTATTACTTATTAAGTTAGACTACATCAAATCTTAACTAGAGTTACAAAATAGACTCTTTAAGAGTATTTTACATCACAAACACGTCGATATCCCCTTTTCCAAGAATAATGGGGGCTGATGTGACATCCTCCTGAACTATAGGTGTGGAAACAAGAAGATCAACTTCTGAGTGGCATAAATTTTGCAATCAGACTTTGATTTACATGCTTCTTATATTGTTAGAAATATATTTGTTTTTACAATAGAATGAAAATATGTAGCACTAAAATAGAAATTTTTTACCCCCTATTGAATAAAAGTATTTTTCAACTTATACGTTTCATTTACAATTCATTCCTCCCACTCTTGGTCTCTTCTTTGCATGAACGAAAATTTCTTTTCGTGAAGCTCAAAATCTGAGTTGTTTACCACTATAAATGTGTTTTTACATGTACTTTATGTTCCTTTACATGGCACATAGTTCCTATGGAACTATAACATATTATACATGCGAAGATCTTCTTTTATGTCTAACTATTAGCTTCTTTTATAAATACTATGTATATTTATTGGCTCTTCTTACAATTTAATATTGTAGAAAATCCAAAGTAGTTTCCTTGTATATTTGTTTTGTTTCAAATAGTTAGTAATAAGGAATTTCATATTTTGTTGTTTATACGTCGAAGAGTCTAAAAGATAATTTAAATACCATGGAGGTATTTACCTAGATTCTGAGTTTATTATTTGTTTAACTCTTTCTAAATAAAGAACTAAAAAATTCCTTTTCTGTCATATTTAATATCTGGAAGATTATATATATATATATATATATATATATATATATATATATATATATATATATATATATATATATCATCACTTCTCAAAGGATTTCCTTTATAAATGGTCAAAATTGGTATAATACCAATGGTTATGTAGAAACACTCCTGTAAATAGATTTATAATCTATTACTAATGGTAATATTTATAATCTACTATTAATGGTAATTTCTCATATAATTCTGAAATTATTCTATAATAACTAATAATAGTTCGATATATGTTTATATTGACATTTACATCCATCGTTTTTCTTTTATTTTTCTACTATCAATTTCATGCATGTTGCATAATATATAGAATAAATATTTATAAAGAACTTATAATTTAAAACCTTATGAAAAATATTTTATTTTATTTTTATTTTTCCACTCTATAAATATTACAACTACCATATATCCAATCCTATTTTCTTAGCAAACAAATAAATACAAAAGTTAGATATATCTATTTCATAAAAAAATATTTTTCTTGAAAATCAATTTTCAAGTACTTGTCTTTTCCTAACCTTAACACTACAAACATCCGATGTCCCCATAAGCATAACAAGTGTGAAATTTATTTTCTTCTTTCTTCCTTTCTTCTCTTAACTATATTTCTACTCTCAGAAAGAGACAAAATGCAGGAGAAAATTATTTTTATTCCAACTCATATACCACTCTTTTTGTGGTTAATATTGTCTCCGACTCATTAATAAGCTCATGTTTCACACTCTTAAGGAAAAATCCATGTCTTCTAAGGAACAATTAATAGACCAATATCATAATTCCTTAATTAAATCGAATCATTCAGATTAAATTCCTAGCAATTATTCATAGATAGTAACACTTCCACAATAATTTTTTTCCTTTTTCTCTTTCATCCATTTGTACTTAACAATTAATTTTTTATATTTATTCATTTAGAAAAATAAAACATAATAAATACAAATTTACAATCATGTATTATTAGTTATAATTATTGATAATTAAAATGTTTAATTGTCTTTCAAAGTAACATACTTTAACCAGAAATTCACTTATGAATATTTTAATTACAAAAATATCAAGCCAACGAATATGACATCCTCCCACCCTTGAATTTGACATCCTACCAATGTCTAATCAATTCCCTTCTCGAAAAAAATTCCAGTTTTCATCAAAACGTAGAAGGATATGATTCTTTGAAAGCATCCTCCAACTCCCAAGTTCAATCTTCTAGATTGAAATGTTTCCAATGAACCTTCAACTGCACTACATCTCTAGTCTAGAGCGTAACTACCTCCGGTCTATAATATGCAGTGATGTTACTCGGAACTCTCCTTTTGGTTCCATCTATAAAAAATTCCAATAAATTACATGAGATGGGTCATGTACATAATTTTTTGAACAAATATACCTGAAACACACTATAAATTTTAACATTTCTTGGTAGAGCTAGGTGATAGGATACAAGTCCAATTATGGCTAACCCCTCATAAGGTCCATATTATATAGGTGATAACTTAGCATAGCTTCCAATTATAGGTTTTATTTTATTTGGATTTACTTTTAAATACAGATGGTATCCCACATTAAATTCATTCTGAAATATTTGAAGCCTGCATAGCCTTTTTCATGATCTTGGGTTGTTTTCACATTTCGTTTAACCTACTTTGTACACTTCTTTCATTTCCTTTAAAATATTTGGTCCTAATACTAATATATATTCAGGATGATCCCAACTTAAGGGTATGTTGCATCTTCCTCCATACATCACTTCAAAAGATCCATTTTCAAGTAATTTTGATATCCATTATTATAAGAAATTTTTTCTAAGTGAAAATAATCCTTTGATTTAGTCTATTTGTCCTTAACATACATCCTTAACATGTCCTCCAATATTTTTTTGGTCCATTCTGTTTGGCCATTAGTTTGAGGATTACATGTTGTAATAAAGTTTAACTTGGTTCCCATTCCTTAAGAAATTTATTTACAAAAACTTTGCATCCTTATCTTAGATTGCAAATTTCGATATCCCATGGAGTGAAAAAATCCATCATGAATATTTCTATAATTTTTATGGCTTTAAAAGTGGATTTTATAGGAGTAAGGTGTTCTTATTTATTGATCTTATCAACCACGACCATAATGGAGTTAAGTTTCCTCCTAGTATTTGGTAGTTCAGTGATGAAATCCATTGAGATTGTCTCCCATTTGCATTCTAGAATGGGTAGGGGTTGGAAAAACCCAACAGAGTGTTGATGTGAAGCCGTAAATTTTTGACATTCAATACATCTAACCACATATTCTGTTGTCTCATTTTTCATATTTTTCTAGTAAAATCCTTTCTCATCACAATAATCAATTTTTTATAGTGAGGAGGGCGAGCTGTTGGATTTCTCTGGAATTCATCTAAGACACAAAAAATTATATTTATTTCATCAGGTATATAAACTATTCCTTTAAACAACAATACATATTAGCTATCTATTGAAAAATCACTCCCCTCCTCACCCAATATTTTTTTTTTCTAAAATTTCTTCTTGGTTTTCAGGTACTCTGAATTATAATTTGTAGCTATTTTAACTTAATATATTAATTTTGTTGACCATCTTGTTACTAATGTAGAAACTATTTGATTAATATTTATGTTTAAAGCTTCAATTTTATAAAAAAATTTTTTTTTTTAATTTTTTTTTATGTTTCTTTAATCTGTCTAATCTCAAAATCGTATTCACTAATAAGTTATAACCATCACAACTTGTCTAGAATTTAGATTAGGTTGATCAAATTGGTATTTGAGACTAAAATTATCTATCCTTTGTTGAAACTTTCTTCCTATAAAATAATGTCTCCACATTATGAATGCATGAATGATAATTTTTAATTCTAGATCATGAGTAGCATAGTCTTTTTCATCTTCTTTCACCTTTCTAGTTTGATAACGAATAAGATAACCATGTTACACCAAGAATCCCCCCTAAACCTTCCTTACATGCATATGTACATACCAAAATCCTTGTTGGGATCACCTATTTTTAAAATTGGTGTTGTGGACAAGACTTGCTATAAATTATCAAAATTGTCTTGACAATTTTGACTCCACTCAAACTTGATTCCTTTGTTCTATAAATATGTAATTAGATATACAATTTTGGATAAATCTCCTATAGTAACTTGTAATTCGCATAAATGATCTCATTTCGTGTACATTTTTAGGTACCAACAACTCCATTATTTCTTTTATCTTTCTTTGGATCAACAACAATTCACTCTTGTGACATTACATTTCCAAGATAATATATTTGCTTATGGTAAAATGAACACATGCTGAATTTCTAATATAATTCATTATCTCTAAGAGCTTGAAGGACTATATCGAAATGTTGGTCATGCTATTATTTAATTTCTGACTATACCATAATATCATCTATAAATACAATTTAAAAAATATCTATAAATGTTCTACACACATTGTTTCTAAGGCACTTGTAGGTAGCTACTGCATTAGTAAGACGAAATTGGATTACTACAAATTCATAGTGCCCAAAATGTATATGAAATGTTATTTTGTGAATATATTCATCCTTAATTCTAATCCAGTGGTATTCTAATATTTGATCAAGATTAGAGAAAATATAAGCTATACTACATTGATCAAAGAAGTCACTTATCTTGGGCAAGAGATATTTACTTTTTATGTCATTTTTATTAAGTTTTCTGTATTCTATGAACAATCACAAAATTCCATCCTTAGTTTTGCGAAACATAACTTGTTCTCCCCAAGGAGATACACTTGGCCTTGTATATTTTTATTCAAAAGTTCATTTAGCTGATTTATCAACTCCATTAACTCATGGATACTCATTATTTATGGGGTGTTTGATATTGGAACATATTGAGCTACAAGATCAATGGTAAAATTAATATCCCTCCTTGAACGAAGTCTTGGTATTTCTTCTAGAAAAAACATCATTATATTGTTCCAATATAAGATATTCTTATAATAATGGTTTTTGATTATCATGAGAAATATTTTTCACTTGGAAAATGAACATTTCACATCATTTTCTAACATATTTCTTCATTTTTATTGCAGAAATTTGTCTCAAAATAATTTTTCTTGGTATTCCTTGAACCATAGAGGCTTCACCTTTTTCATCCACACATGTAAACAAATTTTATACACAATTTAATATAACTCTATGTGATTCCAACCATTCCATTCCTATGATAACATCATAAGACCCAAAGGGTAAGATTTTCAAATTTACTGTGGTATGCATTCCATTGAGATTTACAATGCAATTTTTGTTTATTTCAAGCACTTTCCTTTAAGTTGTTGTGGCTAACTACAATAACGAGGGTTTTCTTTGTTTATCTTTTACAAGAGTACACATTTCAACTATAAGAGGGGAAACATAACTTCATGTAGATCCTCGATCTATAATTACATGCACATATTTTTGGAGAATTTACCTTGAACTTGCACCATGGTGGAGTGATTATCTTCTTTCCTTCCATCCAATGCAACACTGATTATGGGTATATTGAAAACAACATCATTTATATTATATGTTTCTTGAATATTTTTTAATGTTTCTTTATTATTTAATGTATTTTATGGGCAATCTCCCCATCGGTGGTTTCACAAATTCACTATAGTTTTCTATTTTATGTTCACATTCCTCCTTTCTCCCCTAGATTCATTTGGTGACTAAAATTTTTGTTATAATTTCATGCTTGCATATTTTTAGAAAAAAATAATTTTATTAAACCCCTTTTTCTTAATATTAAATATATCATATTTCTTTGCCACCCATTCCTTAGAACTTTCTCCATTTTGTTCGCATTGATTGAAACATAAATTTGCATTTCTTGTGAAATTCAATCCTTTCTGTATATGAAAAAGGTAGGAAACTCATAAATCTTTGTATTTTTTCCTTCTCCTCTTTTATATAACTTACATATCTTAATGAAATCATGAATTTCTTAACAAACTCCTGGATGGTAGACTGTTCGAATTTCAATTCATGAATCTCCCTAACCTTTTCATCAACAATTTCTTGAACATGTTCCAAGTTAAGTTCTTACTCCTAATTCTCTTAACAACTTTATTATTTTCCCACCATAAGGCTTCCTTACCATCCAACTCCTATGTTGCCAATATTTCTTTTAGGTTGTTTGGATATTTATATACTTCAAATTTTCTGGACATATTGAGGAGCCATGCCCTCATTACCTCCATTTCCTAGGTATAAAGGTATTGCTACCTTATTTCTATTCTCCCTGGTCACTAGAATCATTTGTTTGGCTTTCATTAGAAATTATGGAGTTGGTTCTACTAGAAGATTCACTTCTAGTTATTTTCTTATGAGTGTCTTTAGATCTTCTTCTACTCACTCCTAATTTTCGAAGTATATAACAATTAATATTTTCATGCTCCTCCTTTACTTTGGATAATATTTATTGCTTGGATTTAATGGTTTCTAAAACTATCTTCAAACTATAAACAACTTGCAATATTTTAGATTCGAGTTTTATTGTGCTTCTATTTCCTCCACCAAATATGCCATAATTGGTATTGTTGTCTTCTCCTTCTCTCAGTGATACTACAAAGGTTCTTCCATATAAAAATTCAGTCATATCCCTAACTGTTTATATCACACATAAATTATTTTTTAATTTTAGACCCATAAGAAGCTTAATGTTGAAAGCTATGCTCTCATACCACTTATAATGATACCTCATATATACCTAATCTTTTTTATTATTGTTTTTTATATAATAACTAATATTTTGCTATGAAAGATCTTCTTTCCTCATGATTCTTTAATTTTATTAATAACAAAATTAAATAGTTTAAACTTCTCACATATTATTATTTATTTTCCTCCTCATTGTTGTTCTATATATAGCAATCGTCCAAAGATTCTCAAGATTCTCTTGTACCTTATAGGTAAATCATTTATATTCCAATGTTTACGCTAAATATATTTGCTTGGCTTAACAACATTCACGGTAAATGAGCACCTTCTAGTCACCCATTCCTTACCATGAAAACAATTATTTTGAGGTTATTCATTAAAATAATTTCCTAAATTCATTTTATGACTCACGTGTAAGACCAATACCTATACTCTAAAGCATCATTACCAGAATATGGATTTTGTATAACCTATCATTTCTAACTCATCATCAAAGTTATAACTTCCAACGAATTTACAATGACGAGTCTATGTTATCATCATACTATGTTTACAATAATAGTCACACTATATACATAATATCTGTTGCATCAGATGTTTAATCATTTACCGTGCGAACATAATTTCAGTTGCACTGAATAAATAGCATTTAACCCTATAAATGGTTTATTTTGTTCTTTAGCTTTGAATGTAGTATTAATGTTTATGATTTTTTACTCATATTTGTGGTAAGTTCTAAACATTTAACATATAAGTATTCAGGCCTCATTTCCTATACGTGTGACAGTTAACTGAATAACCATGTGTCAAATCTTCACCTAGCATTTCAACGTTCAGGAATCTCTTTATTTTGTTCTTTAGCTTTGAATGTAGTATTAATGTTTATGATTTTTTATTCATATTTGTGGTAAGTTCTAGACATTTAACATATAAATATTCAGGCCTCATTTCCTATACGTGTGTCACTTAACTGAATAACCATGTGTCAAATCTTGACCTAGCATTTCAACGTTCAGGATTCTCTCTCATGTAATATATGGTGGCCATTTAGTTTACGGTTTCTCAGAGCCTAACGATTACCAATGTTTACAAGTTATTCATTCATTATCCTTATTTTATTCTGCGACATCTTCCACTCTTCAACTAGGGTTTCAATGTAATTTTCTACTTGGTTCTCTTACCCAAAACACTGATATATGGGTTTGAGTTTATATGATAATGTTGGTCTCTTATAGTTTACATGGCCTGGCTCTTCCTGGTTCTGGAAGGGGTTTTTTTTGTTAGAGGTAAACAAAACAAAAATACTCCCCGGAACTTTATATCATTTATATTGTTGTATGTATAGTTAGTACAAATACTTTATTTGAGTATTCTTTAGTGTTTCCTCTGTTTGTGTTTGTAGAAGAGTAGCGGTTACTCTCTCCAATGGAAATTCTTCTACAGAGTTTGCCCTCAAAAAACAACTTGCATAATGTTTTGTCTGGGGTAACTTTCTTCTATGGCTGGAATGGATACAAGGCTACAATATTTGTTTATCCCATTCTACCGATAACTCAGGTGAGCTCCCATTCGAAATTATTTTCACCATTTATATAATTTATTCACATTGTTTGTTTCCTTTTCGTTATAATAAATACGGAACATAGTCATTTGGGCATTCAATATTTTCTTTTAGAGGACTATTTTTACAAGTTGGGCATTCAATATTTTCTTTTAGAGGACTATTTTTACAAGTTGAGATAATATGAAAAGGGTTTCGAATCCTACACGTTATCTCTCTTTTGATAATTATTTTCTGAACTTATATTTTTTTTATTTACTCGACCTCTCTACAAAGGATGGAGTTACGGTAGACACCATGAAATTTTTAGTTATTTTCCCTTTTCAGATGTTAAACTAGGGTTTATACAATTTACTATCTTCTACAAATTCTCCCCGTACAACTTTATTGGCGGGTTTGGTTGGCTGTAAAAAGTTATTGTTTTCGCACCGAGCTAATTTGGTTATACTATCCTTACTTCTGTTTATTTCTCTATTCAATCCATATGATTCTAGTATTTTTTTAACCCTGAACATAAAATATTGTAGCGTTCTTTCATTATTAAATATTACTATTCCTTTATGCATTATTCTATAATTTTAATTGAAATTTCTCTCGCCCGGGCTTACTGACTCTTGGGTTTGTTTCGATTATGTGACTGTAATTATTTACAATAATTTATTAGTTGTTAGGTGTGGCTTTTGAAGTTATCATTTTATCTCTGTATTATAAATTTCCAAAATAAAAATTCCATCCTCTGTAATTTTGTATTAAATATTAAAGTACACCGTTGCTCATTCTTTATAAAAAAACTCAACCCCGTTTTTCTTAAATGAAATAGATAATTTATTTATGGATTTTTAATGTTCCCTCTTACCTTTTTTATATTTTATTTTGCATTTAGATCTAGTCTCCCTAACTCTAGTTTTGATAACATTGACATTGTTGGTCAATTACTTTATTTGTAAAACAAAATTTGTTTTACAGGTTCCAACATCGAATCGGTTAGTGCATATTCTGTGAATTTATTTTCCAAGTTGGACTAGGGTATTTTTGAACTTATTCATTTCATTTATAGGTTGGAGTCTTACAAATCTTGGTATCTTCTTTGCATGGATGAATTTTTTTTGCCTCACGATCACGACCAAACTGTGAGTTATTTATTCTTGTTTTTACATGTACTTTGATAAAACTAGCTAAAGTGTTTATATATTACACACTAAAGAGGTATCTGTAAACACACACAGATTACATTCATATTACTCTATTATATTGAGTTTTCCACATCTAACTTATTCCTAAGTTAGAAGGAGTGGTTGAGAGAATTTCTCAACCATCACAAACCAACTTCTCTATTATAAGATGTAATCATTAATTCCAACATCCCCTCTTAATGCTTACATTACATAAATTTCTTAAAAAACACAATCATTCTTTACCTTCTTATTATAGGCTCCATCAAGTTGCCTCATAACCCTCTTAAGGGTGTAGTCAGCAAGTTGGATTCCCGAGTTCCGCTCATCAACTCCCGAATCAATGACCTTCCAAAGTCAATTACCGAACAGCATCCCAAGCTATTTCATAACCTCATTATAATACCACTCTACATCTTCAACGAATGAGGGATCCTTCCCTAGATCCGCAATTGCCATACTATCTCGACAACAATCCATGTTGAGCTTTACTACCACTTGATCTCTTCAAAACAATTGATTACATGTTTGCAATCACTGAACTCCTAGTCATTCTATGGACGAAAAACCCATCCACCGAGATACATGGCTGCTAACCGTTGTGCTCGCCAATTATCTAGGAAACTGTCTAGATACAGAATGTATCTAAAATCAATTATTACATCATGACCCTTTTATTTGAAAATTCACCATCAATTTTACAAACAAAATAATGATAATACAAACTCACAATAATTCTAAATAATTTTCTGTCACTAAAAGTAACATAATCACACCGTATGCCCACATCTCTCTGTTATTTGGAAATATTTAATCATTTTCAATGGCCCTTCCAATGTGCACTTGTTCTTGAAACCAATACTCTACTATTCAGCGCATGGGGGTCCCTTCTGAGAACATATCGCTTCACTTTTCACTTCTCCTGAAGATGAACAGCTAACCGCTAATATGAATACTGTCCACTCTATAATCTGAGGTACAACTAAGAAATCATGTTTCCGAAACAGTTTTATGAAAATGCACTAACCAACTACAATGATCCAGCTGGACAGTATTTGGATTCATCTCAAGGATGTCGAGGATCAAGCTAAGAATGCATGACAAATTAGGTTAAAGGTGTTCTTCAACAGCTCCAGATTTGGCCGCTTCTTTCTTTGCTACCAGAAATCATAATTGTGTTCCTACACCATTGCTGCACATGGAATGAAATATTGAAACATAACCATATAACGCTACAGAGATGAATTTTCTCGATTTGTCACCCCGACGAAATTTAGATTCAATTATCGTCCATTCTGCGGTACCTTGAGTGGACAAATTTTCTGCGCAGGTCCATTGTAAATTAATCATAGTCTCTTTTACTGCGCCAATCCACGAAAACTCCCACAGTATTGATGTTGAGGTTCTCGTATTTGCTGATTGGGTTAGTAATCCATGCACTCGTCATGGAGTTTGCAACATGAATTAAGATTATTGCAGTGCGCCTCTCCAATGTATCCAGTCCATCCAACGCCACAATATTTCTTATATCGAATTTCATGAAATTTACAATCCTCTATGACATACACCCGATTGAAAAAGAAGCAAGACTCAAATAAACCTCTATCTCAATCAATTCCAGTACGATCTTAAAGCTCCGATATCATGATAAAACTAGCTAAAGCATTTATATATTACGCACTAAAGAGATATGTGTAAACACACACAAATAGATTGCATTCATATTACTCTATTTTTCTAGATCTAACTTATTCCTAAGTTAAAAGGAGTGGTTGAGAGAATTTCTCAACCATCACAAACCAACTTCTCTATTATAAGATGTAAGCATTAATTCCAACATAATTTATATTTCCTTGCCTCGCACATAGTTCTTCCGAAACTAGTTCTTCCGAAACTAGAAGGTCTTCTATAGGCCAAGATCCTCTTTTATATATAACTATTACTTAAAGAACATGACACTCTCTCTCTCTCTCTCTCTCTCTATATATATATATATATATATAATTTGTTTATGGTCACTTCAGATCCTCTTATATTTATAACTATTACTTAAATAACATGACTATATATATATTTACTCTATAAATTATTAAACTTGTTTCAATATCCATGATTATCTAGAAACAATCCTATAAGCATATTAATAATCACGTACCAATGTTAATTTATCCTATAATACTGGAAATCATTATATTACAACTATAATCAGCCTAATATATGTCTATATTTAAGTTTACATTCAACATTCTTCTTTTCTTTTCCTATTGTCAAATTTATGCATGTTGTATAATACCCATAGTAAATACTGATAAAGAAATAATAATTTAAAACTTTGATAGAAATATTTCTACAAAATTAATAGTTAAGTACTTTTCTCCTCCCAACCTCCAACTTCTTTTTGTATTTCTTCTTTCCTCCCTTCACTCTCATTTTTCTCTAAGAATGAGAAAAAAGATAGGAAAAAAATATTTTTATTCCAACCATATATCACTCTTTTGGTTTTTAATAAAGACCTCCACCTCACCAATATGTGGCCCTTAGTTATGTGCTCATTATGAGCTCTTGTTTCCCACTCTTGCTGACAACTCATTTTATTCTAGAAACAATTAATTGGGAAATATAATAATTCCTCAATTAAATATAAAAATTGATATTAGACCCCTAGGACTAATAACTTATAACACTTCCAAAATAAATTGTAGCCTTTTCTCTTTCAGCTATTTGTACTTCATAATTAATTTTCTAGATTTCTTTCTTTTAAAAAATAAAACATAATAATTAAAAATGAAAAATCAATTATTATAAGTTATATTTAGTAATATAATGTTTAATTTTCTTTCAAAGTAACATACTTTAACCAAAAATGCACCTATGCACATTTTAATTACAAGAATTTCAAGCCCAGGGATATCACATTGAAAATAGACAAAGATAAGTGCCAAGCAAGGGAACTAATAATACATGCATAGGGTGGAGGTCCATCATAGACCTTGTGAGGTTCTCCATAACCATTATGAATAGGATTTGGGTTAGAAGATGATTTTCACTAATCATTTTTCTGATCATGCTCAAGCTTGCAAATAAGCTTCAGAGATGGTCGCATATAGCCAAGGGTACTTTGTCATCCAGAGTTGGTAAAAGGGCCTAGCTTTGGCTCCTTACAAATTATGTTACGCCAGTTTTTGGAATGGTGAATAACAAGGATGGGGACATGTCTATGAAATGGATAGATAACAACCCCAATATTTTGAGGGGATGGTTTCAAGGGATGGTGAGATGGGATTGAAATATTTTATATATATATATACTATTAGCCAATGTTTTAAACAACACTATGTAAGGTAATAGGACTTCAACCCTTGATGGTGTCCTTGGCCATATTATTTGAATCAAAGATGGTTTGTTGGTTGGGGATTTCATTTTCACTTTTTCTTTGTCCAGTCATTTTTCCTTTATAAGGAATGGGATTTACCAAAATGATTTAAACACATAGTAAACCTTGCATCCTTAATCCATGTCTGATGCAATAATAGACCTTACATCCCTAATCCATGTTTGATGCAATCAACCATGTAATGAAAATGTCTATTTTTTCCTACCTTTCATCATAATTTATATACATTATTAGTTTATACCAACAGATTTTTAAGATAGATGGAAACATTTGATCCCCAATCTACCCCTCATGCAATTGGCCAACTAGTGCAAACATATGTTTATTCTTGTCTTAACAATTTAAACACAATATTATGACTAGGTTTGTATTATGAATATTTTGAACTTGTTTATTGCTTCCTTTATTATTAATTTAAACACATTCAACTTTATACAAGGTTTATAACAAGTTTTTTTTAAGACTTTCTAAAAAAATCTACCCCTTGATAATACAACAACAAAAAATTATATGGCTAATAAATTTTTTAATGTTAGTTAATTATCATTTACTTATTTCCTATATTAATATTTTTCCTTGTTAGCCCTACAGGACTATTTCTGCCACTATGAACTTCTTATGTTACTCCACTAAAATATAGGGCATGAATCCACAATCGATGCAACCGTTACATGATAAACCTATAAGACCGAGGAAAATGAAAGTTATTTTCAGTCACTTTCAGGACTCCTCGATATACTTGTGAAAGGGAATTAACAATTAGATTAATATTCTTGAAAGGTTCAATTCTCACGGAAATCGGAAACTGATGATTAGATAATAAGTGGAAGCAAACCCAATCACAAATAAAAAACCTCCAGTTATCTAGTTTCCTTATTGAATTTTTAATTAAAAATTTTTCAATAGTCAGAATGATTAAGAACTGGAAGTTAACGAAATGGTTCACCTTAAATAATCCCACTTTTGTGGCCTTTTGTATTTGCAATATCAAAGGACATAACTACTAAATTAAGAGATAAAAGCATCCTAACTCTTTAAATTATCAAAGTTCAAGTTTGGAGGGTGTGTTGCACTTTTATTTCAAATGACATACATGTAAGATTAGGTTGATAATTCCAATTTTCCATATCTAAAATTTGACTTTATTTTATCTAATCGCTACCTTGTCCATAAATGTGGATTGTCTACATTTTCGTAAGTTAAAAATCCAAGTTTATGATGAGCAAGGGAGTCACCTACTCGACGAACTAGGAAATAACAATTTCAATTGCAAGTACCAATTCACAGTAAGATGCAGAGTATGTTGAAAGTTCCAAACTAGAAACTCAATGGAAAGAATGAAAGAATATAAGCAAGGAACAACCTGAAAATTTTCATAGTTGAACCCCATCTAAATTTTAGTAATTAAGAAAATGTTGAACTACATTCACATCATAGTGGTTTAAGAAAACATAGAACTTCCTCCACAATTTCCTGTGCAATTAACCCATATTTCTCATAATCACTAATTTTGTTCCATGCAAACAAGAGACGTCACTAGGTGAAAGATAAAATTTATTATTATTAAATATAGACGACCAAGTGTCAACCTAGCATATTTTTAAAGTCATTAATTATAATTTCTCTGCCAATTAGCGTCTGAATTAGTTTTCATGTAAAAACGTTTTGATGATGTAAAGTTTTACATCTGATATCTTTATGAACAATGTTTGGCTAACACTTAAATGTATGGTCTCATCTATTATATATAGATGTCACTTTTATTTTTACTCCTTCAATTTTATTTAGAGGCATTTTGATTCTTCCAATTTTATTTAGTAGTAGTATTTTATTTAATATCTCTAATTTATGGATGAAATAATATTTTTCATCACAATGGAGTGATAAAATTTAAATTTCTTATTATTTCAGTATAATATAGTAATAAAATTTTAGTTTCAAGTAACGTTGTGATGGAATAATTAGTGAGGTCTATGGAATAATTAGTGAAGTAGAATTTAATAGATATAGATTAACAAATTCATTATAAATATCATCTCCTATATTTTTAGGAGGAAGGATATTTATATTCTTGCAATAACGTTGAGCAGTTATGTAAAACACCCACTAAGTGAGCATTGGTGCCTCCTATCATTCATAACTTCTCATTTCTCCACCATTCTTGAATATGTTTTGATGCATAGCCGATGCATTGTTTTTGGCTTTAGACAGGACGTTATATTGTGGTGCATTCAATGCTATGATGGTTGCTAGTAAGTGTGGGATGAGATGTTCTCCTGTGCTAATGGTGGTCTAATTGATCATTAGAATGTGCCTTATAGTTTAAACTATTAATGATATGGTAAACTTTCATTCTCTGGTATTATTGGCATGTTTTCCTTATTTTGGCTTAACAATTATTTAATACTTAATGCATTAATAAATAATATTTGCTTAAATTTTAAAACTCCTCATGACATGATGGGCCCTCAAGGTTCATATACATTTCCTTGGCATATATGTTTACAAATTCATTATTTCTAAATATTTGATATTGCTATGTTTATATTTGTTGAAAATACCTAGTTTTCTCGAAAAAAATATTGCTTGATAGCTCTATTTCTTACTTATGATTATAAAATATCAGACAATAAAGTAGAGGATGTTATTTACATATTTGAGTATTAGTTTGTTTAAGGAATTTCTAGCTCAATAACATACCTTTTGTATAAATTAGTTTCATCTAGACCATCCTCAATGGCTTGATCTAGAAATATATTATCATAGAACATAAGGTGCACAAACTTTTTGTGAGATTTAAATTTCTGATTTCTTTGCATCTTATGCATCATTTTGCATTCCCTAATTACCTATAAATAAAGTAGAAACTATATATATATATATATATATATATAATCGTTTTTTTATTCACTTTTCTTTAAAAAAAGTGAAAATAGATAACATGAACCCCATAGGGTTTATAGCTTATATCAATGTTATTTTAGAAAACTATGGCTTATTTCCCTTGGAAAGCTTCTCATTTATTATACCATATTGTTTATTTAATTTATTGGAACTATTGTTGCACTTCAAATACACATATAAAGAAATTATAGAATGTATAATAGAACACTTGATTTGGATGGGAAAAGGAGATGATGAAGCATTCAATTCTTACAAAGTTGAGTTCAAAATTTTCTCATTGATGATAATGCACAAAATTAGCTACCTAGAGTTTTATTTGAAAAAGATGTGTAAATCAACCTCACTTCACATAGATTCTCATGGTATGAGTCTATGGTAATACGCGTTTTTCATACACTAGGTATCTAATTGGTTAAAAATACCAATAAGGGTTTGATTGAAAAATGAGGAAAAGGAAAATTTTCATTTCAATGCTGTAGAAATTTGATAACCCACTCCGGTATTTAGTTTCTCCTTATTTATCCAATAAATTTAAATTCCCATTCCCATAACCATACATTCAACAAGCTAGAAAAATAAATATTTTCTAAAAACACAAATTCTCGAAATTTCAAATGCCAGAAATTGCAGAAATAAAAACACAGAAATATTTTCAGCTACACATAGAAATTTGACATGTTGATTTTTGGTAAATATGACCTTGGAAAAACCCCCTACAACTCTTGGGGAAAACCAGTTCGAAATCTTCTCTTTATTTCTTAATATTCTTTTATAGTGAACAAAAAAACATAGTAAAAATTACAACAAACACAAAACCCACTTATCTCGATTTTCGTGCCGACTTTCCACCTTGAAAATCATGCCAACAAAAAACAGAAAATTACAGTAAAAATTACAACTTTAATTGTTGTACTTGTTGCCTCAAAATGAATGCCAGATTTTCGAGCCGTGAAAAATAGTACAATAGTCCCTCCTTGATTTTCAAGCCCTGAAAAATAGCCTCAAAAATCATGCCCTTGACTGCTGAATCTTCTCCTCGAAAACAACATGGTACCTTTCCTTGAAATGCATGCAAACATTGTTGTATATATTTCGACTTGGTAAACGTGCCAAATAAATGGTGTTGTCCGAAAATATTGCCTTGGGAAATGTGCCAAGTTGCTATACGGATTTTCCATGTATCTTTGCTACTCTCCGTCCACTCAGAAATTTCTCCCTTTCTTTCTTCTCCTCCTCTCTCAATCCGCTCATGAAAGAATGAAAGATCTTTTCCCTCTCTTCCTCTTTTATCCTAGCCCTAATTGACTTTTGAGGAACCCTAAATCCAATGGCTGAGATAGCTTTAGATCTAGGGCTGAGATTAATTATGCATTTAAATCTCACTTTCTATTTTTTAATTCACCCCACTTTAATAAAGACCCTCTTAGTCATTTATTTCCAAAGTTACTATTCACTTTCTAATTTCACATTGACTTTATTAAAGTCGCTTTAAAAATAGATTTAGTAACTTTATCACCTAAAGTCACTTTTAAATTAGATTTGACTTTATAACTTATAAAGTCACTTTAGGAGAAAAAAATGAAATACATTTGCACACTTTTCCCTAGGACAACGATCAAAACCTTAGGGAACCACCTGTCCTCCGGTAACCAAATTTTAACACTCCCTCTTACTGAGGAAGGTGTTCCTCAGCACACCCATCTTCTCTCTGAACTAGACATGCTTTCCCTGTGGTAAGGATTTGGTAAATATATCTTCTACGTGCTCATCTATGGGAATATATTCAAGCTTCAGAGCTCCCTTCTAAATGTAGTCTCTGATGAAATGATATCTGATGCCAATATTCTTTGACCTATTATAAAATACTAGATTCTCCATGAGTTTAATGCAACTCTGATTATCACAGTAAATCACTGAATGTATTAATGGCTGACCAAATAAGACAAACAACATCTTGCAAAGTTATATGGCCTCACAACTAGATAAACTGGCTACCATGTACTTTACTTCCGATGAACTCAATGCTACTAATTGCTGCTTTCAACTGAACAATGACACCACTGCCGAACCCAACCCAAAACAACATTGTGAAGTGCTCTTCTTATGAGAAGCACAACCTGCCCAATCCGAATCAGTGTAACCTGTCAATATCACTTCATCTCCTTTCCTATAATCTAGACCATAATCCCGCAAAATTTGTTTTGCAGCAACCGAGTGCACTCTCATGGGCTCACACATGAATTGGCTCATCATGTTGACTGCAAAAAATATATCTGGTCTATTGTTCACCAAATACAGGGAACCAATCAACGATATATACAATGTGGGATCCACCATCTTGAAATCTTAAGCATGAAGCTTCTTCCAGTTGGTGATCATAGGTGTCGACATGGGTCTACAATCCTCCATATGGAATCTACTAAGGATGTCTACAATATTCTTCCCCTGTCCTACAAAGAAGTGCCCCTCCTCCTCCCACACCTCCAAACCCAAAAACTAATGCATCAAGCAAATTTCCTTCATCTCGAACTTCGACGCAAGATCTCTCTTTCAGCCCTCTATGAGTCTCTTTGCACCCGTAATTACCAATTCATCCACATACAACACCAGAATGAGAGGCTCCTCACCTAACACAATAAATTATAGGTTCGGATCTACATCAATCTTTGTGAAACCCATCTCCTGAAAGTATGTATCAATATTGGAGTACCAAGCTCTAGGAGCTTGCTTCAGGCCATAAAGGGCCTTCCTCAATTTGCATACTTGGGACTCCTTCCCATGCGTGTCAAAGCCCTGTGGCTTCTCAATGTACACCTCCTCCTATATGAAATTTGAAGCCATTGAGAAATGCGGTCTTCACATCCATCTGGTGGATCTTCCAACCCATATCTACTACTATCTATATAATGGAGCGAATGGAATTATATCGAGCTGCAGGAGCGAAGGTCTCCTCATAATCTACTCCCTCTACCTCGGAGAACCCTCTAGCCACAAAACTTGCCTTGAATTTCTCAATGCTACCATCTACAACATGATTTACCCTGTAAATCCATCTCGTAGTAACCACATATTTACCCTCAGGCCTTGGCACCGCCTCCCAAACATCATTCTTCATGACAAAAGAATACTCCTCCTGCATGGCCTCTCTCAAGACCTACTGGCTAGCTGCCTTCTCATAGTTAAAAGGCTAAGAGTCAACAATGTTGGAAACCATTGACATATAGCTACAGAACCTCTCAGGTGGTTTGCTCTCTATGACCGGTCTCTCGGGCCCAGCAACTGATGTGGCCTCTCTCAAGGTATCCTGAAGCCACTTGAGCTTCTTCTTCCATGAGCACACTTCTCCCACCAGAGAATGAAACTCCTCATCCTCATCAGGAGCCTGAACTCCTGAATGTCTGTCTGTTGTCCTCCTACTTGAACCTGAACCTATAGATGTTGAAGTACCATGTGAACTATTCATCAGTGGAATACCTAGTGAAATTCTCTGTGGACTGCTCTGCATGCTGCCGAAAGCAACACCCCTATGACTCTGCGAGCCACTGATCACTAATGGAATTGACACAGTAATCAATGTACCTCATGATCCCTTCCCACTGGAAACATGTGACTGACTCAGCTGATCCTCAGGGTCTGGCTAATCCAGATACTCTAACTCCCGTGACCTCTTGAAAGTTGTCTCCTCCTTGAAATTCACATACTGCCTCACAAAAAATCTCCTCTCTGCAATAATATAAATTTGTAAGGCTTTTGAGGTCTCACTATAGCCCACAAAGATGCCCTTCTCTACAGTGGACTCTAGCTTGGCCCTCTTGTCCTTGGCTATGTAGGAGTATGCAATACACTCAAAGATATGAAAATGACCAACATCAGGCTTCCTCTAAGAAAAATCCTCCTCTAGAGTCACATGCCCCAAGGCACGATGCAGACTCCTATTTGGCAAATACACAATAGTGTTGCAGGCCTCTTCCCATAAAACCAATGGTAACCCCTAATCATGTAGCATGGCTTTGGCAGCCCCAACAGTGGATTTGACTCTGAAACCCCATTCTGTTGGGGGTTGTAAGGAACTATGAAGTCCCTCGTGATGCCTACCTCCACACAATAATAAAAAAACTCACTAAGGGTGTACTCCCCTCCATTTTCTGACCTTACAGACTTGATCTTCTGACTTGTTTGAGTCTCCACAAGAGCTTTGAACTCCTTAAACCGCTTGAAGACCTCACTCTTGGTGTTCAAGAAATAAACTCAGGTCCTCCTAGAGTGATCATCAATGAATAAAACATAGTAATCATATCCACTCAAGGAAACATGAGACACATGACCGCTCACATTTCTATGAATCAAATCAAGTATCCCAGTCGATCTATTATCAGTGCTAGGAAAAGGGGATTTGGAAAAATTTCCCATAGCACATCCTCTACATGTATCTAGGTGATCAAAACTGAAATATGTCACACATGTAGTGATCTCCTGCAATGTCCTCAAGGCTCCATGATACATGTGCCCCATCCTGTGGCGAAAAATCTCGCATAGCTCTCAGCTGCTAGCTCTGTTGTCAATACTACTACTCAATGCTAAAAGGGCCTGAAACGCAAACTTGTACACCAATATCTCTAGCTGAACCAACTAGAGTGCACCTGGGATATATGAGCACTTGTCCTCTCCTGAACAATAAATTATACCTTATGTCCTCCAATGCTGAGATGGATATAAGGTTATTCTTCATCCCTACCACATATAAAACATCTCACACATTCAAGGGAGGTTTGGATTCCCTATCAAATTTGAATTTCCCCACACCGATTGCTCTAACAATATTGTCATCTCTGAGTACTACCTCTATATCAGTGCCACTCTCTGAAAGCTCGGAGAAGTACTCACGGACTCCTGTTATATGACGTGAAGCTCCATTGTCAACATACCAAATACCTGAAGATGCTATGCTAGTGGAGGGAAATGCACACACCCTCTCAACCTCCATAGAAGGTGGTTGTGCACTAGTGGACTCACAAGAAATGAACCAAAACTACCGGTCAAAGATCTCCGAAAAGTCCTCTATCTCCGTTGATGTTTCCATGGTCTTACTATTCCCCTTCTTGTTCTTCTCTGGACACACAACTTCATAGTGTCCCATCCTCTTAAAATTCCAACACTTCACCTTGGAATGGTCCTTCTCCTTGTTCACCTGATGCTTACCTTTACCTTTGCCTTTTCCCACAACACCACTTGTGGAATCTTGCCTCTTACCCTTGCCCTTCTTACCCCTTGCTAAAAATTCTACATCCTCATCCTCCTCAACTGGTTTGGCTACCCAAGCTGGTTCTTTCTGATTTCATTATGTATGCAATCATCCCACAAACTCTCCTAAGAGGGAAGGATCTCATGTGCAACAATCCCATCAGCAAATATCAACCATGAACTGGGAAGGCCATTCACTGCAATCCGCGCAAACTCAATGGGTGGAATGGCCTCTCCAACTACTGCCAGCTCATATCTCACATTAGTGACCTTTGTGAGGTATGCAGTATCACTATCAGTCTTTTCCATCTTAATGGCCTTCAGATTCTCCCTTAGGACCATATTTTTGTTCTTATTGTTACTTTGGTAGAGATTGGTCAAGGCTGTCGACATCTCATGAGAAATTCTCTTTCTTCTCACATGAGGAATGCAATGGCCTTTAAAACCATCCAAAGTTAGTAACTTACCGTTTTTATTCTTCTTGTTAAATTCTTCCAACTGAACAACATCAATTGAAACATTCACAAGGTGTTGTTGTGTACTCACCATTATACCCCAAACTTCTGTCTCCTCAAAGATTCTTTGCATTCTTTCCTTCCATATACTGTAGTTGTTATTCCCATACAACCTAGCCTCCACCCTCAAGCCCAAAGACATGGTTGATGTCCTAATAAACTGAAAATGACACTGATGTGGTAAAGTTTCAGTTTTCTATGTGTAAAATCACCTTGGTTTAATTTATCTCTTTTCTGTCCCAAACTACACTTTTTTGATAACCCACTCTGGTTTTTAGGTTCTCTTTATTTCTCCCATAAAGTTAAATGCCCATTCCAATAACCATACATTCAACAAGCTGGAAAAATAAATATTTTCTAAAAACACAAATTCTGGAAATTTCAAATGCTGGAAATTGCAGAAATAAAAACACATAAATATTTTTAGCCACACACAGAAATACGAAACATTGATTTTTGGTCAATATGACCATGGAAAACCCCCCTACAACTCTTGGGGAAAACTAGTTAAAAGCTTATCATTATTTTTGAATATGATTTTACTGTGAACATAAAAATACAGTAAAATTATAGCAAACACAAAATCCACTTATCTCGATTTTCATTCCAAATTTCCACCTTGAAAATCATGCCAACAACAAACAGAAAATTACAACATTAATTGTTGTACTTGTTGCCTTGAAATTCCTGCCATATTTTCCTATACATAACTGTACGGAACTATACGGACACGTACAAAAATCCCTCCTCAATTTTCGAGCCCTAGAAAATAGCCTCGAAAATCATGGCCTTGACTTATGAATCTCCTCCTCAAAAACAACATTGTACCTTGCCTCGCAATGTCTGCAATCAACTATACGAATTATGTCTTGGTAAACATGCCAAATAATTGCTATTGCCCGAAAATATTGCCTTCGGAAATGTGCCAAGCTAATGTATGGATTCACTATGTATCTTTGTTGCTCTCCCTTGCTTTCATCTCCTCCTCTTTCAATCTGCTTATGAAAGAATGAATGATTTTTTCCCTCTTTTCCTCGTTTAAGCTAACCCTAAGTGACTTTTGGGGAATCACTAAATCTAATGGCTGAGATAGCTTTAGATCTAGGGCTGAGATTAATTGTGCATTTAAATCTCACTTTCTATTTTTTAATTCACCCCACTTTAATAAAGACCCTCTTAGTCATTTATTTCCAAAGTCACTTTTCACTTTCTAATTTCACATTGAATTTATTAAAGTGACTTTAAAATTATACTTAGCAACTTTATCACTTAAAGTCACTTTTAAATTAGATTTGAATTTATAACTTATAAAGTCACTTTAGGAGAAAAAAGTGAAATACATTTGGACATTTTTTCCTAGGCCAAAGATCAAAGCCTTAGGGAACCACCTGTCCTTCGGTAACCAAATTTCAAGAAATGAAAACTTATGTATAGATGCATATGAAATATTGTTTCATAATGAAAATCAACTAGTAGGACATTTTGATAAAATTATTCACAAAAGGAATAGTAATACCTCATTTAATCCTAGTGAAAACAATGTTAACAGTGAAAAGACATTGCAAAGTAGATATGGTGAGAGATTTTTTGAAAAAAATATGTGACTTACAAAACAATGAGTATAGTGTAGCTTGTCTAAGACTTAGTTTCTCAAACTTTTTATAATGAAATAATAAAAAATGACTATTTTTGCATATAAAGGCATTGAGACATATATTACTAACAATGTCATGCAAAATATGCCAAAAATATAAAATTGGGAAGGTAACATCATACAATTGATACTCCGTAAAGAAAGAAAATTTGAAGGTGACATATTTGTTCTCTAATATATTTCTAGGATATTTAATGCGAAATTTTCTTATGGTCACATCAAAAAGAAAAGTTGAACTCTCAATAGATCCTTTTATAGAAGGAGCAAGAATATTTGACATAGTAGTAGAAAAAAAATTCAACTAGAAAGATATAAAAAAGAAAATTGTATGAATGAAATAGTATATTTGACATAGTAGTAGAAAACAAATTCGACTAGAAATATTAAAAAAATAAAATTGCATGAAAGCACTATAAATAAATAAAACTTGAAAAAGAATCGTAATAAAGAGAAACACATTGCAAGTACAAAAGGAAAATTTCATAGAGAAATTGCAGATGCACCTATCTTTGATTATGATACATGTGAGCGCACTTTATTTAAAAAAGATGTTATACCTACCAACAAAAACATAAACAAACAACATTAAAACAAATAGTAAATAAGAAATTGAAACAACACTCAACCAATAATGTTAAAAATAGGTACATTTGAAAAATTTGCAAGAAAACATTTCCAAATGATGAAGAGCCAAAATGTTTTGTTTCAACAAAAATAAGATGTAGCAATATTATAAGCATAGCAAAACAATCATCGAGCTAGAAGAAATATTGATAGCATTTTGATTTTTTTTTTTTCAAATAAGAGAACTTGGTAATATATATAAAAAGCCACAACTATGACTTACATGTGGAGTTATCAATGATCCTAAGTTACCAATGGTCCTACCAACATCTTAAAGATTCAACATGCTTTTTGTCGTGACATAAATGAAAATGAAACTAGTGCACGACAATGAAACTATTCCATGGTAGTAACTAAAAGGAGCCTGAAGTTCAATTTTTTTACTCTTTTGGTCACACTCGTCCTCACTTTACAAATTAGAAAATATATAAAAACAAAACTTTATAGGTGGGAACAAGTATTCATTGAAAAAACAAAGAATCATATGAAAATGAAATGAATATTGAGAATTAATAATTTCATTGGAAGAATAACACAAAATTTATTGATAAGACAATGAATATCCAATTACTAAAACAATGGTGCATGGATTCACTAATTCATACAAAATCTTTGATCTTGAAAACAACCAGCTAATTTTTTCTCTCTTGAATGATAGTTACTATTAAGGATTTTTTTGAGACAAATAAGTGTAAGAAATGAGTTTTTCCACATTGTTTTATGGTGAAAAATGAGTTGACTAGATAACTAACTTTTCATATAAGAAAATTGAAAAATGGGTAGTGTTACATAAAAAAACATGACTTTGCATATCATATAACAAAATTGTTTCAAAAAAGGGTATGCATCATCATAAATCAATTTCTTAGCAGTATATCAATTAGAATAAGAAAAGGAAAACCAAAAGGTGGAAAACTAATCGCAAACGATGTTAAATCAAAGCCAAACATTGATCAGATTTTAAGATTGATACATGAATTTGAAAGATACCCATACATCTGGAGACTACCATGAAAAAACACATAGAAAATCATATAAAATGATATGATAACTATGACTATCAACTTTTTTTATTTCTCTTAATAGTGCAAATTATTTTTTACAACCACTGATTAATGCATTTAAAAAAATCAGGACAGAAGCAAAAGAAGACATTGAAAATGAAGCTGAAAACAATGATATTGACTCATTGATTAGAGATGAACCTATAACTTGTGCTAGTTACTATAGAAATATATTTTTATGTTGTTAGGAATTTCATATGTCATGAAAAAAAATATTACTAAAGTATTTATGACTACTTTTTTGTCATAGAATTTGAAAATAGAGGTAGTGAACATGACCATGCAATACTATGGATAAAGAATGCAGCAATATTAGAGAGAAATACCAGACATAGAAATTGATAAATTCCTTAATACATACTTTTCATGTGATTTCTTAATAATTACAGATGACGTAAATACATTTCATCACCCTCACCATAAAATTCTAAGGGAGAAAAATATATATATATATATATATATATATATATATAGAATGAAGCAATATTCGAGAAAATACCAGACACATAAGTGGATAACTTCATTAATACATATTTTTCATGTGATTCCTCAATAATTACAGATGACTTAAACACATTTCACCACCCTCACCATAAACTTCTGAGAGAAAAAGAAAATTGCATTGTATATTCAATTTCCCATAACTTGGAATGAAACATAAAATATTATTGATACAATTACAACGTGACCATAAAAAACAAAATAAAATTCAATACTAATATTTAAAACAATGAAAATTTCTAAATATGATGTTGGATATATATTCGATCTTTTTATTTTGACTCGTTTAGATTTAATACATGAAGAATATATGCATGCAATAGCATGCAACTTGAATCGTACAACTGTATTATTATAAAGAAAACCATTAGACATGTGGAAAAATAATTTATTAAGACATATTTCCAAGATAAGGAATGCAAACACTCACTCCCAATTCATATTTGATTTGTACGTAACAACTACATATTGTACCTTGTAAATGAAAAAAAATGATAGAATAATGAAAACAACTTTATTCAATCACATGCTAGAAAAACATCAAAATTCAAACATTGACATTGTAAACACATTTAGTAGGCTTGGAAAAGATCTAGTAAAAATGCATTAAATGTCTACACAACAAGTTGTGCACATAATTTTATCTCTAGCGCTAAATACACGTTGAATAAACTATATATTCATAAACACTTAACACTTATCCCATTGAACAACAAACATTTATACTAAAGAAACAAAAAGAATTACAACATCAACGAGATTATTCTAATGATATAATGTCTCCTTCAATAATTGACTACTAAATCCAACATCCTGAAGGGACCACCAATATATTTTTTGCATAATTT
Organism: Pinus albicaulis; assembly: GCA_034641835.2. NCBI lineage: Eukaryota > Viridiplantae > Streptophyta > Pinopsida > Pinales > Pinaceae > Pinus > Pinus albicaulis. The sequence continues at coordinate 1,095,968,446 of CM076575.1, read as the reverse complement.
ACATCAAATTATACAAAACAATACATAAAACAACAAAATAGTTCCAACCCATATGTCATACGATACGTAAAATAAAACAAGCATAAGGACCTTGGTATTTAGCAACGGGAAAGAATGATGTTGTTTCTTCCATATAGAGTACATAAAAATATTTTCAATAAACAATACTCTACATGAGACAATACCTACAATTTACTCTTAAACATCATAAAGAAAAATGAATGAAATGTCGCATACAAAACAAATGCAACATGGGGTGAACTTGAAGATGAAAAACATGAGATTGGAAGTAAATAATAACAAGTATTAAGTGAAAATATTTTTGCTAAAATAGAATAATCTATCGAGCAATAATTTAAAAGTGACTTCCAACAATTTCAAAGAACAAAAAAAATAATAACACAAAATTAAAATACTTTTCTAGCCATAAAACAACCGCACACATTCTTCTATTGAATAAGTCTTTAAAAGTCACTTCCAACACTTTCAAAGAACAAAAAATATAATAACACAAAATGAAAATACTTTTCAAATCATAAAACAACCACACACATAATGGATGATTAAAAAGTATTTAACATTATAAATAAATTGAATGAACAACACGCAACAACAGTAGAAAAGGACATAATAAGCCAAACAAATATCTAATCCAAACAAACCTATTTAAATTTACTTATTACTAACAAGAGGTGAAGGAATTGGAAAAACATTCACCACTATAGCAATATTCCAAGCACTAATGTGATTATACAATACATAGATGATGTGATTCTATAATACAGAGGTGCATTATGACCCTTCAAAAATAAAAGGGCTTACGACTAATTATACTAAAAAATGATGTTTAATGCAGGAGGAGTCACATTGCACTCTACCCTCTATATGTGATTTAACAAATCAAGTTATGTTAGGTCCCTGTATTACTAGTTTAGTCCCTTATTGTTATTAGTGTAGTCCCCTTATTGTTATTGTTGTACTCCTGTAACCCCAATATTGTTATTATTGCGCCCTTACATTCTTATTGTTAGGTCAGCTAGGATTATATTATGGCCCCGTGGACTCCTATATATAGAAGGAGGTTTTGGTCATTTGTAGTATCCAAGAATTGTTCATTTATGTAATGAATTGGAGGTTGCCCACTCGAGGTGGCTGATTTCTAAGGCGTTGATCTCTATTTTCTTCTATTTTTGGAGCTGGTTTCATAACATTTGGTATCAGAGCTTTGGATTCTAGGGTTTCGCTGCTCCAAAAAACTCATCGTGGAATTTTTGCTATATTTTTTTTTTCCTACGAAAGTTTAGAAGCTGGAATTTTTAGAGCGCGAAGAATAAATCATGAGGAACGTCGTGGAAAACTTTAAGATATTGGTTCGCAATATTTTCAGAGATATAATCGGTGGAAGTTGGGGATTTTTGCAGGCTCCTGAATTTATCCTAAACAAGTCATCGTGGAATTTGCACTATAACTTTGTTTCTACGAGTGTTCAGAAGCTAAAAATTTTACAGAGCGAAGGCGAAATCCTAAGGAATGTCGTGGAAATATTTCAGAGCTTTATTCACAATATTTTCGGACATATCATCTATGGAAGTTAGAGTTTTTTCAGGCTCCTGAATTTCATCTCAAAGAGGTGACCATGGGAAAATCATCATAACTCTCTCTCTGAGCATCGGATTGGAATTTTGTAAAACATGGATGCAAGTACATGGACTGAAGTTTCCTTTGTAGCAATTTCAGATACGAAGGAGGAAACAGTGGCACATTGTACAAGTTCACTCTGCTGAACCAACCCATAATTAGGTCATTGTGGAATATTTCGTATAAATTTTCTTTGAAGAATCCAAATCAGGTTAGACATGTGGGATTTGAATGAAGCTTCCGAGGGATACTACAAGGACAAATTTTAGATATTGAAGATCCGAAATCAAAGAGATAATTCAGTTTAAATATCGAGCTCCTGAAAAGTAAGAAAAAGCTGTGTATTTTTTTTTGAATTGTATAAGTCTTGTGTGAAAAATTAGTTTGAATTGATTCCAATGGCATATTATAGCATAGTTATTAGTATTGGGTTATAAAATTCCACCTAAAAAGAATTCAATGCCCATCAAGCCTAAAAAAGTCTCTACTATGACATATGAAGATGAATAAATGCGACATGAAATATCAAAATTACAAGAGCAAGTGCACCTAATTTCACTCTCGCAAAGAGAAACAAAAAATAAGATTGATGGAATGGAAGCTGGCATGGAAGCTAAGATGTATGCCATGGAAGCTAAGATGGATGACATGGCAGCTAAGATCCATGAAAAAATGAAATACAACATGGAAAACATGAAGAATTATCTAAAACCAGACATGGAAGGTTTGAAAAAGTTGATACAAGAAATGTTTCCTAATGGTGAAAAGATAGTAGCAGAAACTCATGATGAGAACAAAATAGATGTTAATAACGATTTCATAAACTCTAATTTTGGATGGAAGAAGCACCATATTCCAAAGATGGGAATGAGGAAGTTTGATGGCAAGGATCCCGTATCATGGATACTAGAGATGGAGCAATATTTTGATCTCAATAATGTGCAAAACACACAAAAGGTATGCATTGCAGCTTTAAATTTAGAACAAAATACATTTGTATGGTATCGATGGCTTTCCTCCCATAAAAAAATTGTCACTTGGCCGATTTTTACGGAGGAAATGATAGCACATTATGAGGATACAAAAAGCAACACCTTCTTTAGCCAATTGATAAATCTAAAACAAAAGGGTTCAGTGGTGGAACACATTGAGGACTTCCAAAAATTGAATATAAGGGCAATTGATATTCCAGAGGAACACAAGATTGATGTCTTCATAGGGACTTTAAAGGATAACATACAACATGAAGGTTGCATCTGGGAACCTAATTCATTGGAAAAGGCATTCAGGTTGGCAAGAAAAATTGAATGTAAAATTATGGCGATAAGGAAGCCTACCACTCACATATATAAAGATGGAAGTGTTGCTACTCCTAGACTTCCACAACCTAAAAGGTTGACACCACAACAATTGGAAGAAAAAAGAGAAAAATGGCTTTGCTACAGTTTTGATAGCAAATACACTAAAGGTCATAAGTGTGCTGAGAAGAAATTATTTTGCATAGATTGTGAAGAGGAAGAAGAAAATGAACAAGAATCTTCAAAAGAAGAGGATATACACTAGGAACCAACCCTAGAAGAGGAAAAAATGAGTTCGACCATATCGTGTAATGCATTGGCACGAATTACCACTCCTCAAATTCTCAAGATAGAAGGACATATCAAGAAGAAAAAGGTAATAGTGTTGATTGATTAGGGTAGTACCCATAATTTTATTCATTGTAAGATAGCCAAGGAATTGAATTTTTTCCTATACCTAGCACTGGAATGTAAAGTGATGGTTGCAAATGGAGGAACTATAAATTTCTCTGTAAAATTCCATAATATCAAGCTAACCATGGGGGAATATGTATTGAATAGTCCAATCCTTTCCATTCCAATGTGAAGCGATGATGTTGTACTAGGAGTACAATGGTTACAATATTTGGGGATGGTAGCTTTTAATTTTCAAGAACTTTTCTTGAATTTTTTTTTTAGAAGGTGTTGGCTCGAAGGGTTCTGACCCAAGTGCGGAGGTTAAGGTTTGCCAAAAAACCCCTATACTACTGGCCCTTTCGGCAGTCACCTGCTTGTGCAGGCCAAAGTCTCACCCGAAGAAGTATGGGAGGGTGCTCGAACTAGGTTTCTACACCCAGAGAGAGAGTATGTAAGTCTAGAAGATCTGCGTTCGCAACTTATCAGGTTCACATAGGAAAAGTCTCTTTGCAAGTTTGTTAACAGTATAATCCATAGTATAATAGAGCTACTATCATGCACAGATCTAGTCAATACCTTCGCATCCACGTGCATATCAACAATTACCAGCACACAATATCATAACACATTATTAATAACAGGTTATAGATATGCTTCACACCATACATAAACAGATAACACAGTTGTATCCATAGCTCCAATAAATCCCAAAGGTTTGTATCGACAGTAACACATCATATCAGATATCACAAAGATACTTTAAGTATATTCACATCTATTTGCATCCAAAACCCAGTACAATCTAAACACAGCTTGTGCACACAGCTAGCAGGGTCCGCACACAGCAGGACCGAGGATCTCCGTGCACACAGCTAGTAGGAGTCCTTACCCAAACAACCCAACAAAAGATCTGATAATTCAAACTTAGCATCACACTTAGTTCTTGCCTACCTTAAGACTAAAAATTTTCATATATTTATATCGACTTATCCTACACTTCAATGGTCCAAAAACCATGGTTTGTGGACTCCTGGTCTACCCTTGACCCATTAAAATGCATTCGGGGCTTTGACCCACTCCAAAACCCCTACGATAGACTAATTAATACCAAAAATATAAAAAATTGTACAAAATTTGCAGCTTTTAGGGGACCCTGTTCAAACAGTCCCCCAACACAATCTTGTCACTTGTCCTAAGTCACTATGGTCGTGGGGTTTCCACCTGCACTTGCAGTAGCCTGATCGCCTCAAACAGTGGGGGTAGCACTCCTTCACTCTGAACAACAGTGTTTTGAGAAATATCCACCAAATTTTGTGAAGTTGGTCCTTCTGTCTTACCTGTGACGCTCTCTAGAGTCTGGTTCAGTTATTTAACAACGACATCAATATCCTAAGAGATCTTGAGGGCTTCATCAGTCCATGGCATAAGGCAGTCATTGAGGGTCTTCTTCTTTTGGTGGAGTTCGTCAATGTCATCTCGAAGGGCATGGATGGTACGCAGTCATACCAATCGTTGAGCAGGAATCAGAGTAGGCATAGTGGCTTCCAGCTTCTTGAACGCTTCTTCCTTCTATCATAGGTCCTGGTCAATTCCATGGAGGAGAGGGTGGCACTGCACCTTGGTCCATAGCTGCATAGCTATGTCCAGTAATTTAGAACCCTAAGAAATTTGTCTTGTAATCACATTCGTGGATGCCGTAACCAGTGAAACTCACTAGGCCCGTACCTTCGGTGATGTCTTTGGATGTAACTTGTCCTGCAAGTCTGCAATCCATTGTTCCATCTCCATTTTGATTACCTGGATCTTGGTCCTTGAGGCCCATAATTCTATAACCAACCCCTCAATATTGGCCTGGGCTGTGGCAAAGGCTGCAATATCTTTGGAGATGTCCACGCAGAGCCTAATAATGAGGTGTTTCAGCTCTTTCTAATGTACAGTGGTGAGGGTACATGCAGCCTGTACCTGGAAAAATTCAGTATTTTTTTCTTCAATTGTTTGCTCAGCTAGACTGAGCTGCTGGTGCACTCGATGGTCCTGGTGTTGAATTTATTTGAACAAGAAGGTGTGGAGGACCTGCAATGATTCATGTGGCAACCTGGCTAGATCCAGCTGTACGTCTACCGAGGCCTAGACTTGCGCTCCCAAGTCGGGTGGAATAATCGTGAGGGTCGCGTTGGGCAGGGAAGAGAGGTATCTTTTCACTGTAACAAGTGATATGCTACTAGTTGTTGAGGCCGCCCATGCCTAAATCATAATTTTTTGCAACATGTCCGTCTTCAGCTACAGAGCTTGGAGCTCGGCCTGAAGCATGTCCACCGTGGCTTTTTGTTGCTCTTCTCCAACTAGCCATTTGTCCTTTGTAGCCAAAGTGACCACTTCTGCGATTTGCTGGAGGTCCCCTTCAGTTAGTGTAACTGGTTCATCATGTTATGGTTGGTGAGAGCGCTGCTTCTTCTATGGCCCTTTAGCAGGGTCACTCGTTCACTCTGTTCCCCGAGGGGAGTCAGCGCCTCCCGCCTCCTGACCTTCGATACTGAGATCCTGTTGTGCATCCTTCTACGGTGCTGCTTCTGTGAGATTCCTCATACTCTTACCATGCTGTGAACCTTTCAGTGATGCAACTTCAACGCCCTTCCCTGTGCTTTTTCTCGGTCCTCCAGTGTCTTTGGTGATGACAGGTGGGGTAAACTTCATGGTGCTTGCTTGTTCAGTGCCCTTCGCACCTGTTTTGAAGCCAAGCTTCCAGTGAGGAGGCCATTGCACAGTTAAATGGTCAATCTCTTCATCGGAATCCATATAGGGGAGCGAAACCCACATAGGATCCTTGTGACCACGGGTTTGGATGATATGCATAGTCACCTGGAATGTAGCGATGCTTTTATATTTATCGTAGATGGCTAGCGACAGACATGACTGCGAGTTAATAGCTACTACGAGCCCACTCTGAAACAACACCCAGAAGACTTGATTGTCCTCAATGAACTGCACATCCTTAGAATCCCACAAGTTCATATATCGGGTCCCCTCGCACATGTCTTGGGTGAGCTCACATAGGATCGATTCCTCAGGTGTTTCCCAGGTGACCAATGCGATGAGAAGCAGCAGCTAGGAATAACAAAATTCTCGTCCCTGCTCTTGGGATTCGTGGAAATTGGCCAGAAACTCGCTAGACAAGTATTGGGACCAATTGAAGCAGATCCATTTCTTGCACATGCCTGCAAACTGAATTACATATGCAGGGATGGAGGCCAACAGGAATTTTCACATCATCTTGCATGCTAACAATAGGGTACCCAACTGTGTACCGTGTTCGCTAATGGATTTGATCATGAATCCTCGAGTATTCCACTCCACATCGTAGGTTTTGCACACGTGGTCAATGATCTTCCCATCATACTTCTTACCAATGCACAGTAGAGGGTCCAACCCTTCCATGGGGAGACCAATAATTTGATGAATGAGCGCAGCATTGATGGGGATTTGATCCTAGACCCATAAGTAGCCATCATGGACTAGGGCGAGCAACTGATGTACCATATGGTCTGTGATGTTGTAGTGGCCGAAGTGCGACATCCTTAGCAGGTTTAAGAGCCCAGACCCTTCCAATCTGCGTACCCTGCACATGGGGACAATGTATATCCCATCGTCTTCCTGTATTCGATCAAGATATAATTCAGGTGCCAACTTATGGAAGGCCTCCAAATTGGCCAAGTCATGATCATGAAATTTCACCTCATGGAGCCTTCCAATGATGGGGGCCCCACTCGAGGTCAGCGACATCTGCAGGTAGGTGCATAGGCCATCGATATTTTTCGATGTGTGTGTGGAGGGCCTACAGGCCAAACAAATGGTGGTAGCCAATTGATTGGTTCAGCTACCTGGGCCTCTTCTTGAGTAGACAATGGTCAATTTCATGGGTGGGGCGAACGTGCTTGGGACTTCATTCGCTAGGAATTTACATTTCGTGGGGAAGTACAGGGCTTCACCCCAACCCATTTCGCGGGTTTCCCCGACCCATGCACTTTTTCTTTCCCCTTCTTCTTTTCTTGAATCGACGTAGATATAACTTCCTCAGCTTCTGGTTTGACTTCCACTACTTCCTTGAATTCTTGATGCATTTAGGTAATTGGTTCTGAGGCTTCAGCGAGATTAGTGGCCATCATTTGGGCGTGGAAAATGAACTCTGGGTTGCTACTGTCAGAGGGTGTAGGATGCTTAGACATGAAAGGGATGCAATAGGTACACAAAATCTTATAGTAGAAACTTATCATGGAAAAACACGACATGTACAAACTATTCAAGTGATATGGAACCCTTGTCCAATTAACCATCTTCTTCTATAGTTGCGGGGATTGATCAGCAGTTGGGTGAAACTCAATGCTTCCAAGGCCATTTGTGGTTGAAGGGTCATTTCATCTCTGCATGATGGCCTTCCTGTTCATTGGCAAGTATCGCAGGCTTTACAATAGTCGTGACAGTCATTATGGAGGCTAGGCCACCATTTTCAAGCTCTCAAGATCTTTTGCATCATTACTTTCCTTGCGTAGTGACCTCCTGCAACACCATCATGGGCTTCTGCCAAGATAGCATGTCGTTCATACTCCAAAACATACCTTCGTAGCACTTCATCAGCTTCCATATTATATAGATGACCTGCAATGATGGTAAAATCTGTAGTGTGTGTTACCAGCTATTTCTTCTGTTGTACCAAATACTCTGCAGGTGTCATGCCTATGGTCAGGAACTGGATGATTTTGACGATGTGCACATCAACTACCTTAATAGAAAACAGTTTTGCATCAAGCAATCCTTCTTCCAGGTTTTTCGGTTCCTCGCCACTCTCAATTTGGGACAAGTGATCCGGCCCAACATTCAAATTCCCCAGTTTGAAGATGATCTCAAAGTCGTATTCCTGAAACAACAGTAGCCATCGGCAGATTGTCCTCACTAACACAGGCTTATTCACAAGGTACTTCAAAGCTGAATGATTTGTAAACATTTTGAAGTGTCCTCCTAACAGCTAGTGTCGGTACTTTTGTAATGCATAGAACATGGCAAATCCTTCGCGCTCTGTAATGGAATATTTGCGCTCTACACCAGAGAGTTTCCTACTAGCAAATGCAACTGGGTGATCAATGTCTCCGTCTCCAGGCTGCATAAGGACAACTCCCATGGTGATGCCTGATGCATCTATGTGAACATGGAATACCTTCACCCAATTAGGGAAGATGAGAATAGGCACAAAGACCATCTTTTCCTTGAGTAGCTTGAAGCTCTTCTACCATTTGTCATCCCAAAAAAATGAAACATCCTTCTTAAGAAACTTTTCCATAGGCATTGTGATCAGCGCGTACCCTTGAATAAACTTCTTGTAGTAGCCTGTATGTCCGAGGATCGAATGCAGTTGTTTCTCAGTTGTAGGCACTGCCAGATTTATGATAACTGCGACTTTGGAAGGATCAACCATCAATCCTTTCCGACAAACTATGTGCCCGACAAAGATTCCAAAGGGTACGTAGAATATACACTTCTTGATATTTAGCGAAACCTAGTGCTTCCTACAAGCATCCAACATCATGCGCAGGTTTGAGACGTGCTTTTTCACCAAGCCAAAGACAATCCAGTCATCAAAGTACACCTCCAAAAACTTATGGATGAACTCTTTGAACACTGCAACCACTACCCACGAAAAGATGGCAGGGGCGTTCTTTAGCCCAAATGGCATGATAGTATATTGAAAGGATCCCCATTCAGTAGAAAATGTAGTTTTGTTGTGATCGTCAAGTGTGATTCTATTTTGATGGTAGCTCGAGAATTTATCTGCAAATGAGTATGCTTCCTGCCCTCGCATGTTGTAAAGGATTTCGTCTGAGAACGGCATGGGAAAGGGATCATGTACGCAGGCATCATTCATTTTGCATAAGTCCACATATATTCATATCTCTCGCTTCGTTTTTTTCTCATGAACCACCATCGGACTGACCCAGTCTAACTGTTGAACTGGTTCGATGATACCTGCGGCAAGCATCTTGTCAATTTCTTCCTTGACCTTCTTTTTATACTTAGGTTTCAATCAATAAGGTCGCTGCTTCAGAGGGTGTGAATTTGTTTTTATTGTGATGAACATGACCCCTAGGTCCCCTGTGATCCCCTTAAGCTCCGGAAAATTTGTCGGATTAAGTCTTGATACTCTGTGAGTACTTCTGCAACTTTCTTGACTGTATCATCATCCCAGTAATCCCAAATTTTAGCCAACTTAGGCTGCTCTTCCGTGCCACTATTGACTTCTCGCAACTTCAAAGGCTTAGTAACATCGATAGTTTGTAGTGGCGGTCAGACAACTACACTCTCTCCCTCTGATTCCAAAATAGAGACATTGCGCGGATCTTCATCACACCCTTCTATTGCTATATTGCAGTAGTTGACAATATCCTGCATCTGAATTTCCCATTTTGGTGCCCACAGTGTTGTGTGAGGGTTTGATTCATTAAATAAAAAGGTACTATATCTTGCAGAGCTTCATCAAGTGCCTTCGTTCCCCCTGCTAACCCAAATGTTCCTACAAATTCATCCTTTAATGTTTCCCAGTGGTCGGTGTGATGATGTACCTCTGCATATAAGTACCATGTGGTTGGAATTGGTCCCAACGCATGAATAAATAGGTGAACCCATTCTTTTGTAGTTCGGTCACACCATTTCGCCATCCAAGTGAACAAATTATTTCACGGGTCCCCTACCCCAAGGAATGTCATTACGCGCAAGTCAATCGGAGGTTCAAATCATAGGATCATCATATCTCCACACTCTTCCCAATCCTAGAATGCCCCATTATACGTGTCCCACCACCTCGCAGGTGTTGCATGCATGGCTATATCAACGGCATATAGCCTTCACTCTCTCGGAACCTCAGCTTCAAATGCTCTCAAAAACTCCTTAATAATACCAGAACCATCAAAGTAGGTCAGTTCTCTTACCTCGGAGGAGATGCATCGGAAGTTCTTGGTGATTCTAAGACAGTACAATGCAGATACCTCATGTAACCCATCATGCCACTTTTCCATCTCTCCATTGGAGTCACAGAAACATTCGCTATATTTTTTCCAAAAAAGTACAGCATTGGCCGTGGGATTGATCCAATATTCATCTCGTGCAGTTAACTTATAGATATGATCCACATCATCTTCTTCGTGCATTAGCTTCGTATATTTTTCTCCGTCCGCAGGGTCTAATGGTACTATCACCCGCATACCTTCATTTTCAAACACCATGCTTCATTTCTTTAGGTTGATTACACCTCCCAAATATATGGCACAATCTAATCCTCAGAGCACAGGATAAGGGTCCGCATCTTCTACAATCTGAACGACCTCAAATTCAGATCGGACCTTAAATCCTGCGATATCTACCATGATCTTTGACAGTCTCCCCAAAGGTATGATCTTCTATTGATTGTCCATGCGCAAATCGATAGTGGATAATTCCAACTTAGGTTCTCCCATTCACTACCAAGTTTTCTTGGCCAGTACGTTCACATCTGATCCTAGGTCCAAAATAACCGGATCCATTTCGTAATCTCCAATTTGCACTATTAGCCACATGTCCCTACCAGTGCATTTCTTTTTCTTGTACAGTTTGTGCACATCCTTAACTTACAGGGGTGGATTAGCTCTTTCTACACAACTTTCTATTAAGGCTTGGAGGTTTTCTACCGCCCGTTGGTTGCGCATCAACTTCATACACGCTTGCAAAAATGGTTTTACCTCTTCCTCTACTTTGAGGTTTGTGGGGGCCTGAGAAGTCGATACCTTAGCATTAGCAAAGTATTGGAGAGATGCAAAAAAGGATTTGTTTTCCTTTTGGAGGTCCAGACCTTCTTATTTGATGGCTAATTTTTGGATAAGAGGCTCAGCCGCAACTTTCTCCTCATCTCCCCCAGTGGTCAGGCCACCGTTTGTTTTGAAATTAATGCTTGGTCCTTCATCTCGTGGTTCTGCCTTAACCCTTCGTATGTTTTGCATAGGTGTTTGCTGCATTTCCTCCATTTTTGTGATCAGAATTAGACATTAATTAATCACATGGTCCAGCTATCTACAGTATTTACAAGATTTTCTTGCATGGTTTGGGAAATCCCTCACAAAGTGCCCTACCTCTCCACAGTTATAGCAAATTAGTTTTCCTCTATCCCTACCTACACTTCCACCTCGGCCGCCTCCCCTGACCCTAGCTGGGGAGCCACCTGTGCCTGATGGGGATCTTGGCGAAGAACGGTCTGATTGTACCCTATATAGGTTTCCCTAGTCTATAATTAGACCATAAGTTCAACAGTTCTGTTCATCGTGTCCTACTGATCACGAAAACCGGCACCATTGTTGCTTCAGTTGTGGGACATACGCACCTAGATGGGGGTAGTGGTTAGTATCATGCAAGCCAGCTACACGACAATCATCACACTAGAATGGTGGTCCACTTGGTTTCGTGCGCAGTAGACTAGGTCCCCCAGCTTGTAGGTAGTCTTCCAACAGTGGGCACTGATCCTTGGTATGGCGTGATACCCGACATCATACGCACAATACATCTGGGCTAGCTTCTTTCCCTCTGTCCTTTCACAAGTTTTGGATCTCCATGTGCATCACCTCCAGCTGGCCCTGGATTTTTTGTATTCCCAGTTGCGTATCATCTCTCGGTGTAGCTTCTAATTTCATAGCAATATCCAAAGATTTTTCTTGCAATTCAATGGCTTGCTGTCCCATGGGTACTTGCAGGTGAGGCAGTAACATAGCGATGAATCATTCCTTGTGTTGTCTATCATCATATAGAAATTACTCTTCTATGATCAGCTTCTTTAGTCACTGGTGTCTTCCCATACAAACTCAAAGGGTCCTTTCTTGGAATCCTTTAGATCATTCAGTATCTGAGAGTAGGACTTAGGCTTCCGAAAATTTTGTTTTAGGGCATTCTGAACCTCTTGAATGGTCGTATTCGCATGATGAGCTATGTATCCCATATACTATTCGAGGGTTCTTCTTTCAAAGGCAAGGGACAGTTGTGCCCTTTTCATAGCATCGTTGGCCACATTTTGTGTAGTCCATACTGACTCTGCGGAAAACCAGAACTGATCCATATCTTTGTATCCTACACCCTTGAAGGTAGGTAGCTTCATGTGCGAGGCCATCTCATCTTCTGGTGGGGGTGGAGGTACGAGTGAGTTTTTACCCCTATGCTGGTGTGAAGGTGGTGTAGTTGGAGGGCTATGCATAGCCGAATCCCTTACTGGACTCTATATAGATTTATTTCCTTCTTGATTAGTTCTGTAGTATTTACCACTTCGTGTTGTACCCTCGCTCTAATCGGAGCCCATTCATTCTGTATGGCTGCATATAATGCCCTTTTCACACAATAATATTTTAATCAGTAATGGAAATGTTTTCATAAACCTACCCCAGAAATCCTTGAAGAACCCCCGTTCTGCCTCAGAATAGGACACAAATTGATTGACTGTGAACTTCGTCACAAATCCTCCCAACACACTATCTACCTAGTGATCTATCGTATGAGTGATGGTGTTATCAGTCCTTTCTAACTACTGGATCAACTCTAGAGTCCACTGCGTAACCCGTTCATCCTTCCAACATGTCTGGAAATCTACGAGCCTTGCCAGCCACTCATGAAGCTTGGTCACAAATGTCACAAAGAAAATTTTGCAGTCCTCGGTGATTATGTACTTATTCTTCCACTTCTCTACTGTCAACTTTGCACTTCTATTTTCATTTATCGCAAATTCTTGAACCTTTTTTTCAAAAGACTCTTCAATTTCTTTCTTCTCATGTCTCCAATGTTCTCTTGGCATTACCTGATCTCTCTCTCAAAATGCTCCTGGTCCCGACAACGGAACCATTTGTTGGCTCGAAGGGTCTTGACCCAGGTTCCACGGTTAATGTTTGCCAACAAACCCCTATACTACTGGCCCTTTTGGCAGTGAATTTCTTGCGCAGGCCAATGTCTCACTCGAAGCAGTACGGGAAGGTGCCGAAACCAGGTTTTTGCACCTAGAGAGAGAGTAGGTAAGTCTAACATAGCTTCATTCGTAGCTTATCAGGTTTTCACATGACAAATCTCTTCGTAGGTTTGTTAACAGTATAATCCACAATAAAATAGAGCTACTATCATGCACATATCTGGTCAATATCTTCAAATCCATGTGCGTATCGGCAGTTACTAGCACACAATATCATAACACATCATTAATAACGAATTATAGATATTCTTCACACCATACACAGATAGATTCACAACATAAACAGATAACACAACTGTATTTGTAGCTCCAATGGATCCCAAAGGTTAGTATCAATAGTAACACATCAGATCAGATATCACAGAGATACTTTAATTATATCGACATATATTAGCATCCAAAACCCAGTACAATCTAAACACAACTTGCGTAGACAACCAGTGGGGTCCCTACACAATAGGACTGAGGATCTCCACGCACACAGCCAGCAGGAGTCCTTACCCAAATGACCCAACAATAGATCTAACAATTTTCATTTAGCATCAGACTTAATTCTTGCTTACCTTAAGACTCAAAATGTTCATATATTTATATCGACTTAGCCTACGCTTCCAATAGTCCACAAAACATGGTTTGAAAAATCCTGGTGTATTCTTGACCCATTACAATGCATTCAGGGATTTGACCCACCCCAAAAACCCTGCGCTAGACTAATTAATACCAAAAATATACAAAATTGTACAAAATTCGCAGTTTTTAGGGGACCCTGTTCCAATAGAAGGAAAGGAAGTCAAATTACGGGGTATCATAGGGAAGCCGTGAAAGATAATAAGCTCTAATGTCATGACAAAGCTTCTGACGGAAGAACAATGAGGCTTAATTGCACAATTATGTTCACTAGAAGTTCAAATATAAAAATAATCTATTTCTGCAGATCTCCAAAAATTCTTGGACAATCATTTCAAGGTGTTTGAAACTTCCAAAGGACTCCCACCTATTCATGATCATGATCGTGCTATTCATTTTCTTCCAGGAATTGTTCCTCCAAACATCAGGCCTTATAGTTATCCTTATGTCCAAAAGAGAAAAATTGAACGTATGATTGCAGGAAATGTTATAGGCTGGTATAATTCAACCTAGTCAAAGTTCCTTCTCTACTCGAGTAGTATTGGTGCACGAGAATGATGGGTCATGGCGCATGTGTCTGGATTATAGGGATCTCAATAAGCTCACTATTAAAGATAAATTTCCCATTACTGTGATTGATGAATTATTGGATGAATTACATGGAGAATTTTATTTTAGCAAGTTGGATCTTCATTCACGATATCATCAAATTAGAATTAAGACTGAAGATATTCTGAAAACAACATTTGAAACTCATGAGGGTCATTATGAATTTTTGGTCATGCCTTTTGGCCATACCAATGCACCTTCTACATTTCAAGGGTTGATGAATTCCATTTTCAAACCCTTCCTTAGAAAATTTGTGCTAGTATTTCTTGATGATATACTAATTTACAGCAGATCTTGGAAGGATCATGTTCAACATGTTGACCGGGTGCTCAAACTATGTTAGGAGAAACAATTATATGAAAAAAGATCCAAATGTTTCTTTGGAGTACAAGAGGTGGAATATCTGGGTCATATTGTATCTCATAAGGGTGTTAAGGTAGACCCTAACAAAATTAAAGCCATTAAGGAATGGAAAGTCCCAACAACTGTAAAGCAGTTGCAAGGATTCCTCAGGTTAATAGGGTATTATCGAAATTTTGTTAATGATAATGGGAGAATAGTAGCACCTCTAAGAACATTATTGAATAATGATGCATTTTTATGGACTCCTGAAGCAAGTAAGGCCTTTGAACATATTAAAGAGGCAATGTGCCTAGCATCGGTCTTAGGTATGCCAGATTTCACAAAAAAATGTTATTGTGAAATGTGATGCCTCAGGAAATGGAATTGGTGTTGTTTTAATGCAATAAGGAAGATCCATTTCTTTTGAAAGTCATCCAATCAAAGGAAAGTATTTACAAAAAGCTATTTATGAGAAGGAAATGTTAGCAATACTATATGCACTAAATAAATGGCGACCTTACCTAATGGGAATATACTTCAAGGTAAAAACTGATCATGATAGACTTAAAAACTTTTTGGAACAAAGACTATCTTCAGAAGAGCACCAAAAATGGGTCACAAAGATGTTGGGTTATAACTTTGAAATAATCTACAAAAAAGGGAAGCTAAATGTTGTTGTAGATGCACTCTCAAGAAAGAATGAAGAGGTGGAAGCATTTCTTTGTGACGTTTCTATTATCCAAGCAGATTGGATAACCGAAGCAAGGGATGAATGGAAGAAGGATGAAGAAGTGTGGACACTCATTCAAAAGTTGCAGCAAGATCCTAGTACAACTGATATATTTAGTTGGAAAAATGATTCCTTATGGTACAAAGATAACTTATATATTTGTAAGAGTTCCCAACTAAAACAAGAGATTCTCTTGGAATTGCACACTTCTTCTTTAGGAGGACACTCGGGATTTTTAAAAACTTACCACAGGGTGAAGAAAGAATTTTTTTGGGATGGCCTTAAATATGATATTCAAAATTTTGTAGCGAAATTTTTGGTTTTCGAGCAAAATAAAGTTGAGACAATTAATACCCCAGGTCTTCTACAACCTTTATCCATTCCAAGTCAATTTTGGGAGGAGATTTCAATGGATTTTATCACAGGTTTATCCAAGTCTGAAGGAAAGAGTGTCATTATAGTGGTAGTTGATAGACTTACCAAGTATGCACAATTTTGGTCATTACCTCATCCATTTAAAGCAAGTACAGTTGCTACTACATTTATGGACACAATTCAAAATCTACATGGAAACCAAAATATTATTGTGAGTGAGAGAGATCCCATTTTTATAGGAAATTTTTGGATGGAGTTATTTTCTTGTTTGGATACTCAACTAGTTCATAGCTCATCTTATCATCCTCAATCCGATGGTCAAAATGATATAGTGAATAAATGTTTGGAAGGATATCTTCGTTGTTTTGTATCTGATAAACAAACAAAATGGGTCAAGTAGTTACCTCTCGTTGAATGGTGGTATAACACTTCCTTCCATACTGCAGCAAAAATGACCCCATTTATGGCACTCTATGGCTATCATCCACCATCCATCACATCATATTTAAGAGAAAATTATAAGGTTCAAGCAGTGGAAGATCACATCGAGCATCAAAAAGAAGTTCTCCAACTTTTAAAGGATAACCTAAATTTGGCACAAAATCGAATGAAACAACAGGCAGATCAACATCACAGCGAGAGAAGTTTTTATGTAGGAGTCTGGGTATTTTTATGGCTACAAACATACAAACAAATTTCCCTCAAGCAAGGAAATAAGGATGATAAATTATCGCCAAAGTACTATGGTCCTTACAAGGTGTTGCAAAAGATTGGTATTATGGCATACAAATTGGAGCTTCCTGCTTCTTCGCGAGTGCATCCAATTTTCCATGTTTCATTCTTAAAGAAGGTTATAGGTGAAAATATTCCAGTTCAAACAATATTGCCAGAAATTGATGAGGAAGGAAAAATCATATTGGACCCTGAAGCGGTCATGGAAACAAGAACTCGAAAACTATGAAATCGATCAATTTCAGAGTATCTCATCAAGTGGAAGAACTTACCCACTGAAGATTCTACATGGGAGGATGATAATTTTATATAGAAGCACCTAGAGCTGTTGAAACGTTGAGGACAACACTTTTTGGAAGGAGAGGGGGATGTTAGGTCCCTATATTACTAGTTTAGTCCCTTATTGTTATTAGTATAGCCCCCTTATTGTTATTGTTGTACCCTTGTAACCCCAATATTGTTATTATTATGCCCTTACATTATTACTGTTAGGTCGGCTAGGATTATATTGTGGCCCCATGGACTCCTATATATAGAAGGAGGTTTTGGTCATTTGTAGCATCCAAGAATTGTTCATTTATGTAATGTATTGGAGGTTTCCCCCTTGAAGTGGTTGATTTCTAAGGTGTTCATCTCTCTTTTCTTCTATTTTTGGAGCTAGTTTCATAACATTGTTACTTGCAATTGCGACTATGTAGTGAAAATTTGGATGCTTTGAAAAAGTACTTTAAATAGCTTCGTGTATTTCTTATCGAAGAAGCATCAATAATTGGAGCAAAATTATTATACGGAGTTTACAACTGTTTGTGACAAATAAAGCACACACCAGTTAATTACTTTGGCAATGTTGACTTAATACTCTCAAGAGACCTATACTAGGAAAAACCTATGAAAAACTCATTCGTCTTTCAAAAACCAATCCCTCATTAAAAAAAAATAATGTGATATTCATGTTGGGAATATGAAATCAGTTTCTACAAATTATGTGTCAGATTGCAACAAAAATACATCTGTTTCATTAGGATATTATTTAAAATGAGGCTCAATGAAAAATTATGTGAAGACATTAATTACATAAATAACCATTTCTATAAAAGAACACTAATATATCCAATATTTCCAACTATTTTTTTTATAGAAATAGACATGTAGATATCATAATGGAAATTTTCTCTCGCTAGTCAATAGAGAACTAGTACTCATTGAAGTTATTGAAGAGCTTGAAACAAATCAAGACATGATGTTAGCTTATGAAAAAAACAACACCATTACCAAAAATACTACTTGTTAAACAAAATACTTTGGTTAAATTACATGTTGACAGTTACACCATAGGAGTAAAACTAGTTAGTGGCGTTGATAGTACCTTCAAAGCATATATAAGAAAACAAAAATATGAAGATGCCATTTGGATAGAATTTATACATCCATCAATTGGAAAATCACAAAGAAATAAACAATGTCAACTATATGATAAAAGCATTGCACCAAGTTGGACACCAATACTACAAATAGTAAGAACAAATAATTTTTTTAGAAACACAACTCAAACAACTATTCAAAAGAAATTTCCAATACAATTAGCATGCACTCGAACAATTTGTAGAACTCAAGGTCTAACTCTAAATGCTCTTTCCTTTGACCCAATAGGTGTCACACAACATGGACTTGTGTACACAACATTAGCAAGCTTTAAAAACATTGATTCCCTATATTTGTTAAATAAAGTTTCAAAAATAGCTTTCATGTGACAAACAAAGTATCGCATCAAATGAGTTGTCTAACAAAAAAAGCACCAGGGCTAGAAAAAAATGCATAGATTAGTATCCTTTAGAAACCTATTAACTTATACATTGAACACATGTTGCTTCCAAAATAATATTCAGAATATTTTGCAAGAGAAATACATAATGGAAAGCATGATTATTTCCTTTTAATAAACTCTTCTACAACAACCGCCAACAAGTGATCAACTAGGAAAATTAAATTTGAACATAGTGTATTTTGTGCATGGAGTTCCCACTTTTGCCAATAAAAGAATAAAAATAAATACATCAAGATACTATTGAAATGAAAAAGTTGAACTCATAGTCACATATATACATGTTGAATGATCATTTTTCATATTCAACGTCTATTGTTATGGAACCCGCTCAGAAATAGAAGAAAATATATATCAAAAACTTAAAAATTATCTTGTTTGAGGGGGAAACCTCCTTTACATTACATAAATGAAAAATTATTGGATGATTAAAATGAGAAAACTTCCTTTATATATATATAAGAGTGTAAGGGGTCACAATATAATCACGTACAATATAACAATAATAATTTAAGGGCACAACAATAAAAATAGTGGGATTCTATGGGGCACTACAATAACAATATGGGGACTACATGGGCACAACAATAACAATAAGGGGGCTACACTAGCAATAACTACAAGGGGATACACTACTATTATAGGGACCTAATATGCTCCTCTCCTTTAAAAAAGTGTTGTCCTCAATGCTTGATTAGTTTTGGATGGTTCTATATATAGTTTTCATACTCCCATGTAGAATCTTCAGTGGCTAATTTCTTCTACTTGATGAGATAATATGAAATTGATCGGTTTTGTAGCTATTGATTTCTTATTTTCGTGACTGATTTAGATTCCAATATTATTTTTCCTTCCTTGTCAATTTATCACAATATGTTTTGAACTGAGATATTGTCAGCTATAACCCTCTTTAAGCAAGAAACATGGAAAATTGGGTTCACTCAGAAAGATCCACGAAGATCTAATTTGTATGCCATAGTAACAATACTTTGCAACACCTTGTAAGGACCATAATACTTTGGTGATAATCTATTATCCTTCTTAGCTTTCTTGATGGGACATTTGTTTGTATGATTTTAGCCATAAAAATACTAAGTATCCTACATCAAAATCTCTTTCGCTGTGATGTTGATCTTCCTATTGTTTCATTTGATTCTATGCCAAAGTTAGGTTATCCTTTAAAAGTTGGATAACTGTTTTTTGATGCTCGATGTGATATTCCATTGCTTTAACCTTATAATTTTCTCTTAAATATGATGTGACATATGGTGGATTATATCCATAAATTTCCATAAATGGGCTCACTTTTTCTATGGTATGGAAGGAAGTCCAGACATAACCACTTGACCCATTGTGCCTATTTATCAAATACAAAGAAACAAAGATATCCTTCAAAATATATTTTTCACTATCTCAGTTTTACCATCATATTGAGGATGATAATATGAGCTATAAACTAATTGATTACTCAGACAAGAAAATAATTCCATCCAAAAATTTCCAGTAAAAATGGGATCTTTGTCGCTTACAATAATCTTTGAGTTTCCATGTAGCTTTTGAATTGTTTCCACAAATGCAGTAACAATTGTGCTATCTTTAAATGGATGAGATAATGCACAAAATTTTTCATACTTGGTAATTATATCAACTACCACCATGATATCACTCTTTCCTTCGAAATTGGGTAAACCTGTGATAAAATTAATTGAACCCTCCTCCCAATGTTGACTTGGAATGGATAAGGGTTGTAACAAATTCGGGGTCTTAATTGTATCAATTTTATTTTTTTGGCAAACCTAAAATTCTGCCACAAATGTTTGAATATCATATTTATGGCCATATAAAAAATTCCTTCTTAACCATGTGGTAAGTTTTTAGAAATCTTGAGTTCCCTCCTAAGGGAGAGGTGTCCAATTTCAAAATATTTTTTGTTTCATTCTGGAATTCTTACAAAGGTATAAGTGATTTTCATACCATAATGGATCATTTTTCCAGCTAAATGTACCAATTGTACTCGGATCTTGCTGCAACATTTCAATGAGTGCCCACACTTATTAGTCATTCTTCCATTCATCCCTTTCTTACGTTATCGAATCTCATTGAATAATATAAATAGCACAAAGAAATGCTTCCACATCCTCATCCATTCTTCAGAGTGCATCTGCAACAACATTTTTCTTCCCTTTATTTAGATGATTTAAAATTAATAATCCAACATCTTTGTGACCCATTTTTTCTACTCTTCTAAAGATAATATTTGTTCTAAATATTATTTAAGACTATCATGACCTATTTTTACCTTGAAGTGCCTTCCCATTAGGTACGGTTGTCATTTCTTAAGTGCATGTAGTATTTCCAATATTTCCTTATCATAAATAGGTTTGTGTAAATACTTTTCATTGATTGGATGACTTTAAAAAGAAATGGATCTTCCTTATTTCATTAACAAAAACCAATTCCATTTCCTGATGCGTCACATTCCACAACAAAGGTTTTTGTGAAATTTGGCATAGCTAAGATTGGTGCTTGGCACATTTCCTCTTTAAGATGTTCAAATTCCATAGTTTCTTCTGGAATCCAAGAAAATGCATCTTTATTTAGTAATGTTGTTAGAGGTGATGTTATTCTCCCATAATTCTTAACAAACTTGTGATAATACCTTGTCAACCCGATAAATCGTCGAAGATTCTTTATGGTCGTATGGATTTTCCATTCCTTAATGGATTTAATTTTGTTAGGATATACCTTAGCACCCTCATGAGATACAATATGAACCATATATTCCACCTCTTGTACTCCAAAGAAACATTTCAAGTTTTTTGCATATAATTTTTTCTCCTCCAATAATTTGAGCACTCTATCAACATGTTGAACATGATCCTTCCAATATTTGTTGTATACTAGTATAGAATTAAAAAATACCAAAATAAATTTTCTATGGAAGGGTTTGAAAATGGAATTCATCATAGCTTGAAATGTAGAAGGTGCAATCGTAATTCCAAAAGGAATGACCAAATATTCATAATTACCCTCATGAGTTATAAATGATGTTTTCATAATGTCTTCCATCTTCACTGTAATTTCATTATATCCCGAACAAAGGTCAAACTTATTGAAGTGAATTTATCCATGTAATTCATCCAATAATTCATCATGACCAGAATGAGAAATTTTGTGTTTAATAGTGAGCTTTTGGAGCTCCCTATAATCTAGAAATATGCACCATGATCCATTCTTCTTGTGCACCAATAATACTCGAGCAAAGAAAGAACTTTGACTAGGTTGAATCATACATGCCTCTAGAATTTCTGCAACCACACGTTCAATTTTACTCTTTTGGGCATAGGGATATTTGTAATGCTTTATTTTTATAGGAACAATTCCTAGAATAAAATGAATAGCATGATCATGATCATGAATATGTAAGAGGCCTTAGGGAGTCTCAAATACCTTGGAATAATTGTCTATGAATTTTTGGACATTTGGAGAAATAGATTATTTCGATGTTTGAGCCTCTCGTTAGAATAATTGTTAAATTATTCCCCATTTTTATTCCTTTAGAAGATTTTCATGCCATTACAGTTCATTATCTTTCTTGGTTTCCATGTGATACCCCTTAATTAAACTTCCCGTCCTTCCCAAAACAAATTCAAGAAACGTTCTTGAAAATTAAATGATATTGTACCAAAAAATTGTAACCATTCGACTCCTAGTAGAACATCAACACCACCCATTGGAATGGAAATCATTGGACTATTCAACACGTATTCCCCCACAGTTAGTTTGATATTATGGCACTTTCCACAGAAATTTATAGTTCCTCCATTTTCAACCATCACTTGACACTCTCGTGTTGGATATAGGAAGAAATTCAATTCCTTGTCTATCTTACAATGAATAAAATTATGGGTACTACATGAATCAATCAATACTATTAACTTTTTCTTCTTGATATGTCCTTCTATCTTGAGATTTTGAGGAGTGGTAATTCCTAGAAATGCATTACAAGATTGTTGGATTAAATTCTTCTTCTCGTTATTTCCTGGTGTATATCATCTTCTTTTGAAGTTTCTTGGTCATTTTCTTCCTCCTCTTCACAATCTATGTAAAATAATTTATTCTTAAAACACTTATTACCTTTAGTGAATTTTCTATCACAACTGCAACAAATATATTTTTCTCTTTTTTCTTCCAATTTTTGTGGTGTAAACCTTGTAGTTTGTGGAATGGTATGAGAAACAACACTTTGATATTTATATTTGTGACTAGTAGGCTTCCTTGTTGCCATAATTTTTCTTCTAATTTTTCTTTCCAACATAATTTCCTTCTCCAATGAATCAGGTTCGCAAAGGCGAGCCTCATGTTATATGTTATCCTTTAAAGCCTCTATGATGACATCAATCCTATGCTCCTCTAGAATATAATTTACCTCTATATTCATTTTTTGGAATTCCTCAATGTGCTCCACAGTTCAACCCTTCTATTAGATATTTATCAATTGACTAAATAAGACATTTCTCTTTGTATCCTCATAATGTGCTATAATTCTCTCCATAAAAATTGACCAAGTGAAAACTTTTTTATGAGAACAAAGCTAGCGATAACATACAAATTGATTAGGTTCTAAATATAAAGTTGCAATGCGTAACATTTGTGTGTTTTTCACATTATGGAGATCAAAATATTCCTCCATCTATAGTATCCATTTTACTGTTTCCTTTCCATAAAAATTACTCATATCGATCATTGGAATATAATGGGAAATCCAACGTTAGAGTCTATGAAATCATTAACATTCATTTTTTTCTTGTCATGAGTTTCATCTAATACCTTTTCATCATTCAGAAGAATTTCTTGTAGCAAAATTTAACCTTCAACCTTTCCATGTTTGCTTTTAAACCAATCTTCAAATCTTCCATGTCTCCTTTAATTTTTATTTGAGACCATCGATCTTACATTCCATGCCGTCCATATTAGCTTCCAAACCTTCCATAATTATTATTCAAAAAATCCATCTTAGCTTCCATTTCATTTTTGGTTACTCTTTGCGAGCGCGGATTTTTTTGCACTTGGTCTCGTAATTTTGAAATATCATGTTGTATTTCTTTATCTTCATCATGGGTCATAGTAGATATTTTTGGTTACTTACTATGTGTTTTTATTTTCTTTCTTTGATTCATTTTGGAATCAAAAAATTATATTTATGCTTCATATACCTCTTGAATCACTTAAAAATGAATTTTCAAATGAAACTTATGCAATTTAAAAAAAAAAATAGACGCCTTTTTCTCGCTTTCTAGGAGCTCCATCTGTAATATGTTGTATATATATAATTTCATATCACTAAGGTATGAAATATCATCGTAATGTATCCGTGTGAGTCTTATTTCCAACCACACAAGTAATAAGAATATTGATGTCTTCAAGAAAGAGTTATACCTGATCTCCCACGATGACATGTTTATAGACTTATTCAATATAGAAAAATTATACTACGTTCCATGTGTGAGTGTTACAACTTTTGGCCCTGGATTTGGTACACAAAAAAATAGTTGGACAAAATTTTGATGACACAACTTATTTTGTATCTTTTTGGTTACTCTTAGTAACATTAAACAAACTTCAGTCATATTACATAAACACACTATTTTAAATATTTCTGTTTACTATAATTATCTATAAGAGTTACTTGAATGCTTATACATGAGTATTTTTACCAATCAATATACATTCGTGTCATTTTCATCTTGGAGGAATAAAATGTGATTCCAATATAAGAATAACATCAAGTTACTCAAGGAAACGGTTTCAAGAGGACTCATATTGAATCATAAACAACAACAAAAACACTAATACAATATGGATGTGTACAAACCTTCTCTCTCTCTCTCTTATGGAGGTTTGTACACATCCATATTGTATTAGTTCTTTTGTTCTTGTTTATGATTCAATATGAGTCCTCTTGAAAATGTTTCCTTGAGTAACTTGATGTTATTCTTATATTGGAATCACATTTTATTCCTCCAAGATGAAAATGACACGAATGTATATTGATTGATAAAAATACTCCTTTCCCTTTCTTTCCTCAATGTGAAGTTTTATTTACCTAATTTTTGGGAAAGATTTTAACATTGGATGCAAAATAATCCAAAATGCATGTGTACTACATCTCCAAAGATCGCTATAGGTTCATTCCTCCATTTTATGAAATCATTAGATCGTCTTCGTTAGCAGGTTTCACTTTGTGAGGATCCTAGATATTTGACATATTCACAAGGGTTTAATTCCATTTGCCATGAAATTCTCAGTATGTATTTTTGGTAACAATTTTCAATCTACAAATATCTGTGATTATCTATTTATTTTTTATACTTTAAGAAATCCTTCCTATATTATATGGTTTTAGTATATATTTTGTTCTTTGTGTTAATAAAATTGTCTACATTTGATTTGTAAGCATATTTTGATTTACTAGTGTCTGTGAATATTAAATGGGCACCCTTTAAGAATATTTATTTCCTCCACCATGCATATATTCGAACTTTAAATTAATTATGTGTGTCCCTGTATTAAGATGAATTGGATCTTCCTATTACTATTGGTTCCATGGAAATTATAAAGTTTCATTTTGAACAAGGTGTGTATTTGAGGTGTGAAAGATGGACATATACTTTAGTTTAGTTTTTGTTGTGAAAAAATTTCAAATCATAAAAAATCCAAACATAATGGATGACAAAAAGTTCTTTAAAATTACAATTCAATTAAACCAAGAAAAAATCATAGAAAATGACATAATAATCCAAAAAAACCAATTTATTTATTTCTAACAAGAGGTGCAAGAACTAGAAAAAAATTCATCGCTATAGCAATATTCCAGTCACTCATTCGATTCTACCAAAAAAAAAAATGATTATGAACCTTCAAAAATAAAAATTCTTATAACTCCTTATACTATAAAATAAACGTTCAATGCACGAGGCGTCACATTACAATTTTCCCTCTATAATCCATTTAAAAATCAAGTTACTTGTCACTAAGTAGTTAAAAGTTGGATGATTTGATAAACTACGTGCAAAAACTTCGTGTATTTCTCATCAAAGAAGCATCCCTAATTGGAGCAACATTTTTATATGAAGTTTATAATAATTTGAAAAAAATAAAGCACACACCAACCAATTACTATGGAAATGCTGACTTAATACTTTCAGGAGACCTATACCAGGCATAACCTATAAAAGACACATTATCTTTCAAAAACAAATTGTTGATACAAAAAATAATGCAATACTCATTTTCGGAAGATGAAATAAAGTGCTATGAATTATCCAACAAAAATACATTGATTTCATTAAGATCTTAAATAAGATGAGACTCAATGAAAAAACAGATGAAGACATCAATTACATAGATAACCATTTCTATAAAACAACACTAATGGATCCATTATTTCCATATATATTTTTATATAAATAGAGATGTAGATATACACAATGGAAAAATCTCTCACTAGCCAATACAAAACTAATAGTCATTGAAGTTATTGACAAACTCGAAAAAAATCAAGATATGACGCCAACTTATGAAAACACAATACCATTGCCAAAAAGAATACTAGTTAAACAAAATGCATTGGCTCAATTACACGATCATAATTACAAAATAGGAGGAAAAGTAGTCAAAAATTTCAATCGTATACAAGAAAAGAGAAATATGAAGATGTTATTTGGATAGAATTTCTAGATCTAACAATTGGACAATAAAGAAATAAAAAGTTTCAAATATATGATAAAATCATTCCATCAAGTTGGACACCAATACTACAAATAGCAAGAACAAATGAAATTTCTAGAAACAAATCTCATACAACAATTCAAAAGAAATTTCCAATACAATTAGCATGCACTCAAGCAATTCATAGAACACAAGGCCTCACGCTAAATTTTCTTTCCTTTGACCCAAGAGGTGTCACGCGGCATGGAATTGTGTACACAACATCGCGAAGAGTGAAAAGAATTGATTCACTCTATTTGTTAAATAAATTATCACAAATGAATTTTCATGTGACAAAAAAAAGTATCACATGAAATTTGCCATCAACAGCAAAAGCACCATGGCTAGTAAAAGAAATACATAGATATATATCCTCCAGAAACTTGTTAATTTCTACATTGAGAACATGTAGCATCCAAAATCATTTTCAGGATATTTTGCAAGAAAAATAATTAATGTAAACCATGATTATTTTCTTTCAAGAAACTAATTTGAAACAACCACCAACAACTAATCAAGTAAGAAAATTCAATCTGAACATAACGCATTTTGTGCATGGAGTTCTCATTTTCTCGATAAGTATATCAAGAAACTGTTGCAATAAAAAAAATTGAAATCGTAGTCACAAATATACATGTTGAATGGTACATTGTCATATTCAGCATCTATGTTGCATCATTCACATGTGTAACAATAATAATTGACATAATTGCAATAGCAAGCACAAAAATACTAAAAAGGGATTCTATATTTAGAGTAACTATAAATTACAATGTCAATATCCTTTCAAACAACCAAAGTAAAATTGTTCTAAAAGAATATATGCAACATTTGAAAGTGTAATAAATTACACAGTTTTGTTCAAAAGGGAAAATTTGTCATTGATCATATTTGGACAAACACGCAACCTAAAAAATGTAAATTTCAGATATAGAACGCATATTAGACTGACCACAACATAGTTCATCTTCTATTAGACTTTATCTAAAGTCAAGACTTCATTTCTTCACAACAATTTCTAGATAAGCAATTGCTTGACAATAATATATTAATATTTGACTAATTTTCTTTCTGCACCAATTTTAAGGTAAATTTCTTCCCTTGAATTTGTTTATGTTACAAAATAAGCTATTTTTCCATTTTCATTATTTCCCTTATATGTATGTCATTAACAATTTATTTTCATTTCTTGATAGTTCTTAACATATTTTTTAATTTGTTCCCAAATAGATATTGAGCAAAAAAACAATAATATGTTTTCTTTAAATATTGGTTAGTTTGAACTACTTCTAATATACTAGTTTATTTATATTATATCTTTGCATACTTTAGTCATATTTCTAACATGATAAATCTTATTACAACATAATGAAAAGAGCACATGAAAATGAAATAGAAAAATGATTATTCAAAGAACAAAAAATATATATTGTGAATTACAATTCAAATAGCTTGTCTCTTGATTTATTTTTAAATTCTCTTTTATTGAATTCCAACAAGAAATTGCAGCACACACACTAGTGTGGGACCAATAGGTCTTAGCGATACATTAGTGTAAAGGCCAAATTAATTAGTTAATTAGGAAAAGTTTCTAATTTAATTTTTCCTTAATTAAATCAGACAATAAAATGTAATCGTATCTCATGATCACTTGTAATAGTTAATTGATTGTGATAAACTTATGTAACACCTCTCCCGTTAATTTTTTTTTCTTTTTCGAACATCTTTTCTATTTTCATAATTCTGAAGTATACCTATATAATTATATATACACTCACTCTTTACCTTAATTTAAACTTTACAATGATATCTTTTAAATAAATTTAACTACAAGGTTAAATTTATTTCATATCCACTTAACCTGAATCCAAATTAGCCATTAAGGTATCTTCCCATAAAAGACTACCCATAAAAATATTGCTTAATTAAATCAAAACACTTGACTTTAATTCCCTCACCTCCTATTGATAAAATATCTCCTCCAAGTCGGTTGTTACAATTTCCCATTAAATTTTCAACCATCCAATTATAATCCAACTTTACATATGGATTTTCATTGAAATTTTATGGTCCAAATTTTATATACTACATTTACAATTATTGATTAACTCAATGACATTAGAACCCCTCTATATGTAAATATTAATTCAACTTTTAATATTAAATATTTACCTCTATCCGTAAATATTAATCCAACCTTATATTTAATACTCATACCCCATTCTTGCTTATTTTTATTATCATGAATTTTCACATTCCGATGTTATTGCACAAGGTAAGATAAATCTGGATATTTAAATTTACTAAGGTATATGTATATATACAAGTTGTAAATTTTAAACATCCAACCGAATGTTAATTCCTTCATTACACTCATTATCCCTATCAAATAATCGTAGATTTTCAATACAATGATTATAATGAACCATCTATATTTAAACGTTATCCTTGTTAAATGGATTATAAATTCAATTCAGTTTAACATAGATTCCCCACCAAATCTCGAGGTTTTGAAACGAGATTGGGACTCGACCTCGAGAGATTTTGTGATTAATATTTAATGAAATTAACATCTTACATTCCTTACTGTTGAATTGACTTGTTATAAATGTAAAGTGGTTAAACACGCAATGTGTAAGGTTTATTGTTAATTTTCGAACTCATGGTATTTTGTTGTGATTATATATCATTAATGACAGTAAAGTAATGAGTACGTTATCTCATCTGAATTCATTCATCTCAAGACTTTCGTTGCTCGCATTTACTGATGTACGAACTCGGCAGATCTCGCGACCTGTAGGGTGGAGATGATCTAGGGTTTCCATTCCTGTAATTTTCATTTAAGCTGGGAAATCAATGAGGCGGGAGCTCATTCCTTGCCTAACTTCTTCAGAAACCCTCTCGCTTTCCCATTTCGGCGTTCAGCTGGTGCTATGAAGATTTCTCTTTCAGCTCATTTCGTTACACGAATTTAAGGTACTGTCATATTTCTTATTCGAATTTATCTGCTTCAATTTACGTTTTAAAAATAAGAGGTTCATAAGTAAGGTTATGGGCTCGCTTACCAACTATGTTGGATTTACCCTATCATTTTTTTTTATCCACGATTTTGTTATTTTTCAGCTACACAATTTTTTTTCAATTCACAGTTAGGCTAAGCTCTGATATACTGGATTTCAGTTTCGAACTACAAATTGGGTTTTCATTTCTTCAGATTCTAGGACAAGTAGCTTATGAGGTAATCAGGTGATTTCCCATTTTATTTCCGATAAAATATTTCGATTCATCTGAATAGAGTCTCTGCTACTTTTATATACATTTTAATTACTTGCGTTTACCCACCTATATCATTTGACTTCTTATTCTTCCAGAACGATTTTGCTATTCCATTCCCTAATGCATATACATAATTTCTAAACTTTGCAGGATAATATTTGTGTTGGAGATATTGTCATTGATGGAAAAGGAGATGGAAAAAGAGAAGCAAGGAGCATCATTAAGCAGAGGCAGAAGAGAAGCAAAGCAGCAAAGACGCAGCAGATGAAACACAGAATGCTGCAGATCTGGAAAGGTAGAGTAGTGAGGTAGAAAGCCATTTAATTTGAATATATGGCCGAAAAAAGAAGCTTTGTAAGTGAAACCATCTATATTGTACTCTGGGGTCATAGGATTTCTTTATTATGTGCAACTGTGGTTTTAAATTGAGATTATAGGACTGTGTGAATGGTAGAATTCCAATTAGAACCCCGTGTTAAGGATTCGATATATGCGGTATGCATGAGATTGTTTTGGACCTTTATAGTTAACTATATGAATGGATTTATACTTTATAGACAACTGCGCAAAATACAGTGTGATAAATACTCTATAATTAGGGCGTTGGATGATGCTCTGTTATAATGGGAAGATGAAGTCAATGGTCATGAAATCTGACTGAACGCGCAAAGGGTTGGTTATGAGATTTAGGATTATATAGATAATGTTGGTTCAAACCTGCGTAGAGAGTAATTTGAACCTTAATAAGAAATTGACTTGGATGATTGACAGTACATTAAGTGGATGGGTTCGCTGCATGAAGGAGACTTCGGCCCCTTTTTTAGACACCTGAAATAGATATATTCTGTGTTATTCTGAAATGTTAGAGAAGAGTTGTTCATAGCCTCGGTTATACATAACCGGTATAGTAAGACCTGGGTCTCGAAATTGTATCTGGGTTCAATGAATGGGACTCGGTATTTTAGAGCCGGAAGGCTCAAGAAATTTAATAGGAAGAGCCTGTGTTGTGAAGTCTGAAGGCAAATGGTGTGTTAATTTGGAAGTGGAACTGTGAATAGGCCAGAGTGAAGGTGAAGTTCATATATAAAAAAGGCACAAAGAATGGGCCGAAACCACGAGTGGTTAATAGTAAAGGCGGTTCGAGAAACAACCTGGTGGTTTTCGCATTTTTTTAAAGTGGTAAGTGGTTTCAAATTTTCGAACACGATATCGGTGATTGAAGGACACGTGGCCAATGGTGGTTTATAAAAACCACTTTTATCACATTTCTTTAGAGCGTTAAATCTCAAATGGATAAAAAATGTGATATGCGTTTTAATCCGTTGGATCATCGATGTTGGCACGATGACGTCTTAGTTTTTGGATGAGGAGGGTGAGTTAAGCATTAGGACCCATCTTCATCGCACGATTTGCAGGAGTTAAAGCACGAGCAAGTTCATCATGCGACTCTTGTCGGATTCCCAGTGGGAGTGCGATAGGACTGCAACCGTCAGATGGAAGGTATGTTATATGTTGCGTAGGACCATATAAATTGTTAAAGATTGGGTTTTATTTAATCTTGAGTGCAGTTGAGGCCACGAACGAACCTTTGGTTTATTGGCTCATAAACCTTAGAATCATAGTTAATAAGAAGATGATTATAATCGTGGAGATAATGTATAAAGGTTGAGTTATGAGCACAATGCCGAGGGGTGAGTAATCTGAAGGTTCTATGATAAACCTACTCAAGAGGTATTTCATTTGGAAATGAAATAAAGGACAAGACCGTGGATTAAGTGTGTCCCGACATATATGATTTCATAATCAAATATGAAAGGTAAAGAACATTGGACGTGTGTTATGGGTTTTATAATAAGGCTTAATCCCATTGATGCAAAGAACAAAGTTTCCACATATACAGTTTGTTAGGCATGGTTCATAACCATAGCATATGAGAAATTAGAGCTCCCGCACATAGGTTGTAATCTGGCCTGATTATTTGGGTTAATAACCATAAAAGATCCTTGGAAGAAAAAAAGCCTCCACATATGTTTATTGAAATTGCCAGTTCAACAGTAGAGTGTTGAATTGCATAGATTGAGAGAAATTGAGGCCCAAAAGTTGGAGATGAATTGTTATATGCATAGAAAGAAGAAAAATTGGAGACTATGGGTTTTACCCCGCTATCATAACCTTTACCAAAGCCAAAACATATAAAGGTATTCCATCGATGGATT
Source organism: Pinus albicaulis (assembly GCA_034641835.2). NCBI lineage: Eukaryota > Viridiplantae > Streptophyta > Pinopsida > Pinales > Pinaceae > Pinus > Pinus albicaulis. Next base: position 1,095,936,600 of record CM076575.1, on the reverse strand, counting down.
GATAAAGTTGTGGAGAACATAAATGAAAGTGTTTGACCGAAGTATGATTATTGGAATTTATTCTAAGGAAAGGGTTTCTGTGTTGGCAGAAGATTTACGTTGATAATTAAGCGAAATAAAATATTGATTGGGCACCTCCATAAAATGAACTATTGATACAGGGTTTTACCACAGTGATGGAAAAATAAAGCTTCAGCATTGATACAGCTGTCAAATTTAGAACATAAATCAAAAATGCATTTTTTATATACACAGTAAACTTGGAGAATATGAGTTTGACAGGTGTACATAGACAGAAAGCAGGAGAGTGTGTATAAACTGAAAAAGGCAGTGAACAGCAGAGGTATGCAAAAAAGTTACATAACAGCAGCAGAAAAGACAAAACCAGCAAAGCCAAAGGCCAGAAAAAGGACTGAGTGAAATTGATATATGTAACTAAAAATGTGAATGTAAATGTTTTAATTGTTTTTATATTTTTTTTGATACATTAGCAAGTCTCCGGTTGGAAAAAAAAACTCCACTGTAAAACATAAATTTGTATAAATTTGTATATTTTTCTGAATGAGCTAGACAAACAAATGAGAAGGTAGAAGGTGAAGAGTCAGGGCTATTCACTTCAAATTCCCTGTGGAATAAAAACAGTCATGAGATGAACTCTATAAATGATATCACATTGATATGCATTGAGAGGTTAGGGAATGCAAAAATTAAGCAGTGAGGTGGAGAAGGAGGAGGAGCTAATAGAGAATTCGAGAAGATGAAGAGATGATACATGGCAGATATGAGGACTGATGGATAGCAGAAAAGTAGGAACAGAACAGAGCTAATATCTAGGTAAATCAGCAAGTGTTTTCTTATGAAAGAGTGAGGAAGTTGGTGCTTCCATATCAAGTTGTATCTTGATCTATGTTAGTTGTAGCTGGCTGAGGTAGGAGCCTCGTGTAGGTTGTAGCCTGCAGAAAATAGATGAAATTTGGTGCTTCCATATCATGTTGTAGCTTGATAGATGTCATTTGTAGCTCGTTGAGGTAGGAGTCTCCTGTAGGTTGATGCCTACAGAAAATTGATGGGAGTTGGAGCTTCCTTGCAAGTTGTAGCTTGTAGAATTGAGGTAGGAGCCTCCTGTAAGTTGGAGTTTCCTTGCAAGTTGTAGCTTGTAGAATTGATGTAGGAGCCTCCTGTAAGTTGGAGCCTACATAAAATCAGTGGTGAGAGGGAGTTGGAGATTGCCTTTGCATCACAACAATAATAAGATGTGGTTTTCTCCCTTATGGGTTTCCACTTATATCTATTTTCTATGTGCATGATGCTTATGTGTTGATATGGTTTATCTAATCTAATTAATACTTGTTGCTCACATATTAAGTTTGATGTTACATTATCCTTATACTTGCTGCTCACATATTAAGATTACTCACATAATAAGTTGATCATGAAATGAAGGTGTAAATAAGTTTAAAGGAAAGTTTTAAAAGACCATGAATGTGTTAAACTGATTCAGCCCCCTCTCAGTTTAACGAAGGGTTCAACAATTGGTATCAGAGCCAGTTCCTTTGGTGTAAGCCTAATAGCTTGAAGGAGATCTGGTTTAGTCATGGACTATCAAAATGTACTTGTGTTAAGTACAACAAACTTTCCTGAATGGAGAGATAAGGTTAAAACAGATTTAATGGCTTTTGAACCCGAGGTATGGAAAATTGTATGTGATGGTTACTTCACAGACTCTCCCTCAGTGCAAGAACAATAGAGGAATGCCAAGGCAAAATGTGTGATATAAAAAAATCTACATAACAAGGATCTTGAGTTAATTATGGATTTAACCTCTGCAAAAGAAATCTGGGATAGATTGCATTTCATGCATGAAGTAGACACTAGTGGTTGCATTGCCAAGAAGGAGAAGAGAACTAAGAAGAAGAAAAATTCATGTCAAAAAGAAAATGTTCCATCAAATTAAGTACCTACTATTGTGAATGGAAGCTAGTTCCATGAAGAAATTACACTTGCATAAAAAACCAAAATTGACACGGCCTTGACTGAAATAGAAAGATTGAAGAAAGAAAACAAAGATTTTAAGACATTGGTGCAAATATGTGATGAGAAAGAATATGAAGATAAGAAGGAAATTGTTGGCCTGAAGACAAAAATTGAAGAAGCAAGGAAAGTAGAAGACACTCTGCTGCAAAAAATGAAAGAGAAAAGTCTGGAATGTGAGAAACTAGAAGAAGAATTAGTGTGCATGAGAAGGAAATTAGAAAAAGACCAAAGAGAATTATTAATGAATACTCCCCAAATGAAAAGCTTTGGACAGTTGGACCAAATTCTAAATGCTCAAAGGTCTCCTTCCATAAATATTGGGATAGGCTAAGAAGGAGAAAAAAGTAAGTCCAAGGTAGAAGATAACAGGAATATTATTTTTGTAAAACCAGTAAACGATAATGAATCAGCTCAGAAGATTCCTACAGAAGTAGGAGCCAACAAGAATAGGATTTGTGAAGAAACAAACAAAAACAAGCAGCAACCTGGAAGGACAGAGAATGAGAGGATGAATCACTCAGCTGAAAAAGGCTCACATAGTCTTGATTATGAATTGAATAAATTTGGAAGATGTCAAAGGAGGTTCTTTCCTCCTATGAAAAATATCACATGTTTTTCTTGTCATAAACCAGGACATATTGCAGCACAATGTAAGACAAGGCCTATCAACTTCAACCAGCAAATGAGAAGACTACCTCAAGCAAGCAAATGGAAAAGAAAAAATTTCACCAGGTACACAAATCATTTCCATGGCTACTATTATGCATGCAATGAATTTGGACATAAATCTATTGGATGTAAATTGTGTTCAAAAAGGGGAACAAAGTATTATACATCAGATCAAATGTACCTTGGTAAAATAAGATGTTATGTATGCCAAGCTTGGTCACAAAGAAAAAGATTGTAAATTTCCATATACATTAAAGAGCTCTAGAAAGATGATGGAATCTAATCAAATCAATCAAAACTATGAATAAAAAAGAAGTGCAGACATTATGAATAACCCCAATAAAGTATGGAAGGAAAAGAGAAAGGGGGAGCTTGTTACCTCAATAACATAATGAATCCATCATAGTCTCACGGGGAGCTCCTCTAGGAAGCAACATCCCAGGGGGAGAGCAGTTCATAAATATTCCCCATGAAAGGAGTCTAAGAAGATCTCCTTGGAATGAGAAAAGCTATAATATCAGGAACGAAAAGGACATTTTTCAATAGAGAACTATGGAGGAAGAAGAACAACTGAAGCACACAAATAGCCAATACATTGATGGAAGAAGAGAAGGCAACAAGTAGCCATGATGGTAGAGGGAAATAGATCAAATTAAGAAGGATGAGTAAGAGAAGAGTCTATCATCATTATATCAGTACATCATTCATCTATGCAAAGTTCCCTTGGAGGAATGTAGTTAAGTGAGGGATAAATCTCTAAGTGATCTGCCCATGAAGATTCCTAGTAAAGAAATTGAAGATGTCTTCATGAAGATCATTATGTTTGAACAGTTGAATTGTATATAAAGTAGCAATGATTTAGGAGCAGTCCTAGAAAGGAAAATGCAGTGACATTCCTTTAAACCAGAATGACAGACTAAGCAAAAGGTTAATGATGCCAATATCAGATTCAATATATTGATGATTGTTGTTGAGAATAGTGAAGAGCTCAATAGTAGAAACTATGAAGGTTGTCTTAACTATGGGTTGATGTGTGAGTTGAAGTGAAAGGAGTATAAATTGGTAATTAGTACAAGTAGCATGCCTATCAACAATATATCAAGTGGAGCAGTGGTATGGTACAGGTCGTCAGGATCAAGGGATTATGGAAAAAGTACATCAAGGTAGTATCCCAGTGTTATCTGCATTTTAAAGCATAAAAGGGTCAATGAAAGGGCAAAAGGTTCATTATTTTATCTATACTTGAAGCATTATATTGAGCATTTAAGAGGTATCTATTTCTATATATAATTGCATGCCTTCCTGAAGTCAGTACATATATCTTGAAGGCCTCTTTCTTAAGATCATTCATAAATATGGGTGAAATCTGTTTGCTGAGATTTCAATCAAACAACTTGAAGATGTTTTTGGTAAAGATCATCATCATAGAACAGTTAAAGTATCAGAAGTATGAAGGACTAGTTGTGTTAAGCTTACAATTGAAGCTCAAAAGCCTGTTATTGATTCATCACAAGCATACTTCAGCGAAAAGGAACTGCTGGTATTTCACTAAGGAGAGAGTGATCATTGACATACATACCCATTATGTCATAAATAAATTGCATGGTTGATAAGTGAGACTGACCAATACATTGAATGTATCTAGCCTCAAGGGTTTGTTTTGAAAGTACAGTGTGCAAGCAGTAAAGTCATTTGGTATCTTAGATTCAAATATATAATCTAATCTCACAATAAGTTATAAAATCTGGCTTAATTCATTGATCACATCAGTAACAAGGACCTTTCCTTTCAGCTATTAACTGTAATATCATTATCAGCATCCTAACTCATATCATCACCAACAGGAAGGAAAGGAGAACCACAGCTATAAAAGATATATTGGCATCATCATCATAATTGAATAGGTGTTGTACTCTAGATGTGTATTGTAGAAGAAGACTTATTCCATATACAATATTCCTCAACAGATATGGATTTATGATGAAGATAATACTAGAGACTGAAGTATATTTGAAGCATTCTCAGTATTTTAATTTTGATCCAATGATGCATCTCTGATTAGATAATACTAGTATAAGGTGTTCTATGAAGTTTCATTAGCTTCACTTTTAGCTATATACAAGTGAAAGGAGTCTGTGCTTTGGGATTGTATCAACTTACAATGTTTATTCAAGTTCAATAATGCTCAAAAGTGTTCTCTCAACAACTCTTGTACACCAGTCTGGAGCAAAAAGGTATAAATTCAAAAGAAGAAGGGCCTAAACACAACTCAGAGAGAGGAAATGCAAGGACATAATCCACACTGGGAGATGTGAAACCCTTTTTCATTGATGTCAAAGGGGGAGGAAAAGCAAGCAAAAAAAGGAGCAGAGGAAGTGTATTGCCATCAACGCCAGAGGGGGAGATTGTTGGAGATATTTTCATTGATGGCAAAGGAGATGGAAAAGGATAAGCAAGGAGCAACATTAAGTAGAGGTAGCATAGAAGAAAAGCAACAAAGAGGCAGCAGATGAAACATAGAAAGTTGCAGATCTGGAAAGGTAGAGTAGTGAGGTAGAAAGCCATTTAATTTGAAGATCTGGCTGAAGGAAGAAGCTTTGTAAGTGAAACCATCTATATTGTACTCTGGGGTCATAGGATTTCTTTATTATGTGTGACTGTGGTTTTAAATTGAGATTATAGGACTGTGTGAACGATATAATTCCAATTAGAACCCTGTGTTAAGGATTTGATATATACGGTAAGCGTGAGACTGTTTTGGACCTCTGTAGTTAACTGTATGAATGGCTTTATACTTAATAGAAAACTGTGCAAAATACAGTGTGATAAATACTCTATAATTAGGGTGTTGGATGATGCTCTGTTCTAATGGGAAGTTGAAGTCAATGGTCATGAATTCGGACTAAACACTCGAAGGGTTGGTTACGAGATTTAGGATTATATAGATATTGTTGGTTCAAACCTGCGTAGAGAGTAATTTGAACCTCAATAAGCAATTGAATTGGATGATTGACAGTACATTAAGTGGATGGGTTCACTGCTTCAAGGAGACTTCAGTCCCTTTTTTAAACCCCTGAAATAGATACATTATGTTTTAGTCTGAATTTTAGAGAAGAGTTGTTCATAGCCTCGGTTATACATAACCGGTGTTGGTCACTTTAATTGTTCTAACAATTCAAGTACCACATAAATTGTCAACTCGGGAAGGTCTGTTTATTCCAAAGACAATCACGCACTAGATATTCTCAATTCTAAACGCAAGGAAATGTTGTAGTAGAAGTCACACAATTATCAATCATACAAATCTAACTATTCACACCCCACTTTAACAAAGTTGAAGCCTACTTGTGTTATATCAGAAGCAATTCCTCTATTGCAGTCTTTCATTAAAATAATTCTAGGAAATGGTAATGAAAGGAAATCACCCTGCAGGAAAGGAAATCAATCAACCATAACAGGGAATAGGACCCTATTCCTCCAAACAGGAATCTTCAGCACCTATTGCCTGACACTAATCACACTGTAGAAAAATATCAATCCAAGGAAAACAGGACCTTATTCGCATGAACAGGAACCTTCAGCACCTGTTTCCTGATATCAATCACACTGCAGAAAAAGAGAATCAACCTACGGGGAACAGGACCCTATTCCTCTAAATAGGAATCTTCAGCACCTGTTTCCTGGTATCAATCACACATTCAAACAAACAATGGAAAAATATCTCTTGGTTTCTTTAAGAATGAATGATACAGAACTAATGCAGTGTTAAAGAAAACAGAGCGCTTAAAGAACTACAGAACTGTGTAAATGATTCTTCAGCAAACAGAGTTAAATTAAGATGAAAATAACATAAAGAAGTTAACAAACTACAGGAGAAATCGGGTGAATCTTGTGATGAAGGTGGGCCCTTTCCTTATCACAATATTCCATAGAGGAAAGAGTTAAATTGAAGCGCTCAAAAGAAACCTTTCTTCATCTATCAAAAAGGAATGATCCATTACAATGGATTCTTGCTCCTTTCCGCTCAAAAATAATGTCTCTCCCGCAGTCTCTAGCCCCCCTTCTAATGATGATGCCTCCTATTTTTAAAGAGGAGGCATCCATTACAGTTACATAAGAGAAATCCTATTTTTATCCAAATCTATTCTTCTATCTTAAAACAGGGTCTTTCTATTCCTCCATAGCAGAATATTGTTACAACAAATACAAAAATATTGGCTTTAGAACAATCCGTGTAACAAATTTATGTGCTTGTCTTTGTCTTGTTGCCATTGTTCCTGAAATACTCTTTTGAAATTGTAAATCACGATTAGTGACGGATTTTACGTGCCCGGTGATTGTTTCAGCAACAGATTTGATTGTTTCAGCAACAGAGTCGACTGTTTCAGCAACGGCCAACTATTTCAGCAATAGCACGTTCCTTATCATAAATTATCTGCGATATTTTAGACTTGTGTTAGCAACTATCTACCTTCAATTAATGATGAAATATAAGAATAATGTGGAATTATACATAAAAAAAATTAAATATATAGTAAAGAGAAGGATTTCATATACCTTAGGATAAAATGGATGAAAATGATAATGTAACTTTTTTAAATATAGCTATAAAGAGTAAAGTGGTGTCAAAATGTATGGTAAAATGGTACATTGTGAGGTCCTAACATCCCCCCCAGCTGAAAGGGTTGCATGTCCTCAGGCAACTTTTAGTCAGAGTCAGAGTCTGAGTACTGACTCTTTGCATGCAAGTTACTCAAGAAATAACTATGGAAGGTGGCTTATGTCGAAGATCTGAATCCTTGGTTATTCTGCAACTTCTGCCATGCTACTGCCTTGTCCCTGTTAGCCAATTTGTAGTGAGGTTGATATCATTCAGCCGGCATCCATAAGACAGGGAAGTGAAAATAATAACCAATCCAATTTTCGGCACATTGCTGAATGCATCTGATATAGTTTGGTACCCTAGATAGTGTAGTTTGAAAATTATTAGGGCTAAAAGGATTATACTCTTGTCTTTCCTTACAGGAATGTTTCCAGAACATGGTGTTGGCCTTCAAGGCAGCAGTCTCTTTGACTCTGATTAACTGATGACACTATAGGAGTATTGAGGCTTGCAATTTCGGTATGTACCTGCGCATTCCTGGCTTCTGCAAAAATCGATGATATTCTGCTACAAAAATGGCCGGATTTGAAGGTTCCTGTCTTATCCAAAGGAGGCGATTATCCTCATTATGCCTACTTGCAATAAAAGCGGTTTGCCATGTGATTTGATTGGCAAGAAATGAAATGAATGCCCTAATTTGTATATCACCAAGAATTGGATTTAGGTTGACTTCTCTATTTTTAGGCATAGCCTCATTATGAAGATAACGTTCACATAACAAATGTTGATCACTAGCGGGGGCCTCGGCAAATGTTTTGACAAATTGTTCCACTGTGAGCAACTCATGAGGTCTCCCATCCTTAATTGCTTTCAACTGAAAATAAACAAGGCATTCAGAAAGGAACAAAGAATAATTCAAGGAAGGTTTCCTGGTGGGTAACAATTTTTGTACTAATGAAAACATCAGGACCATTTTGTCTTTTAACTCCTTGATTTCTTTCCTGGAATCCTTAAGCTGCTGAAGTGTCTGCTCCCAGCTATCCCAGTTGGCATACTTCTGATTCTGCCAAGCCAACTTATGTTGTTGTAACATTTTATCTTGATCAAGAGCATACTGCTTCTTCCACTTATTCATTATTTCCAATTCTTTCCATGGTGGAGTTTGTGTCTCGACATTATAAGTACTAGTTTGGGGCATAGTCTGAGTAGCTGAGCTAACTAACACAGGGAAGGATATCTGTGGCTTGGTTTCTTTTTCCAGACTTTTTAAGTCCCCTACTGGTTCTTGTGTGGCAGTGGGGCGTTCTTCTTTGGCTGAAACTGATGTGGATGCCTCAGGCACTGGGACTTTAACTATTTTGTATCTGGCCTGTTGGTAAATGTTTCCACATTCATGGCACATGTATTATTTACATGGGTCATTCTTTTGTGCTGATGCTGTATTTGGCAACATGTAGAGATTTAATTCTTTATCAAAGGCTTCGCTTGCCATTACCAACTCTTTTCTATAGGCCTCTAATTCTAACTTTAAAAATTCATTTTCCTCCAATAATGATGCCATGGTGAGTGAGCCCTGTGTGTTGGTTTCTTTTGTTGGAGTTGATTGCTGATCCGCAGCTGTAGCTGGTTCTTGTGTTTAAGCTACAACTGGTTTCCTTATATTATCATGCTTGGTGTTTGATTTTTTCACTTCAGCAGTTGGTTCCTTTGTTTCAGCTGCTGAGTGAGTAACTGGTTCTTATGGAGCAGTTACTGTGTGAGTAGTAAATGATGTCATATTACCCTGGGCATCTGGTTCTTGTGGAGCAGTGCCACAGGACGAGACGGGTAATGATTCAGGAATTTGGAATGGTGATGAAGATTGAAGTTTTAACAAGATAGATGTGGGGTCAGGGGAAATGGGAGTGACTTCAGATTCAACAGTCATTTTCATTTTTCTCCTAGGTAGGAAAGCACAAAAATCAGTGGCTTCCCTTTTCTTTTTATGAGAAGATTCTTTTCTAAGGGAAGGGCTATCGGAAGAAGTGGCAGCTTGGGATGTGGCCCTTGTTTGCCTTTTTGAGACAGAGACTGTTGCAATTCGTCTCTTTCTTTTATGAGTAGGGGGTGATGGGCGTGTTTCAGCTTGAGAGTCATCGCTAGAGATGTGGACAGTGGGATGGGGTGACTCTGCTAAATGGGATGAACTTGGGGGCAGATCAACTGGTTCTGAAGATGGAATCAATGGAGGATCAGGAATATCATCCATTTGCCGTTCATAAGAGCTTTCAGGGGTTTCTTGAGGAATTTTGGCTTCTTGGGGAATTTCAGGGGCTTGTTGGAGAAGTAGGGGTGGGTTATTTAGAGGGGGGTTTTGCTGGGAAAAACCCCTCTGAATTAATATTTGACATAAGCGATGATGGGTAAGGGACAGTGATGGGAATCTTACCTGTCTATAGTAATATGACATATTTTTAATACATCCAAGAAGATAATAAGGAATGTTGACTAATCGACCATGCCACAAATGACTCATTAAAACAAATTCGTGTTGATAAACTACCTGGTAACGCCCCTCGCAAGTCAAGTAGTGCTTGACGAATTCAGCTATGCTTGGCCATGGGTGAGGTAATGAATGCAGACTTATGCCACGACCTTTAATCTCAACCTGTTCCTCTGGAAGAAGGAAGTCCTGTTGTGCATTTAAAATGACTTGTTTCCTGCTAAACCAGCGAGCACCTGTGACCGGAAACCTTGAAAATTGTGCTATATCTTCCTCTGTGACCGAAATTCGGACCCCTTGGACTATGGAGTAATCTTCCTGGAAATTCTGCGCAAACTCTAAAACTTGCTGAGGATCAAATTCTCCCAGCCTCTCGAAATATGTAATCCAACCTGCCTGCTGGAAAATTTTGTAAGCCTCCGAAAATAATTTTGTAAGCCTCCGAAAATAATTCGAGAAGAGTTGTCGAGCCAGGCTCATGTCTGGTAGCAAAGCCTCCCATAGCTACTAACTTGAGTCAAATGCAGATGCACAGAGAACAGAAACATAGGCCTGATCAAGCTAATCGTTGCGACTGAGGATATGGAGTATCAATGACGGTGGAAATAATGGATATGAAGAGTGACGGTGGATTGGATGGTGTGGAATGATGATTTTAATTTTCGAAATTCCCCCCTTACGTGTGATGAAATGATGTTTGAGTGTGCGGGGATTTGTAATCATAATGGGCAAGATCCTCTCTTTAAACTATTTTTTAACTGAATTACATAAAAAATCCGCATACCTTATATTTTTACCTCTGTTTTTATAATTCGAAGTATAGAGTGCTTTATTAAAAGTGGCTTAATACTGATGGAAGAATATTTAAATTTCTATGAAATGTAGAAACAAGAGCATATCAAGATTTTCTCAATACTGGATAATATTCACCCAAGAGATCTGAAGAATAAAAGTGGGGTACTGGAAAACTTGTGTAGCAGAGGAAAGGAATGGTGTTTTGGCAATGGGAAAAAAAAGGGAAAAAAATAGATGATAGGTCGCTGAAAGTGGTGTTTCAGCAATAGAAAAATGAATGACATGTTGCTGAAAGTGGTGTTTCAGCAATGGAAAAATAAGGAAAATGGAATGTAATGATTTGGTACTGAGAAAATTTGGGGAAGTACTTGCTGAGGGATAATTTCAGTAGTAGGGAACGAGAAATGCTGGCTGAAAGATGATGTTTCAGGAGTGGGTAGGAATAGGAAAAATGGAAAAAGGGAAAGATGGAGTAATGGGATAAGTGATAAAAGGGACATTGCTAGGAAATGAGTTGAAATGAAGGGAACCAAAGCTTCTGTGATTGAAGCTTCAGATCTTCTTGAGATGAAACTATCCTCAGTGATTTCTTCCTTAATCTGCAAAATACAATTGTAACATGCCAACCCTTGACAGGGATTATTAGTTTTAAATCTACTTTAATGCTAGAAATATAGTGCAGAAAATTAAATGCTGTGAGGAGTAGAGGACTCCCCTAGAAAAAGATAATGTGTATCAGTCATGCAAGCAGCCTTGAAATATTTTTTAGAAACAGGGTGCTGGTACAAACAAAGCCTATGACCATTTACTAGTAGAGGTGTTTTAGAATCATCAATTGTTAAAAGTCTTACTGTTCCATTAGGAAAAACAACATCTACTACATAAGGTCCCAGCCATCGTGTACGTAGCTTACCCTGAAAGTTTTCAAACCGAGAGTCGTACAATAAGGCCCAGTTACCTTTTTGGAACTGCTTGTGTTTGATGATTTTATCATGCCACTTCATTCTTTGTTGTTGAATCATGGTTGTTTGGTGAATGGAATCTAATCTCTTTTCATCCAATTCAAGAAGCTGCTGCAACCTAGCTGTCTGCACATCATTCAAATCAAGGTTAACAGCTAAAGCAGTTCTTAAAGTTTTAATTTCAAATTCCACAGGAAAAACAACATTTTTACCATAAACCAATTCATAGGGAGAAAATCATGTAGTATTTCTCCAGGTATTTCTATAAGCCCATAGTGCTTCAAGGAGCCTTTGAGACCAATCCTTCTGGTTATCCCTCACTGTTTTAGTTAGAATGGCTTCTAATACTTTATTTGTGCTTTCCACCTGCCCATTGGCCTGGGGATGGTATGGTGTAGTCATTCTATGATGAATATGATATTTCTGAAGGATAGATTAAAAACCATGAGAATTGAATGGAGGTCCTCCATTTGTAACTAGCTCTCTAGGAATTCCAAGTCTAGTAAAGATCTCTTCAAATAAGAAAGCTAGGACAACTTCTTCATTGGCTCTAATAAGTGCTTTGGCCTCCACCCATTTAGTCATATAGTCTGTAGAGACTAATATATAATTTCTTTGATTGGATGGAGGATTAATGGGTCCTATGAAATCTAAGGCCCATCTTTCAAATGGTTCGGGTACTACCTGGGGGTTTAATCGCATTTGATCTCTATGATTGGGTTGACCCATTCGCTGACAGTTGTCACAAGCCCACACATATTTCTTTGCATCTTTAAACAATGAGGGCCAATAGTAACACATCCTCCAAATTTTGTGTGTTTTTCTTTTATCAGAAAAATGCCCTCCGCATGGGCCATCATGACAAGCTTTTAGTATATCATACACTTCATCCTCCCTAATGCATCTTCGAATTTCCTGATCAAGCCCTGTGTAGAAAAGACACCCACTTATCCAGCTATACCTGGCACTTTGTTGAACAATTCTTCTCTTTTCCCTGTATGACAGGTGTGATGGTAATTTTCTTGCAACCAAATAATTCGCAATGTCTGCATACCACGGAGACTGAGCAGGGACTGCAAATAAATACTCATCAGGAAAGGAATCATCTACTAGAATATTATTATCAATTTTTAACCGTGAAAGGAAATCAGCCACAACATTTTCTTTACCAGGCTGATCTACAATTGTAATATCAGACTCCTGCAGTAACAATAACCATCTGGTAACTCGAGCATTTGTGACAGATTTGTTCATTAAATACTTAATAGCCGAGTGATCAGTGTGGACAAAAGTAGAATAACTAGTGATGTAATGTCGAAATTTATTAATGGCATAAATGACTGCAAGAAAATCCTTTTCGGTAACTGTATAATTATGCTCAGCAAGGGTCATGTTCTTACTGATAAAATAGATAGCATAAGGAAGATGGTTTTCCTCTTGTCCCAGGACAGCTCCAATTGCAATGTTTGAAGCATCAGAAGATATATGAAACGGGAGGGCCCAATCAGGTCCTCTCAAAATAGGAGCAATAAATAGCTGATGCTTGAGTTCTACAAAGGCTTTCTGACAAATATTAGTCCACTTAAATTCATCATTTTTCATAAGCAACACAAATAATGGAGAAGCTATCTTAGAAAAATATTTAATAAATCTTCTGCAGTATCCAGCATGTCCTAGAAAAATTCTCACATCAGTTTGTGTTTTAGGAACAGGAAGATTCTGAATGACCTATATTTTGGATGGGTCTACCTGAATGCCATGAGATGAAATAAAATGTCCAAGAACTACTCCTTCACTCATCATCATATGACATTTTTCAGTACTTAGGGAGAGGTGAGCTTGTATACAACGTTTAAGTACCTTCTCAAGATTTTGTAATGCATCTTCAAAAGACACACCATAAGGAGTAAAATCATCCATAAATATTTCCATAGAGTCATTTAGCATATCAGAAAATATTCCTATAACAGCCCTCTGAAAAGTTGTTGGTGCATTACATAGTCCAAATGGAAGAACTCTATAAGCAAAAGTTCCCCAAGGACTAGTAAAAGTGGTCTTGTCATGGTCTTGGGGTGCAATTCTAATTTGGTTTTACCCGCTGAATCCATCTAGAAAAGAAAAAAATTTCTTTCCTGATAGACTATCCAACAACTGATCAATGAAAGGTAAAGGAAAGTGGTCCTTTTGAGTAGCTTTGTTTAAGGCTCTGTAATCAACACACACTCTCCATTTCCCGTTTTTCTTAGGGACTATTACCAATGGGGAAACCCATTCACTGTCAGATATGGGGTATATAAATCCTGCATTAAGCAATTTCTGAAGTTCTTGTTTAATAATATCTCTTAAATTAGGGTTCATTCGTCTTTGGGGTTGAAAGACTGGTCGGCACCCTTCTTTAATATAAATTCAGTGAGTACATAGTTCAGAAGAGATTCCCTTCATATCTGTGTAATCCCATGCAAATGCTTCCTTATTTTCAAGTAATAACTTCATTAACTGTTGTGTTTCAGCAACTGTTAGATCAGGATTTATATTTAATGTTTCGCCAGGTTTGACTTCCACTGTTATGCTTTTAGATGAGATGGTGGTTAATGTCTGAGATAAATCTTCAGATTCAAGCTTTTCCTGGGTATCCGTTTCAAAAAGTGTCGTCAATTGATTGTGTGTTTTAGCAATTACAGAGGAAGGTTCCCAAATAAAATTATTAATTATTTCATCCTCTGTATTGTCTTTAAGAGTTAAGGCTTGTCCGATAGTTAAAATGGGCTGAATAGCATTATCATCATAATCCATCCACACAGAATTTTCATTATTAATTATGGGTGTAGCATGAGGATAAAGAGTAAGTTGTTTAGTTTCATAACCATTAGAAATTGTCATTGAAACAGATCTGCAGCTGATAAAAGCATCGGCTGTGGCCAGCCATGGCCTTCCTAGAATTAAAGGGTGTCCCCCCAGCTTTTTTTTTAGTTTGTCATACCACAAAATAAGCTGGGTAATTCCAGGATTCAACCGAGATAACTAGATCTTCAAAAACTCCTTCTATTTTAATTGTAGAATGGTCAGCTAACTGTAGGATGGTTGGTGTATCTCTAATTGTGTTATTCAGCTGTAACAACTGTGAAGTTTCAAGAGTCATAATGTTTATTACAGCATCTAGTTCTACCAGAACTTGGGGAATTATTGTTTTACCAATTTGAGATGTCACAGTAGGATGGTCGGGGTCACCATATTTCACAGGAGGGGTTTTTCCGGACATTAATGCAGATAAATCACCCATAACATGAACTGTAAGGGGGTCTTTATTCTTCCTACCAGGTTTCTTAACACAAATGTCCCTTATGGTTCTGGCATAAATTGGTACATCTCTCAGTGCCTGTAAAAGTGGAATTTTAACATACAAGTTTTGTAATTCCCCTAAAATATTAAAAGCAGGTGTTTCAGGCGATTTAGTTAAAACTAAACGCTCGGGGAATGGTGGCTCTGTTATTTCAATACCCTTGTTAGAGGGTGATTATGCTTTTTTATGTTTCTCAGTTTCCTCTTTATCAGAATCAGAAGAGGTTATATCATCGATGATAGGGTCTACTATTTTCCCAGATCTCAAATGAATATCATTACATTGCATCGTAGGAAGTGTAGGTGATTCTGAATATCAATGACCTGCACAATTTTATTATTGGGGTTAGGATTTGATTGCACAGGTAGCTGGGGTCTCATTTTATTATTTGGTGGAGCATTTGATGGTAGAGGAAGTGGTTTTTGAAATTGAGGAAATTTATTTGGATACGGGAGTTGTTGGCTTCTCCAATTTGAATTCCATGGATTAAAAGAAGATGGATGTTGTAGGGGCCAATGATTCCACATTGCAGGATCAACAAAGGGAGGGTTTGTTTGTTGCATGGGTGGGTAGTTCATCTGATTAAAGGGTGGGTATTGCATTTGATTAAAGGGAGGGTAATTTGTCTGACTAAAAGCAGAATAATTATTCCAATGATTAAATGGCATACTGGAATTCATACCTTGTCCTTTTGGTTGCCATTGTATTCTTTGTGTTAGCAGGTAAACTGCTTCAGCTTCTTCTTCCATTGGCTGCAGTGCTGCCTTTATTCCTGGTATAGAGGGACATTGTTGTATTTCATGATCTTTCTCACAAAGGGTGCAGATTGGTATTTTGTCTGATGGGCATTCCCTTATTGGATGTTTATCTCTGCATTTAGGGCAAAAGACAGCTAGAGCTGCTTCTGCTTCAGCCTGCTTCTTTTTAACCTGCAAGGTGTCAATTTGTGAAGCAAAAGAACTTAACATCTCAGTTTTAAATTCTTCAAGTAAATTACCTATTTCAGCTCTTGTTGCTCCCCCACTGGCTGATTTCTGAACTCTTGAATAGGTGGGATATCTGTTACTTGCTCTGTTCCTTGCAGCTCCTCTTGAACATATTTTACAGAGTTCAACAATCTCATCATATGATTCTTTAGATATATCTCCCTTTCCAAGAATGTTTAACATGTCTAAAAAATCATCCCTTAATCCTCTAAATAATATTGTTTTACGAATTTCTTTACTTACATTCGGATAATCAGATCTCTGCAGATTATATTACAGTCTTTCCACATAGTCCTCCATATTCTTGTCCGGCTTTTGTGCCATGTTGAATATTTTCTCCCTCTTTTCTCTTGTCTGACAATAGTCTTGATATTTAATCAGAAATTTCTATTTCATCTGTTCCCATGTTGTGATTACCTGACTTCCAAGGCTCATGAACCATCTTAAAGCATTTCCTTTTAATGTTGCTGGAAAAAGTTTCAACTTCTGAACATTAGTAACATAATCATAACTTCCACATAATATATCAAATTCAAAAATAAATTCATTCGGATCTTCAGAGGATAAACCATGGAAGTTGGGTAAAGATGACAATGGAATATTCTTCATAGGAGTTGTTCCTCTAGGGAGATAATTGATAGGAAATCCCAAGGTAGAGAGAGAATTTTCATCCCTTCCTTCTCCTTCAGGATCTACACGTCCTCCACCAAAGAATTCTTCGTTGTTTCCTTCCATTGGCTGTTCTCCTACTACACTTGCTTGATCCTCAAAATCTTCTACTGGCTCCTCAATGTTCTCCACTGGTCGTTCAATATTCTCTATTAGTTCCTCAACGTGCACTGCTGATTCGCTAGCACTTTCTTTTGATTCTCCAGCACTGGCTGCTGGTTCTTTAATATCCTTTACTGGTTCCTCTATGTTTTCAGGGCTCACAACTTCTTCTGTTTTGTAATCTGATTGAGGGGAGTGCTGAGGTTTTGGTCTTCGAGAACTTAATCTCTGTGATGATTCAGCCTTTGATACAATTTCATCAATAAAATTCTTTCTTCCTCCCCTACCTTTGTCGTTGCCACCTGTAGGGTTAGTTTTCTTCTGGGTTCCGCGTCCTCTCATACAATCTGCACATCTAGAAAGAAAATATCAATGCTTTTGAAATCTATAATTGCCTTCCCCAGCAACGACGCCAAAATGTTGGTCACTTTAATTGTTCTAACAATTCAAGCACCACATATATTGTCAACCCGGGAAGGTCTGTTTATTCCAAAGACAATCACGCACTGGATATGCTCAATTCCAAAAGCAAGGAAATGTTGTAGTAGAAGTCACACAATTATCAATCATACAAATCTAACTATTCACACCCCACTTTAACAAAGCTGAAGCCTACTTGTGTTATAGCAGAAGCAATTCCTCTATTGCAGTATTTCATTAAAAGAATTCTAGGAAATGGTAATGAAAGGAAATCACCCTGCAGGAAAGGAAATCAATCAACCATAACAGGGAACAGAACCCTATTCCTTCAAACAAGAATCTTCAGCACCTGTTGCTTGACACTAATCACACTGTAGAAAAATATCAATCCAAGGAAAGCATGACCCTATTCCCATGAACAGGAACCTTCAGCACCTGTTTCCTGATATCAATCACACTGCAGAAAAATAGAATCAACCTACGGCGAACAAGACCCTATTCCTCCAAATAGGAATCTTCAGCACCTGACTCCCGATATGAATCACACATTCAAACAAATAATGGAAAAATATCTCTTGGCTTCTTTAAGAATGAATGATACAGAACTAATGCAGTGTTAAAGAAAACATAGTGCTTAAAGAACTACAGAACTGTGTAAATGATTCTTTAGCAAACAGAGTTAAATTAAGGTACAAATAACATAAAGAAGTTAACAAATTACAGGAGAAATTGGGTGAATCTTGTGACGAAGGAGGGCCCTTTCCTTCTCACAAGATTCGCCAGAGGAAAGAGTTAAATTGAAGTGCTCAAAAGAAACCTTTATTCATCTGTCAAAAAGGAATGATACATTACAATGGATTCTTGCTCCTTTCCGCTCAAAAATAATGTCTCTCCTACAGTCTCTAACCCCCCTTCTACTGATGATGTCTCCTCTATTTAAAGAGGAGACATCCATTACAGTTACATCAGAGAAATCCTATTTTTATCCAAATCTATTCTTCTATCTTAAAATAGGGTCTTTCTATTCTTCCATAGCAGAATATTGTTACAAAATATACAAAAATACTGGCTTCAGAACAATCCGTGTAACAACTTTCCTTGCTTGTCTTCGTCTTGTTTCCATCGTTCCTTAAATACTCTTTCGAAATCGCAAATCACAAGTAGTGACAGAATTTACGTGCCCGCTGATTGTTTCAGCAACAGATTTGACTGTTTCAGCAATGGAGTCGACTATTTCAGCAACGGCCGACTGTTTCAGCAACATCACGTTCCTTATCATAAATTATCCACAATCTTTTAGACTTGTGTTAGCAACTATCTACCTTCGATTAATGATGAAATATAAGAGTAATGTGGAATTATACGTAAAACAAATTAAATATATAGTAAAGAGAAGGATTTCATATACCTTAGGATAAAATGGATGAAAATGATAATGTAACCTTTTTAAATATAGCTATAAAGAGTAAAGTGGTGTCAAAATGTATGGTAAAAATGGTACATTGTGAGGTCCTAACAACTGGTATAGCAAGACCTGGGTCTCAGAATTGTATTTGGGTTCGGTGAATGGGACTCGGTATTGTATAGCCGGAAGGTTCAAGAAATTTAATAGGCAGAGCCTGAGTTGAGAAGTCTAAAGGCAAACGGTGCATTAATTTGGAAGCAGAACTGTGAATAGGCCAGAGTGAAGGCGAAGTTCATATATAACAAAGGCACGGAGAATCGGCTGGAACCACGAGTGTTGAGTAGTAAAGGCAGTTCGAGAAACAAC
Organism: Pinus albicaulis; assembly: GCA_034641835.2. NCBI lineage: Eukaryota > Viridiplantae > Streptophyta > Pinopsida > Pinales > Pinaceae > Pinus > Pinus albicaulis. The sequence goes on along the minus strand of CM076575.1, from coordinate 1,095,917,767 downwards.
CCCGCGGTTTCCACATTTTTTTAAAGTGGTAAGTGGTTTCACCTTTTCAAACGCGATATCGGTGATTGAAGGCCGCATGGCCAAGGGTGGTTTATAAAAACCACTTTTATTTTGTTTCTTTAGAGCGTTAAAGCTCGGATGGAGAAAAAACGCGAAATGCGTTTTAATTTGTTGGATCATCGATGTTGGCACGACGACGTCTCAGTTGTCGGATGAGGAGGGTGAGTTAAGTGCTAGGACCCATCTTCATCACGCGATTTGGAGGAGTTAAAGCACGAGCAAGTTCATCACGTGACTGTCATCGGATTTTCCAGCGGGAGCGTGATAGAACTGCAATCATCTGATGGAAGGTATGTTATGTGTTGCGTGGGACCATATAAATCATTAAATATTGGCTTTTATTAAAGTCTGAGTGCAGTTGAGGCCATGAACGAACCTGTGGTTTATTGGCTCATAAACCTTAGAATCATAGTTAATAAGCAGATGATTATATTCACGGGGTTAATGTATAAAGGTTGAGTTATGAGCACAATGCCAAGGGGTGAGTAATCCAAAGGTTCTATGATAAACCTACTCAAGAGGTATTTCATTTGGAAATGAAATAAAGGACAAGACTGTGGATTAAGTGGGTCCCGACATATATGATTTCATAATCAAATATAAAAGGTAGAGAAGATTGGAGGCACATTATGGGTTTTATAATAAGGTTTAATGCCATTGATGCAAAGAACAAAGTTCCCACATATACAGTTTTTTAGGCATGGTTCATAACCATAGCATATGAGACATTAGTGCTCCCACACATAGGTTGTAATCTGGGCTGATTATTTGGGTTAATAACCATAAGAGAACCTTGGAAGAAAAAAATCCTCCAGATATGTTTATTGAAATTGCCTGTTCAGTAGTAGAATGTTGAATTGCGCAGATTCAGAGAAATTGAGGCCTGAAAGTTGGAGATGCATTGTTATATGCATATGAAGAAGAAAAATTGGGGACTGTGGGTTTTACCTTGCTATCATAACCTTTACCAAATCCAAAACAGATAAAGGTATTCCATCGATGGATTAGTAAAGCTGTGGAGAACATAAATGAAAGTGTTTGACCGAAGTATGATTATTGGATTTTATTCCAAGGACAAGGTTTCTATGTTGGCCAAAGATTTACGTTGATAATAAAGCCAAAGCAAATATTGATTGGGCGCCTCCATAAAATGAACTATTAATACAGGGTTTTATGACAGTGATGGAAAAGAAAGCTTCAACATTGATACAGTTGTCAGATTTAGAACATAAATCAAAAATGCATTTTTTATATAAACAGTAAACTTGGAGAATGTGGGTTTGATAGGTGTACATGGACAAAAAGCGGGAGAGTGTGCAGAAACTAAAAAAGGCAGTGAACAACAGAGGTATGCAGAACAATTACATAACAATAGCAGAAAAGACAAAACCAGGAAAGCCAAAGGCCAGAAAAAGGGCTGAGTGAAATTGATACATGTAACTGAAAATGTGAATGTAAATGTGTTAATTGTTTTTATATTGTTTGTGATGCATTGGAAAGTCTTCGGTAGGAAAGAAAAACTCCATTGTAAAACATAAATTTGTATAAATTTCTATATTTTTCTGAATGAGCTGGAAAAAGAAATGAGAAGGTAGAAGGTGAAGAGTCAGGGCTATTCACTTCAAATTCCCTCTGGAATACAAACAGTCATGAGATGAACTCTATAAATGATGTCACATTGATATGAATTGAGAGGTTAGAGAATGCATAAATGAAGCAATGAGGCAGAGAAGAAGGAGGAGCTGATAGAGAATCTGAGAAGATGCAGAGATGATATAGGGTAGATATGAGGACTGATGGACAACAGAAAAGAAGGAACATAATAGAACTGATATCCAGGTAAATCAGCAAGTGTTTTCTTATGAAAGAGTGAGGAAGTTGGTGCTTCCATATCAAGTTGTAGCTTGATAGATGTTAGTTGTAGCTAGCTGAGATAGGAGCCTCCTGTAGGTTGTAGCCTGCAGAAAATAGATGGAATTTGGTGCTTCCATATCAAGGTGTAGCTTGATAGATGTTAGTTGTAGCTGGCTGAGGTAGGAGCCTCCTGTAGGTTGGTGACTGCAAAAAATTGATGGGAGTTAGAGCTTCCTTGAAAGTTGTAGCTTGCATAACTGAGGTAGGAGCCTCCTGTAGGTTGAAGCCTACAGAAAATCAGTGGTGAGAGGGAGTTGGAGCTTGCCTTTGCATCACAACAATAATAAGATGTGGTTTTCTCCCTTATGGGTTTTCACTTATATCTGTTGTCTATGTGCATGATGTTTATGTGTTGATATGGTTTATCTAATCTGCTTAATACTTGCTGCTCACATATTAAGTCTGCTGTTACATTATCCTAATACTTGTTGCTCACATATTAAGATTACTCACATAATAAGTTGATCATGAAATGAAGGTGTAAATAAGTTTATAGGAAAGTTTTAGAAGACCATGAATGTGTTAAACTGATTCACCCCCCCTCTCTGTTTAACTAAGGGTTGAACACTTTTTTTCATATTTTACAATTTCAGTTTTATTCTCCATAGGAAAGAATTGAAATTCTCCCTAGTAAAAAAGGGAAATGAGAGTTCTGAAATTTATTCATACGTTTCTGTATTCGGAATTATACACTAATCTTGGCTATTTCTGTTCTGAATGCAGGTATGTAAGGTACTTTCCCTTCTCTTATTCGATTCGATTTTATTTATTTTCTAATAAAATATTAATATAGCTACCATTAATATGGAGCTCTTCGTCCTTTCCAGGTTGGTGGTTCCGCCCTCAGGCGATCTTTCTAATTTTTCCTCTTGTGTAAAAAATTGGGAAAATTCTTTCTCATTTTCTTAAGATTGTTTACAATCACTTTTCCTCATCAAATTTTTATAGACAGTTGTTGAACCTGTAATAATATTGATGATTTGAACATTCTGACTTTTTCGGTTCTTTAAAACAAAATGCTAATTATATTTTATAAATTTTCCTCAAATTCGTTTAATATGAGGTCACAGTTTCCACGTCCTCTCTTTTCTCATATATATAGTTATCTAATTAAATCGATTCATTTAAATCAACATTTTTGAAGAAACCTTCCAATAATTTTATACACATATATATATCTTTCGCTAACATCAATTTCTCATAGATGTACATTTTCACATGCCTTTCCAGATTTTATGTATTTATTTTGTAGTTTTTCTTCTGGTAACTTCCGTTAATTATATTCTAGAATTCAATGTGATATTTTCCTTGTCCTTACCAGTTTATTTAAATTCAAATAGCACTGCAAAATTTTCCAGTGCAAAATATACTATTTAGTAACTACTGGTTCCTCATGTTTTTATATTTACTTTTTCAAATCTAGGCAGTTCATGAATATAAAAGAATATTATCAAAAAGGAAAATTATATAACGATAACTATGGTACCTCTCAATAAAATTTTATTTTATGATGAATAAGAGTGATAATAATCCAATATAAAAGATAATATATTGAAATGCATGAAAGTTCGGTTCTTCATTAAATCTTCGCATTGTCTTTAGCTAAAGGGTTCGGATTTGATTTATTTTTACCACTACTTGTGCATATATATATATATATATATATATATATATATATATATATATATATATATATATATATATATATGCATTTCAGTTTTTCAATATATATATATCAAAGTTTCCTTCTAGTTCTGCATGAAATATATATATTACAGATTGTGTCTGTTAGTTCCATGTATCATTGCTGCTTACATTTTTGACAATTTTTTTTATAAAGATGTAAGGTGCAGAATATGGTTATGGTTATAATATGACCTCATTTAATTCAGAATAAATGTCACATATATAGTAACTAAATTTTTCAGCTCTTTTTTTTTTTTTTGTAACTTAAGTCCTTTCTCAGAATTTTATTTATTTTAACAAGAACAGGGACAATTGTCTGTATAGAATATTTATGTAGATATACGTGTGTTTCAAAAATTTTGGATATCCATTGATTCTCTCATGCAGATAAAATTTTTGAATCACAAAAAAAGATTAAAGTTATATAAGATTTTTCTGGGAGCCCTATATCTCTAGATTTAGACCAATATCAGGTTTAGAGATTCTGGTTGATATTTCTCAGAAACTTTATTCCTACAACCATACATATTTTTTTTCTTTGAAGAAACATTACTTCTAATAACATCTGTTAAATGTAAGGAGTTACATTTCTATAGCATAAGAATGTAAATACTTTCAAGCCTAATAAAATGTTAATATTTCATAATACAAATCTGCAACAACAATTTATTAGTTAGGTGTACATACCACTTCTTTATATGACCAGTCCTCCCAACCTTAGAGTTCTTCTATCTCCAAAACTCACCCCCGAGCTAAGATCCTCCCAGGCTAGACTACCTTCAGTGTGTTCTGGAACAACATACTTAAACCATGCTTTCCCTAAGCCTGTTTCCAAATTCTACGTCCAGAATGTTTAGGATGCTTTCTTCCTATTTTTTCCTAGGCTTCCCTTAATGAGGTAGTTTAAAGCTGCTTTCTCTACTTTTCCAGCGTTTTCACCTCTTCCCAATTACTTTCCTCTTCATTGGGGAATTTATATTTTTCCTCTTTAATCTAATTCAACATTATTTCTTTCAAGGCTTTTTGAAAGGTTTTGGGAAAGTCTTAACCTTATCCATATCCTCATGGATCAGGCTTATGATCTCCAATCTCATCTGGTCATAGTGCACACATAATTACTCCATTTATTTTTCATTAATAAATTAAAATTAAATAAATCCATTCTCTAGTTCTCCATTGGGGTCCACTTCCCCTTTGGACTTTTTCCAAATGCCAATTAAAATCATATAATTAGGGGTGTTACATATTCCCCCCCTAACCCTGAACACCGTCCTCGGTGTTACTCTATGAAGTTGATTTCTCAACTCAAGAGGAAGATTCCTCCTTCATCTTTGCTCCCATATTCCATCAGTTTTCTGCAAAGTATCATTCCTTCCTCGACTTACTGATACCTTCTAGAGTTTGATTTTCTTCCTTCTTCATTGCAAGAACTGTATCTTGAAGAATCTTTTTGTACTGTCCTCTCTGTCCACAATTCATACCAATTCGTATAAGTAATATCATATACATATTTTGATAATCATAACAACATTATGAACTTTAATAATTTCAATAAATTCAGCTGTTAGCCAAACCGTTTAGTTTCATAGTAGTTTAGTGCACTTTTAGCACGACTACTTATCATTCCTTGTCTTTTGGTGAGATTTCCTCCTCACGTAAACCTGGTCTAGCTCGACTTTCTTGGTTTTCTTGGTGAATTCTTTGCACTTATTTTCACCTTTGACTCGTTTTTCCAGAGTATACAATTCTTGTTACACACTTGGCTAAACAAAATATATAACTTTTCTTTAGTATTTCATGAGTTTAGAAAACCAACTTTATCATATGGAGATGTTCCGCTTTACCTTTTTCTCAGTGCATTTTTGTACTTTAAGTACCTTCTCGCTGTTTGATTTTTTTCAACCAATCAATTTAATTTCCAATAACCAGGCTCAATAACAAGGTCTAAAATTCAATTTCTACTTTACACTTGAATTCTTTTCTTATCAAGTATATCAGTTATTACCGTAAATCTTCAACTTGCATCTCAGTCTGTAGTTTCAGCATTACACTAATTGATCGATTTTCCATCTTCCTATTTTTATATAGGATCTAGATTTTATTGTCTCTTAACAATCCTTCCACATATGACTTGTCATTATTATTTCTTCCTAACCGTGCAAACATGTTTTTTTTTAATTATTAAACTCGATTGGAGTTATTTGTATGTCCGAACTAAGGACATATTATGATTTTTTATTTTTTATTTCCTATCAATTTGCTGTGTTAGGGTCACATGATTTATGTACCCTCAATTTTTATACTTATAAGTTCTTTCTCACTTGAGATATTTATCAATCTTTTAGAAATTTGTACACTTAATAAGTATTCATCACTTATTTTCTTCACTAAAGGAATATGTATTTTGATGTCTATGCTCCACTTTTGAATTTATATAATCACTTGAGATATTCCTTTATAAATTTGTAGAGGTAATTTAATACTTTATTACTTACGCATTATTCAAAATTTAGGGATATTCCTCCTTCACAAATATCCCAACATTTTTTTATGTTCCTTTCAACTTATTAAGAAATTGCAAACACTAAGTTTGCTTATCATCTTCTTTATTTTTGCGGAATTTTTTCTTTCATTCTTTTGTTCCTGAATAAACCTGTGCTCATTTTTCTCAAGCATACATTTCAACAGAACCTTTACTACCAACTCAGAGGATATATCCATACCGCAACTAATTTCACTCTTCTTGAGCTTTAATATTTCTCCTCTAGGCTTGCACAATTTTATATCCCAATTCCTCATTTTTTTTATATCATGATTTAATTGACTGGTAAAACAAGACCAATTGTCCTATAGAATTTCAATTTAAATTTTTGTTTTTTTTTTCCAAAAATCTATTGTTTTCTTTGAGGTTCTATCTCCCCTTTGAACCAACATGACCTAGCAGGGATCTACTTGATCTTACATAGGTTTCAAATCAGCAGTACTTCTTGTGGCTTCTATTTTAACTCCTACCAATTTTTAATATAACACGTGGTTTTATCTTCATTTTATAACTAACTTCCTTATTTGGAAATTAATCTAGAAATTCAATCCAAAACTATCCTTGGGGTCTGGAAATTTTTTTTTTTCAGTTTATATTTCAGTTTGTTATCTTTATCCCACATAATAAAATTGGCAGCTCTTTTCTAGCTGAATTTTGTGAGTCCATCGCTACAATGTTTTCTTTCAATGATTTGGTAGGTCCTTTTTGTTATCCTACCCAATTTATTCAAGTTTTATCCTTCATCGAAATAGATAATGGAAATTATTGAGCTCTATAAAATTTTCGTTTATACTTGGTATACTGTTGAATTATTTGGAAAATTTCTATGCCAATTCTATACCAATTTTTATTTTTATTTTTGGCTGAATTTCTCTTATCTTTTGTCAAGCCCTATCTAGGTTCACAGACTCATGTATTTTATATCACATATCTGGAAAATTCTTTTAAATTTTCTCTAACCTCTTTTATGAAATTCATACTTCTACTAAAAATATGTTTAAAATATGCAATAATGTACAGATTTCTCGTTCATTATTCCGTTCTTGGAATTTTTTTGAGAGGGTTTCTACACCACTCATTTGTTTTTCTTGTTAGCAGTAATTACTATATGAGGTAATTAATAGCTCTCAGTAATTACTATTATTCATTTAAAAACTCACAACGTTATCGTTTATAGGTATTTTACCATTTTCATTCTATAATTTTCTCGATGTAGTTTATTTACTTATATTTTTCCAATATCTTTGAATTTTGATATGTCCATTCCTATACAAAATTCCATCTTTCCAAGATTTTCCTATCTTAGGCCAAAGTACATCTAGGTTCATTAGTCAACACAGAGCATATTTTTCATATTGCATATATGAAAATTTCTTTTATTCTACCACAAAATTCATACGCCTTCTAATGGCATGTCTACAGTGTGCAATTATGTATAACTTTATGTTTCAACTCTGCCTTCCTGTTGTTTTCATGCAGGTAGGGTTGAATCCATTTCACAGTGAAATGGTTTATTTTTTTATTTTTTTTCCACTCACCTCAATTTTTTACATTGTCTTATCTAGGCAGGTCTGACACTTGAAGACCACCACATATGCATTAGTGACACAGTTTTTCTATGTGCATATCACTAACAGCGCCAAATTTGTTCAATTCTGCTTTAGCTGTTACAGGATTATAGAACACTAATACTTCAGAAATATCCATTTACTGTGATATATCCAACTTATTATAATTTCTCAACAATATGTCGCATTCTTATGTACATTTGTCACCTACCACCTTAATTACTTCAATACGCTCATATATTGATAATAACATATCGAAATTTGAATTACAATTTTCCTCTAAGACCTGATTCTTTCCCTTTAATTTATATGGATCTGATAGTTTTAAACATACCCCATGTTTTCCATTTATGGAATTAATGGTTCGGGCAATTCTTACCACTTTACCTAGTTCTTCTACTATTACAATGTTTAAATCTTATATAGCTATTTAGTCATGGATTGTTATACCCAGACTATCCAATTTGGAATAGTGCTTAACTTTAAATTCCACTCTATCTTTTAATATGTATCTCATTTTATACCTTCTTTCACAACCAACTGCGGTATAATCCTTCGTTTCCCATCCTAGGAACTAGGTAAAGAGGTTTGTTCAATTTTGTTTTTTTTCAACATTCCATTGTCCTCTTTAGGGTCAACCCCAACTTCTAAATTATTTAGTTATCACACCAACCATACATGCATTCATTCTTTATAAGAAGTGCAGGGTAACTTTATTCATGCTTTTCCTTTTTTTTTTCCTTATGCACCATAATCATTGTTCTAATATTATGCATGCGAAGGTTGGTAATTAATCTACACTATAAATAGTGAGTGCTTCGGATGGTTCATAGGTACAATACAGGTTTTATTGTCTTTTATCTGAAACCACATTCAAATGTCACGAGCACAACTTTTAAAGAAACATTATAACTTTCTACTCTTTCATGCAGTCATTAGTCATGCATCATGCATCTCATGTTAATTGTAGTATACTACAAGTTTAATTAAAATCATACATGAGATAATGCCCTCTAGCATCATACCTCTACTTCCTTTTTCCATAACGATTCCCGAAAGGTGCCAGTGTTGCGACCTTTTGCTCTGATACCATTCATAACACCTCTCACGTTAATTTTTTTTTTTTTTTTTTGCCGAACATCTTTTCTATTTTCATAATTCTAAAGTATACATATATAATTATATATACATTCACCCTTTACCTTAATTTAAACTTTACAAAGATATATTTTAAATAAATTTAACTGCATGATTAAATTTATTTCATATCCACTTAACGTGAATCCAAATTAACCATTGAGGTATCTTTCTATAAAAGACTACCCATAGAAATCTTTCTTAATTAAATCAAAACACTTGACTTTAATTCCCTCACCTCCTCTTGATAAAATATCTCCTCCAAGTCGGTTGTTAGAATTTCCCATTAAATTTTCAACCATCCAATTATAATCCAACTTTACATATGGATTTTCATTGAAATTTTATAACAACCATTTATGAATAGGTCCAAATTTTATATACTACATTTACAATTATTGATTAACTCAATGAAGTTCTAACCCCTCTATATGTAAATATTAAATCAACTTTTAATATTGAATATTTCCCTCTATACGTAAATATTAATCCAACCTTATATTTAATACTCATACCCCATTCTTGCTTATTTTTATTATCATGAATTTTTAGATTCCGACGTTATTGCACAGGGTAAGATAAATCTAGATATTTAAATTTACTACCGTATATGTATATATACCAGTTGTAACTTTTAAACATCCAACTGAATGTTAATTCCTTCATTACACTCATTATCACTATCGAATAATCGTAGATTTTCAATACAATGATTATAATGAACCATCTATATTTAAACGTTATCCTTGTTAAATGGATTATAAAGTCAATTAAGTTTAACATAGATTCCCCACCAAATCATAAGGTTCTGACATGAGATTGGGACTCAACCTCGAGAGATTTGCGAGTACTCTTTAATGAAATTAACATCTTACATTCCTTACTGTTGTACTGACTTGTTATAAATGTAAAGTGGCTAAACATGCAAGGTGTAAGGGTTATTGTTAATTTTCGAACTCGTGGTATTTTGTTGTGATTAGATATCATTAATGACAGTAAAGAAATGAGTACGTTACTTCATCTGAAGTCATTTGTCTCGAGACTTTCGTTGCTCATGTTTACTGTGATCTACGAACTCAGTAGATCTTGCCAGCTATATGGTGGAGATGATCTAGGGTTTTTGTTCCTGCAATTTTCATTTAATATGGGAAATCAATGGGGCAGGAGCTCATTCCTTCCCTAACTTCTTCAGAAACCCTCTCACTTTCCCATTTCGGCGTTCAGCTGGTGCTACGAAGATTTCTCTTTCAGCTTAATTCGTTGCACGAATCTAAGGTACTGTCATATTTCTTATTCGAATTTCTCTGCTTCAATTTACGTTTTAAAACTCAGAGGTTCATAAGTAAGGTTATGGGCCCGCTTACCAACTGTGTTGGATTTACCCTATTGTTTTTTTTATACACGATTTTGTTATTTTTCGGCTACACATTTTTTTTTCAATTCGTAGTTAGGCTAAGCTCTGATATACTGGGATTCAGTTTCGAAATACGAATTGGGTTTTCGTTTCTTCAGATTCTGGGACAAGTAGCTTATGAGGTAATCAGGTGATTTCCCATTTTATTTCTGATAAAATCTTTCAATTCATCTGAATAGAGTCTTTTCTACTTTATATATGTTTTAATTACTTGAGTTTACCCACCTATACCATTTGACTTCTTATTCTTCCAGAACGATTTTGGTATTCCGTTCCCTAACGCATATACATAATTTGTAAACTTTGAAAGATAATCTTTGATTCATATTTTAAAATTTGGGTTTTATTCTCCATAGGAAAGAATTGAAATTCGCCCTGTTAAAAAGGAGAAGTGAGAGTTATGAAATTTATTCATATGCTTTTGTGTTTGAAATTATACACTAATCCTGGATATTTCTGTTCTGAATGCAGGTATGTAAGTGACTTTCCCTTATCTTATTCAATTCGCTTCTCTTTCTTTTCTAATAACATGTTAATATAGCTACCATTAATATTGAGCTCTTCGTCCTTTCCAGGTTGGTGGTTCCACCCTCAAGTGATCTTTCCGATTTTTCCTCTTGCGTAAAAATTTGGGCACAAACTTTCTCATTTTCTTAAAATTTCTTGCAATCACTTTTCCTCATCAAATTTTTATAGAAATTTGTTGAACCTATAATAATCTTGATTATTTGAACATTCTCAATTTTCCAGTTCTTTAAAATAGAATGCTAATTATATTTTATAAATTTTCCTTAAATTCGTTTAATATGAGGTTACAGTTTCCACGACCTCTCTTTTCTCATATATATAGTTATATAGTTAAATCTATTCATTTAAACCAGAATTTGTGAAGAAACATGCTAATAATTTTACACACACACACACACACACACACACACACACACACACACACACACATATATATCTTTTGCTAACATCAGTTTCTCATAGATGTACGTTTTCACATGCCTTTCCAGATTTTATGTATCGATTTTGTAGTTTCTCTTCTGGTAACTTCCGTTAATTATATTCTAGAATTCAATGTGAGATTTCCCTTGTCCTTACCAATTTATTTAAATTCGAATAGCACTGCAAAATTTTCCAGTGCAAAATCTTCTATTTAGTAACGACTAGTTCCTCATGTTTTTATATTTACTTTTCTAATCTAGACAGTTCATGAATCTAAGAGAATATTATCAAAAAGGAAAATTATATAACGATAACTATGGTACCTCTCAATAAAATTTTCTTTTCTGTTGAATAAGAGTGATAATAATTCAATATAAAAGATAATGTATTGAAATGCATGAAATCTTGGTTCTTCGTTAAATATTCGCATTGTCTTGAGCTAAAGGGTTGGGATTTGTTTTATTTTTACCACTACTTGTATATATATATGCATTTCAGTTTTGCAATATATATATCAAAGTTTCCTTATAGTTTTGCATGAAATATATATATTACAGATTGTATCTGTTAGTCCCCTGTATCATTGCCTCTTACTTTTTTGATAAATTTCTTATAAATATGTAAGGTGTAGAATATGGCTTTGGTTATAATATGACCTCATTTAATTTAGAATAAATGTCACATATACAGTAACTAAATTTTTTAGTTTTTTTTTTTTTAACTTAAGTGCTTTCTCATAATTTTATTTATTTTAACCAGAACAAGTACAATTTTCTGTATAGAATATTTATGTAGATATACGTGTGTTTCAAAATTTTTGGATATCCATTGATTCTCTCATGCAGATAAAATTTTTGAATCACAGAAGCAGATTAAAGTTATATAAGATTATTCTGGGAGCCCTATATCTCTAGATTTAGACCAATACCAGGTTTACAGATTCTAGTTGATATTTCTCAAAAACTTTATTCCTACAAGCATACATATTTTTTTCTTTGAAGAAACATTACTTTTGATAAGATCTGTTAAATGTAAGGAATTACATTTCTACAACATAATAATGTAAATACTTTCAAGCCTAATAAAAATTTAAGATTTCATAATGCAAATCTGCAACAACAATTTATTAGTTAGGTGTATATACCACTTCTTTCTCTGACGAATCCTCCCAACCTTAGAGTTCTTCTATCTCCAGAACTCACCCCTGACCTGACATCCTCCCAAGACAGACTACCTTCAGTGTGTTCTGGAACAACTTACTTAAGCCATGCTTTCCCTAAGCCTGTTTCCAAATTCTGCGTCTAGAATTTTTAGGATGCTTTGTTCCTATTTTTTCCTATGCTTCCCTCAATGAGGTAGTTTAAAGCTGCTTTCTCTACTTTTCCAGCTTTTTCACCTCTTCCCAATTACTTTCCTCTTCATTGGGGAATTTATATTTTTCCTCTTTAATCTAATTCAACATTATTCCTTTCAAGGCTTTTCGAAAGGTTTTGGGAAAGTCTTAACCTTATCCATATCCTCATGGATCAGGCTTATGATCTCCAATCTCATCTGGTCATAGTACACACATAGTTACTCCATTTATTTTTCATTAAGAAATTAAAATTAAATTAATCCATTCTCTAGTTCTCCATTGGGGTCCACTTCCCCTTTGGAATTTTCCAAAATGCCAATTAAAAGCATAGAATTAGGGGTGTTACAACTTATTTAGATCATTTATTTTGAGTTGAGCGTGGTTGGCGAGGCATTCAAAGTATTTCTATTAGCTATTGTGTTCTAATTGTAGTTGGTGCGTTAGTTTAATGCATGAGTAATCAGTTAACTCGGTTAGGTGAGATAGATTTTGTTGAACTAGCTGTAACTGTTTGTTGCACTAGTGATAGATCAAGTGAAGTAAATATTATTTAATTCACAATCAGTGATTTGCCATGCAACTGATGATTTAATATTAATATCTGCATGCATGTCAGTTCCAGGGGAGACCCAGTTGAGACTAATGTTAAAGGGATGTTAACTATCAATTGTGTGATTATTAGGCTAACCACATGAAACTGGACACCCAATGGAGTTCCCATGATCCTTATGCAGTTTTGGAAGGAAACAAATCCTAAAGAATAGGGATTGCATTCATCAAGAATTGCACAAGCATGAAAGGTTGTTTAGAGGATGAGAATTGGCTAAGTGTTAGCCAGTTTTGTCCAGGACAAAGTGAGAAATTTGTTAGAGTGGAGGAGAGTCTTGTGAGAAGAGTGCATTGTAATTGTTTCACGATTCCATAATTAATATACAATAGAAGATAGAGGGGTTTCGAGCAGCAATATTTCCCTGGGACATTATTTTTGTTGTGGCTTGATTTGAATCTTTATTTGCTTCATGTGATTGGAAATTATGTTTAATTTTCGCAATTGATTTGTAGAAGGATTTAGTATCTAGATTTAGTACATTCTTAGATCAGATTGAATCCATTGATATAAATATGTTTGTATAATTCCAACATGGTTTCAGAGCACAGGAAATCACTATAGTGGAGGTCAAGTTGAGTTTGTGACAGAATAGAATTCGAATTTTCAAAAGACATTCTTGGTCCGACAGGTGACTCATGATCGAATTGGCTTTCAATGGCTCGAGATTGGAGTATGCACTCGAGGGAAGTTCTAACTATACTGCTTGGAAAGACATGATGGAGGCAGTGCTAAAGGACAATGGGCTAAAATAATTCATTGAAAATGATGTTCCCAAACCCGTTGTAGCAGATGTTGCAAATCTTGATGCTTGGCAAAAGAAGGTTGCAAAGGTGAGGAGGACCTTATTGGAGGGAGTACGATACCACATTGTCTCAAGTATCCATGGAAAAGAGACACCATATGCAATGTGGAAAGCTTTGAATGATATATTATAGAGAAGCAGAGATCATATAAAATTTTCACTCAAGGATAAACTTAGGAAAATCAGAATGGAGAAAGGTGATACCATGCCGATATATTTAACAAAATTTTTCCAATGTCATGATGAGCTTTGGAGCATTGGAATTACTATCACGGATGATGACTTGGTGAGCCTAGCTCTTCTAGGAGTTCCCAAGAGTTGGCACAATTATCATGACTCTATAAATGGAAGGGAAAAGCATCCAGATAGGGAACTAATTTGGTCAGATTTGGTGTGAGAATAATTCAGGCAGAATACCAGGGATGGTTATTCATCTAAGCATGACGATGAAGAAAGTTATGCTTTCTATTCCAAGGAAAAGAAGGGGAAATGAAAGAAATTTCATTCCAAATCTGAGTCCCAAAAAATAGAAAGATGCGCGACATGTCCAGAGTGAAGTGTTTTCACTGTCATGAGAATGGACATTATGCCACTAATTGTCCACAAAAGAAGAAGAATGTAAGGCTTCATGATCTGTAGCTGGTGAGGCTTTGGCCTATTAATTTGAGATTGAATTCTCATTCATCTCATTCACGGTGTCAAGTGCAATGGGATTGGTGTGGTACTTGGATAGTGGTGCATCCTTTCACATGATGGGAGACATAATTTTTCAGTAGCTTTGAGGAGAAGGACATCCATATGCATATCGAAATGGGTGATGATGGGTGGTATAGTGCTAATGGGTTTGGTATAGTTATGTTCCAGAGAGAGTCAGGTAAACCCTTTTAATTAAAATATGTAATGCATGTACCAGGTTTGAAGAGAAATTTGGTATCAGTCACAATGTTAGAGGATAGAGGCTATGATGTTGTTTTTAGCGAGGGAAAATCTTTCCTGTGACACAAAAAAATGGGACAAGCCAAGAATATTGGGATTTGAGTTAAGATTCTCTATAAAATTGATGTAGATGGTTGTGCAGAATTGATGGGTAAGGAACACAAAGTGGTGAGCCAGGATGAGGATGAGTTATGGCATAAGAGATTGGGCCATCTACAGCACAGATACTTGAAGGTCATTGTTGAGCCGCACTTTTGCCTAAATTTTCACGATATTTATCACATAATCACATGCTTGTACCTAGAATTTTTAATCGTTATTAATCCATTATGTTGTTAATTAGAGAAATTTAGAAACAATAGTTATTATTCTTGTTATTAGTTAATTTGATGAGTGTTTTTAATAAATTTCTTCTTGGTTGCTGGAGGGTTCAATGCAAGAATCCATTCGAGTGTGAATTCACCAAATACATAAAGGCAGCAGCTGGGTAGTTGAATTTTTGTAGGTGAAAATATCCAATTTTCAACCAAATGGAGAAAAATCTCTAAATTAAGAGACATGGGTTGTGTTCATAGTACTGTGTTTCCTATAACCCAGAAACCGTTTGGCGAAATTCGGCTTCGTGAAAGAACTATCATCAGGGGAATAAACCACTCCTGAACGTGAACGTATTGGGTCTCTATGAGTATTTTTACTCCGGTTATGTTGTCTTCCCAAACATATATATGTATATGAAAATATATAAAGAGAACTTACTATTGTGCTTATCACGGGGCTGCTTTAGATCAAGGTCCTCTGAGGTCTAGACTTTGGATTGGTTGACAAAAAATGATAGAAAATGTGCATACTAATAGTAGCTTTTCCACATGTGACTGTGTTGTGAATGATATGTGCCTAGAGTTTTGAGTATACATGCTTCAGAAATTTTATATTTCAAGTTATGTGTCCTTGTCATATCCTTCATTGAAATGAGAGAAAAATATCTTTTTACTAGTTATCAGGATCATAACACATTTTGCAAGAAGGCTTCTAATCATTGTAAATTGTAGGCATCTCAACCTTCATTTGGAATTGGAAATGTGGGTTCTGGTGCTGCAACTATTGTGGAATCCTCATAGATGCCTTCATTGTTTGGGGGATTTGGTTCATCTTCCTCTTGTACATGCATATCGTTTCCTTTGCTCGATCAATCCAGTGTGGCAAGACAGTCTACTGTTGTTGCTACTCGTGCTTCTATAGGAATGAAATATTTTGGGCAGCCATCATCGACAGGGGCAAGTTCTACTAGCACATCTGGCGCATTCCCTAACTTCTCCTTCTCTTCGGCATCAACGTCATCGACATCTACACCGTTGTTATTTAGTATTGTATCTACTTCATCAGCGACAACAAATAGTACGCCACTATCTGGTTTTGCTGGAGTTACTGCATCTAGTGCAGCCCAAGTGTCCTCTACTGCTATTGCTGGAAATAGAGGATTTGTAGTGCTAGCTTCATTGCTTCGTACACCTCAAATTCCCTCTGAAATAACTGGAAAAACTGTGGAGGAGATCATCAAAGATTGGAATTCTGAGTTATAAGAGTGTACTACAAAATTTTGAAAGCAAGCTGAGGCTCTAGTAGAATGGGATCGAAGGATTTTACGGAATCTAAATATACTTATAAAGCTGGAGAGTGAAGTTGCTAAAGTGGTAGAGTCACAACATAGCTTGGAAAGACAACTTGAGTTGATTGAGACTGATCAACAACAGGTAGAAAAGGCCTTACAAAGCATGGAAGAAGAGGCGGAGAGGATATACAAGGAAGAGTGACCATCCATTATTGAAGATGAAGTTGCATCAGTTAGAGATTTAATGTATGAACTGGCAAAGTATATCGAAAGGGATGATGATGCCAGATTGGAGCATTGTGAGTCAGCATTCAATGGTTTGATTGCCTCTGCCAACCATACGAAGTCAATTTCTTCTAGAAACCAAGAACACATCTTCCAGCAATAGTAAAATCCCAAAAATCCCACAAAAAGGGTAACTAATTCCTGAATTCAGGCATCTTGTCTCAATCTAATTCTTGTTCTAGCAAATAATTCATGTAGTTGTGGAAATCGATTTTTCAAATCTCTGGTGTCAAATCTATTGTAACAAAAATATTCTATTTATAAATATTGTTCTGGGCAAACAAGAGCTGGTATGCTTCTATAAAATGTAGGGATGTGCATTAGAGAAGGGGTAGCTATAGGGAGATGGAGTAGTAGCAGTAGCTGGGAGGAAGTCAAAAGAAATGTGTAGGAGCTGTATAATGGAGGGAGCCGATCCATTAGAATAAATATCAAAGCAGCAATTGATTTCTGAAATGTAGAGAGCACATAGTGTGATCAGTCCGTCATTTTAGAAGCAGGATTGCTCATTTGTCAAATCGATTTCTGAAAATATAGAAAACCCAGAATTTCCATCAGATTTCTCAATAAAAAAAATCGTTTTCCCATATGTAGATCTGGCAGAAAATGGCCCAACAGCTGATGTATTTGTTCATTAATGTTTGAAGAAATGGTTTTGATTTAATTTAGTACGCATTTATTTGTTTTTTTTAATGTAATCATTGTAATTTTGTTAGAGTCCTCATTTTTCATAGATTTAGAATTTGTTTAATTTGTAGAATTATCTTTTTCTTTAATTGTTCTGCTTAATTTACAGAGTTATATTTTTGTTTTAAATTGTTTTTTAATAATATCTAATATTACTTAATCTAAATTGTTTAATTTATAATTTTCTTTTAAATTATTTTCAATAGCACTTGATCTTTCTTAATTCTGCATTTAAATGATTATGTTGTTTTTCAAGTCTTGAGTTTAATTTAGAAATTAGAACAGATTGTATAAGTTTTGAATTTGGATATGTTAACATTGCTTATTTAAAATGATTGCAGTCAATAATTAGATATATTTTAATTAGAATTTGTTTAATTTAGATCTCTTTTAATTAGATCTTTTATTGTTTTGATAATGTAATCATTTCTTTATGTGAGCAAATTGAGTGTGGATTTGATTAGGTAAGTTGAAATACAGTATGATGATATGATTTGAAGTAGACTTGATTTTTAATGGTTCATTTTCATTAAGATTAGAATGTTTAAATAGTTTTTTATGGGAATTTTTAAGTGTTATTTTACATGAAGCAAAGTAATTAGTTAGGATTTTAATTTGTTAATTCAAATCTTGAATTTGTTATCAAGAGTAATTTTAGTTTTGAAGTTATTATTAGGGTAATGTGCGTGGATTTATCATAGATCATTTGCAATGCAATTTTTAGGATATTTTAAGTAGTTCTTTTAGCAATAGTTAGGATTGTTTATTTTTTTATTTTAGAATCTTGAATTTGTTTTAAGAAGTAGTTTTAGTTAGTTTAAGGTGTGAATTTATAATGTGTAGTCTTTTTCTTTTTTCTAGCTTAGTTTTAAGTGTTAGTTTTTAAGTTAATGAGAGGAATAATTAGATTAAGCTATCATAGGATATTTTGTGAATGAGAGAATATTACATGATTAAGAATTGATTTGTCTTTCCTTGTAATTTAACTACAGTGTGGAGTTTGCAGTAAATGAAATTAGTTCAGTGAGTTTTGTTTTCAAGATTTTTTATTTAAGAGAAAATGTGTGTTTCGTTTCAGCACCTAGTTTATCATTAATAAAGAATACATTTATACTCTGATCAGTAAGATAAGCCAACATGCAGTACAACTCACGTTTACAACTCCCGGATTGATAATTAATATTAAGAGGCTTAATTCGACAATTAATCTGACCAATAGTCATGCAACAGATTTATATGGCTCTTCCCAAGGGTACTCTTGCAAATTCAGACACATGCAAGGGATGTACAATGGGGAAGTATTCAAGGGAAAATTTTCACAAGAAGGAGAATCGAGCCTCATAGATCCTTGAGAGATTTCACTCAGACGTGTGTGGACCATTCTCTACTGCTTCGATAGTAAAGCATAAGTACTATGTGATATTTGATGATGACCTTTCTAGAAAGTGCTTGATATAATTCATGGAGAAGAAAGATTAGATGTTCTCAAAATTTCTTTAGTTCAAAGCGCTGGTGCAGAAATACACGTGAAAGCATGTGAAGGCTCTTAGGAGAGAAAATGGTGGTGAGTACATTTCCAATGAATTCAAGAACTTCTGCAGCAAAGAAAGAATTCAGAGAGAGTTGATTACACCTCATAACCCACAGCCGAAAGAGGTCGTAGAAAGAAAGAATAGAAAATTTGTGGGTGCAACACGAGCGATGTTGCATGATCAAGGCATATCGTTGCATCTGTGGGTAGAGGCATGCAACATAATGGTATTTGTGAAAAACTATTGTCCTCATCAGATACTTGGCATGAGTACACTAGAAGAGTCTTTTACTGGTAAGAAACATGATGTTTCATATTTAATATTTTTGGCTCATCTTTTTATGTGCATGTGAGAAAAGACGCCATGAAGAAGCTCGAACCACCATATCAGATTGGGATATTTTTTGGGTACACTGAAACTCCCCACAATTATCGGGTGTATTTTCCAAACAACAGAATGATTGTTGTGTGACGCGATATAAAATTTGAGGAGGAGAAAGCCATGCGATTGTCCCTTGAGAGGGAGTTCTATTTGCATGCAGAGGAGGAACTCTTGGATCCAAATAATAAACATGAACATGTGGAGAAGCCACATGCGGAGGATCATGGAGCGGCAGAAAATAGTCATGCAGAGCCATCCACTATAAATGGTAGAAGGCTCACCATGGAAGTTGATAGATTGACACTTGATGTAACAGAGAATGTAGGAGCCCCAACTTCACTACGCAGATAGAGACAATCTGCATACATGTTTACTAGATACATGGCTCCTATGAGCAAGTGTATTGTGACACAACCATCTTCCTTTCAGGAAGTAGTGCAACAACCAATTTGGGTTGATGCTATGGTAGAGGAGTATGACTCCATCGTTAAGAACAATGCATGGGAGGTTGTCCCAAGACCGGTCAGAAAATCAGTGGTTGGATCTAGATGGATCTATAACTTGAAGCAAGCAATGGATGGGAGTGTGGAGAAGTACAAGGCTAGATTTGTGGTCTGGGGTTTCTCACAAGTTGAGGGGATCGACAATGAAGATACTTTCTCACCAGTCGCAAGGCACTCTTCCATTAGATCTATCCTTGCATTCTCAGCACACATGTGGTGGTGCATTCATCATATGGATGTGAAAACTCTGTTTCTCAATGGAGTTATTGAGGAAGAATTGTACATAGAGAAACCAAAAGTTTTTGAGATTTTACAGTGAGTAGCATCTATGCTGACTCAAGAGAAAATTTTATGGACTGAATCAAGCACCTCGTGCTTGGTACACTCAGATGGATAGCTATTTCACTGTGTTGGGCTTCACCAAAAGTGAAGTAGATATAAAAATGTACCCGATTGTGGTTAATGGAAAGCTCTTGATTATCATACTTTATGTTGATGATCTAATTTTGACGGGTGATGAGCAGCTAATAAACTCATGCAAGGAGGATCTTGTAAAGGATTTTGAAATAAAGGACATGTCACTCCTTCACTATTTCCTTGGTTTGGAAATATGGCAGCGGGATGGTGAAATTTTTGTTTCTCAAGGCAAGTATGCCAAAGATATAGTGGGCAAGTTTCACATGGTCCATTGTAAACCCATGGACACTCCTCTTCTAGGAAATTGGAGGAAAGAGGATGGTACTTCAGGAGAAGTAGTGGACGCTGCTATCTATAGACAGTTAGTGGGTTCACTGATGTACCTAGTGAACACTAGACCAAACATTTTCTACGCAGTTAACCAGCTGAGTCAAGCTATGGTTAAGCCGACCAAGCTCTTTTGGAAGGTGGAGAAGCATGTATTGAGATATCTTAGGAGAAATACAGAGTATGGATTATGGTACAGATGAACAGAGGGTCTGAAACTTCAAGGCTTCATGGATGAAGATTGGGCAGGAAATCCATCAGATAGAAAGTGCACATCAAGAGGGATCTTCAGCATAGGATCTGTTATCACTCTAATAATTCCCAAAGTTGTGAGATTTGGATTTTATAGTTTTAAGAATATTAAAGGTAACCAAAAACCTACTTTCAAGCTCTACGGTCTAGCCTTCTTAAGGCTCAGAGAGGGCTCTCTCTATATGATTTAAATTTGTTTTTTAAGTTTGATTTTAGGCTAGTTATATGGGAAATTTGGTTTGTTTTGGTGAGAAAAAATCACTTAATGAGATGGATAGTGGTCGATATGTTTTTTCATTGGGAAAATGGAGTCAATGTGTCAAGCATATAGGTCAGGATCAAGGTCTAAAGTCAAATATTTTCAGGGAAAGATAGTTGAGGCACTTAAGATCTTTGAGGCTGATTGGTGAAGTGGTTTGATCAGGATAAAGAGCAATCAAGGATTCTTTGATCCAGATAAGGAATGAAGAGGAGAGAGTTCATTCGAAAGAGAGAGCAATTAATGGTTCTCTACTCTAGAAATCAACAGAAAACATCAAAATGAAAACTAGTAAATAACGTAGTGCTATTAACAAATTATGATATATCACTTCTTGATTTCACATTTAAATTTGGAACACATTTATGTATGAATGAAAAAAATAAGGAGATTTAACAAATAATAGTAGGAAGTACTTCACTTAAGTTGGGCCAACACATGAGTCCTAAAACATTATGCTTTATTGATTTGATCTAGCCTTGCTGACTTGAAACTTGGTACAAAATCCCTTCAAGTATAGAAATATTGACTATAGAAATCTTCAACAATTTATTCCACAATAATACTTCAAAGAGTGAAGTATTTATACAAATTTTTTTACAAAATATCGTAGAATACTCATAGAATTTTTCTAAGGAAAATAACATATCTTTTAAAAAAATATAGTGATAATTTCTTAACAACTTGCAAGCTGTCCTATTTATTCAAATAAAATAGAAATCTTGTTTGTATTTAGGTGCAGTTGGCTGCTATGTTGTCTTCAATGATGATAAAAAATATCTTCAATCTATTTTGAAGTGTTATCTCTCATCTGATACTCTTTCATCTGATACACTTTAACACTGATACTCTTTCATCTGTTGTTTTAATTGCCTTATTGTTGTAAATTTCTGATTTTACTGTGTAAAAACAACAATCTGTCTTTCCTCCTCTTTCACTGTAAAACCGCCCTTTATAGCAAATTAGTAAGTTTTTGCCAAAATTCTTCATCGGGTAACTTTATCGTGGTAAGTTTTCTGTAATTTTCATCAGCCTCTATGTATCTGATAAAGGTTGGTTTTACCATAAAGAGATGTTTTATCTCATGCTATAAATAAAACAAATCTTTAGCTCTTTTGTGCAACACTTTGCCTGTAGGTACTCCTTGCCAATCTTCCTTGTTTATTTGTTCTTTGGAAAAATCTATGATCTTCTTGTTGTAATCCTCTAGTTTCATTAATTTATCATTTAGAACAAGAATGTTTGGAAAGCCTTGTTGGCTTAATATATCAATTTTTACCATAAATCTAGTTATGGCCAAATCCATGTTTTGACACTTCTCTTCAAGTTGCTTCATCAAGTTTTTCTTTGTAGTTACCTTTCTCACTTCACGAATTGTTTCAGTTCTATCATTTATCCCAATCTCATCCAAATCTTTCTTGTTTTTGGTGTTTAAAAACTTTATTATTTATTGGGCCTCTTCAGGTTTGGCACCAAGATCTTCCTTTGTCTTCACAATTTCTTCTTTTGCTACTTTAAACAAATATTTTTGTTCAAATATTACCTTAATGAAAGGCCAAGTGTCATTCAATGACTCAATGATCTTGGACCACAACTAATTTTTTATGTAATTCATTGGTTTTTTCAAGGTTAATTCTGCTTCAACCTTCTTCAATTTCTCACTTAACCTTTTGGATTTCTGTTCCTCTGTTTTAGCATTGATTTGAGCTAATTTCTTGGCATCTTCAAAGTTCTTTATTTTTTCTTTCAATATGCCAATATTATTATTTTTAATGGACATATCTTCCATAAATTTTATGAGTTTTCTTGCCTCGTCTATTTTTTGCACTACTGAAGTAGATGATTCTATAGCAAAAGTATTGGAAGAATTCATGGGCATAGTTGTAGCCAATGGGGATTTTGGTGCTAATTCCTTTGCTAAAGTTGAGGGACGTATTGTAGTTACCATAGGGATGACCGTGGGAGGATCACTTTGATTTTTTGTTTCTTCTTTGTCTTGGACAAGTTTGTTTATTTCTATCTCGATTTCATTAATATGTGTTGTCATTTGGAGTATGAGACTCACCATCTCACATTTTTTATTTTCCTCCTGCACAATTTATTTTTCCTGTGGATGTTCTATTGGAGGAATTTTTAGTTGTTGTCTAAGTGCTACAATGTCAATATTTTTCTTTTTCACTAATTCTGCTATAGCCTTTAAATTTTCATGGTCATACCCTACTTCAATCACAAATTATTATAAGGACTTGATTCTTGTGTCCTTAGCACAAGAGGAATCTTTTTCAATCCTGATTTGGTCTCTCAAATTGGTTATAGTATTCTGAAGTTTTTGGGCACTCATTTCCTTGGTATTTATAGTAGAATAAAGCATTTAAGAGATTTTCTTATGAAACTCAATTTGATCTAAGGGATGAATGCTATCAACTAGCACTTCAAAATAAACTTTCTTGTAGCCTGCTACTATTGTAGGTTTAGGCACTATTGGTTGTAGCATTGTCATATGAAATTTCTTGTTGGTGTAATGAAAGGCTGAAAGTAATCTGTTTTGATTTCTTGGAGTTTTCTTTAGATACTGTGGATAAATTTCATTTTTTAACTCTTCAATTTTAGCCTTGATTTCCTTGTATTTTTCTTGCATGTCACTATCTCTATTATTTTCTTGCTGTGATGAGGATCCCTCCATGTTTTGTTGTCTTTCAATCATCTGAGTGTCTGGAGTATCCTTTTCCTGCTCATTCAGAATAATTGTAGAAACATATGTGTTCTCCTATGTGTTTTCTTCATCTAGCACCTCAATTGTTTATTTTTCCTTGTTCATTAGATTGAGCTTAGGTTTCTTATTATATCTGATTTTAAGCCTAGTCTATTTTGTGGTTTCATCTGTGTAGGTTCCTTCTTCTCTGATTCTATTTGTAGCTTTGTCCTCTTCATCTACAGTTTTCAAGGTGTGACTAGTATCACCATGTTTTACTATTTCCATCAAGGTATTTTCTAGAAATTATGTTTGATTAGCATATTGTTCAATCTGAGGCCTTATATCATGAATATAAGGGGCCAATTTGCATTTTACCCTCATTTTACTAATAATTCCATTAGAATCATAGTTCCATAAGAGACTTTCTTCAAATTTATATTCCAACAACTGTTTTGATGCTTATATATCTGCTTCCCTATGATTGCAAATGAATGGACCCACATGATTCTTTAATTTAAATTGAGTCTTATTTTTGGCAGCCAAGAAGTTGATAGAATCTGAATTGATAATTTTCCTTATGTACTCTAAGGAAAAAGCTCTCATTGGCAATTATTTTGGCAGTTTATAGGGTAAAAGCTTTGACCCATAAACTCTGATCTCTGAATGATTTTGGTAAAGGTACCAATATCTAGTTCAAATTTTCTCTGACAACTGTAACGTTTCTTTATCTCATAATTTATTCTTGGTTGTACACTGTTTGTCAGCATGTTTATCAATGGATGAACAAAACAATCTATAAAATCCACATAAGTGAATTCTATTGATTTTTTTTCTGATTAGAGATGTCCAAAAGATAACTGATAATGTATTACCTTCTACATCGAATTTCTAAAGGTTTATTGGGAATTTATCTGCTTGGAAATAAAGGAACGTGTGAAAGAGGAAGGATGAATATCTGAAAACTCCTTGAGTGGGAAATTTCACAAGATGATCATGGATATTATTATCTATGTATTCAACATAGTTATAAATGATAGAAGGATGTTGACCAGGCAGAAAGGTGGATAGAAAACCAAGAATAGACTCATTTATGTGCTCATCAGTAAAATATCCAAGAATAAAGGAGAACATAGAAATGGCATGCCTTGATCCTTCAGGGAATTTAGAGGATGAGTAAGGAGGGTTTATCTTTGGGATTTCAACATATGTAGGCATAAAATTTTGGAAGATCTGAAATCTCTTAGGAAATTCTAACTCAATATAAATATTTTTGAGAGGCTCTATGGATAATGGGACTGCATTGGGATCTCGTTTCAGCTGAAGCATCAGGTTAATAGACTCTACAGTAATAGTGAATAATACTTCTTTGTTTGCATCAATCATAAATCTTTGGTTAGGTGAATAGTAGGTTTGACACAACCTAATGAATTTTGGACACTGATGAGTATGTGGAACCACATATTTGCGTAAAATGGACTCCCAAATCTGAATTTCATCTCCTTGATCTAAGTATTTTTCTAGACTCCAACAATGGAGATCTAGAATATTGAATTCTATCACTAGATCTAATATTTTGTAATCCACATCAGCTAGAGGTGTGTGCTTGACATATACAATAGTAATTTGCAGTAGATTTACAAAAATGGTACTCTTAGAAGCCATTTCTGGGTTTATTTTGACAATTTTAGCCTTCTGCATCCTTAAAACTCTGTTTTTAGGCTTTTTGTACTCTTCTGTAAGCTTAAAATATTTACAGAAGGTACTTTTGGTTTGACATAGGTATTTTGAACAAAAAATAAGTATAATTATGCTTTCTTATAGTTTTAACCTTCAATTTTAGTTCCAAAACTAGTCTTCAAACTCTTTATAGACTTAGTAAAGATACAAAAAGGGTTTTCATCTCATTTTTTGGGTAAAATAAACCTAAAACATATTAATCTAGGCATAGAAAAGGTTATGAGTATTTGCAAAAGGGTTTTTGGATCAATTAGAATTTCTTTAAGTTCTCCAAAGGCTTAATTTCTTCACTTTCATTTGAAAAATAGATACAATATTCGAAACTGAGGTTTTATCAATGTTTTCTACAGAAAATACGTTCATTGAAGGTAAATACACGTATTTCTGTGGGCAAATAGGGTTTTATGGCAATCAATTTCACAGGAAACTCTTTCTAATGACGGGAAGGTCACTTTTTTTGAATAATACCTGTTTTTGCAGGTATTTGGTCTTGAAACAGGTTTTTTGAGGCATTGGAGAGATTTTTGTAAGCTTTTGAAGTCCTTAGAAGTAGAATGGAGGCTTCAGGTGGTCTTAGCAGCAATTTAAAATGGATTGTCTGGTATTTGACCATGTAAGCAGGGGAAAACTATATTTTCTTCAATCTGAAGGGTTTAAACAAGAATAAAACTCTGAAAAGGTTTACACTGTGCATAAATTAAGTTTTATAGAATTTTTAGTTTAAAATAGTGTAGACATTCAATGTCGATCAAAACATAATCGAGGTGGTTTAGTGCCGGGAGGAGAAACCCTAAGCGGTTATCGTACGATGAAAATTTGGTTTGTGAATTTTTGCCAACGAATGTGACCTAATAAGGAGTGGATGCATGGAGGAGAGAGGGTAAGACTAAACCACCCATTTCGAAAAATAAAAATCGATTAGTGACCATCCTTTTGGAAATGTGATATCGCATTTGGATCGTCGAATTGGTTTAGGGATATGAAAAAGGAAAATATTGAACAGAGGATTAGCTCAGCATATTCGGCGTGGGGCCCCGGAGACCTCATATATGGTGGGTTTGGTTTAATACGTTTAAACATAATGAATTATCGGGATATATGTAATATGGATTTACACAACAAATAAGGAATATGCAAGCGTAAAAGCGAAAGGCAGGTTATATTATATATAATATATTTTAACCTATGGGGGAAGCGGGATAATATTTGGCACATGGGTATTAGAACCATAGGTTAAATGTTAATATAGTGGGTTTGGGGCATTTAAAATATATGAATTAATATAAATACGGGGAGGGAATTTTATAAGGAATTAATAAAATAAATTATAAGTTAATATGAGAATGAATGAAATGAGTGAAAATACATACAAATAAACTAAGAAAAGTGTAAAAATAGGCATTTGAGTACAATGATTGCCCCATTATAAATATTTTTCACTTAATACTTAGAATAACTAGTATTTTTTGGGTTTTTTGAATGTTTTTGCATGAAATGAGATTAGTTAAAGGTATTTTTTACTTTCCCTAAGAAAAAAGTATTTTAACTTGGGAAAAAGGATTATATCTTTGGAAAAGCTTGATTATATTAAGGGAGTGGGTATTTTTGAAGGGAATTCAATACTTATTACCCATCAGTCATTAAGCCTTGGGTCCGGTCCCAACAAAATTCAAAGAAATGCTCTGAGCCTTTTTCACTGAAGGTTTTGAATACTGAATATTTTGAGCCGAGGGAATTAGTATTTTTTTCCAGATGATGTTTTATTACATGGCCTATATAACTAATTTCTACCTATCCATCATTTATGCTATCATTTTTTCATTATTTGCATGGGTACATTTGAGCTTGCAACCCTAAATCCATTTTTCTTTTAAAGTATAAACTATCTAAATCTAACCTTATTTAATCCGAGGGCTCAATTTAAGTTGTTAAGCTCCTGATTATTCTCTAACTATCTACTGATTTGTCAATTTTAAACTTTTTGACAGATCTTTATTCTTTATCTATAAGCATGAAATTTAAAGCATGAAAAAGTTAAGATTAAACTATTTAACTCATCATGGATTATGGCATTTTGAATATTCTACACATAATCATTTTTTTTGCAGTAAAAGTAAAAGTAGTGCCATTTTGACTTGCGTCATTTTCATGTCTTATTCTTATCTCTTTTTTTATTTTGGGGTTATTTTTTCTATTCTTTTTTATCTTTTCTTTTCAAGTCCTTTTATCTTTCTTTTAGGACTTTTACCCTCTTTTCATTTTTTATTATTTTCAAATATGGGAAAAACAAATGCAGAAAGAAAGGTATGTACATATTCACAAGACTAATCATAGTCAATTCAAAAATTATGAACCCTAATATTATAGGAACTTAACAGTGGCTCCACATGGCGATGACATTTCCTGGTGAAATGTCAAGAACTTTGAGACTAGTAGCCTTTAAATTTTGATTGTGTTGACCTTGTAAATGTTGTCTGATATTTGCAATTATTCATACTTATGATATTTTACCTTGCAAAGCTTAGGGCCTTCTCTTCGGGCTTCAAATTTGTTAGTAATACATTCAATCCAATTTAAAATCTACAATTTTATGTACAATGGATAAAGTAAACAAACTTAACTATTGGTTATTTCTGAAGAGTAGTAATGGTTCAACATTCTACCATTAACAAGTCCACCTAGCAGATCTGATCCATCTATTTCTTTCAGAAAGAAAGAATTGTTACCTCTATCACCATAAATAACATAGGGTCATTTCCATAGGAAATCAAATTTCCCATGTTTTCCTTTCTCTTCTCTGCTCGAATCCCACTTTAGAAATTTATCACTAATGTAGAAATCAACTTCTTTACTCTTTTTGTCAAAACATTTCCTAATCTTATCTTGGATAAATTGAGACTTAAGATAAACCTCTTCCCTTGTTTGCTGCAAGTGAATGGTTTAATTAATAATTCTTTTAATGTCATTGGTCTGAACTTGTAATTATTGAATTATCTTCATTACTAGTACTCCTAAGGAAGATGGAGAAACAACATACATTCCATAAACAAGCTGGTAAGGGGATGTACTAATAGATTTTTTGGTGGTAAGTCTATCTCCCCATAAGGCATTAACTAACCACTTGTTCCAAGTCTTCTTTTTATCTTCTAGTAATTTCTTGATGATTTTCACAAGGCTTTTATTGGAATATTTAGCAAGTCCATTACCTTGATGATAATATGCAGTAGAATGGCCAAGGGTAATGTGGTTTTCATGGCAGAAATCAATCATATTTTTGGATTTGAATGCAGCTGCATTGTCAATGATAATATTTTGGGGACATCCAAATCTTGAAAGTATGTTGTTTTCTAAAAAGGAGATAATGACAGTGTTAGTGGCTTGCCTGGAGGGTATGGTCTCTATCCACTTAGTAAAATAGTCAGTGGCTGTCAAAATCCATTTATGTTGGGCTGAGGATGGAGGGTTAATTTCACCAATAAAGTCAAGGCCCCATTCTTGAAATGACATTTCTGTTGAGATGGGTTTTAAAGGAAAGGGTAACAAATTTTTCTTTCCCTCAAATATTTGACACTTGTGATAGGAGGTCACAAAAATTTTTACATCTGCAAAAAAAGTAGGCCAGTAAAAACCAACTCTAAGGATTTTCTCTGTAGTAGTCTTCCAGTAGATATGTCCTCCGCAATCACCTACATGAAATTCTTCTAAAAAAATTTCAGCTTCTTCTTTAAGCAAACAATTCAGTAAAATTCCACCATGATATTTCCAAAAAAGTACATTGTCTAAGATACAAAATCTTACTGCCTTCAATTTTAAGACTCTAGCTTTTGTTCTTAATAATCCAAGATGAACTTGTAAATTTAGTAATACAAATATGATATTTTCATACCATGGTGAGTCTGAAAAGGCTTCACTGATCTCTGGAGTCGCCATCTCTTCCTGATCATCTACTTGGGCAATAAAATTAATGTCTAAAGCATGACGATTTAATTCAGCCATGAGTTTGGCTAAACCTTCACATTTTATGAGTTTAGTGGGTTTTATTTCTATGTCATATTCCAAAATTCTGGCAATCCATTTGCCTCTTTTACCATCAGGCCCATTCTGAGTTAGAATGTCCTTTACAACTACATTTGGAACATAGGCAATGATGTGTGAATAAATAATGTACACTCTAAAGTCTTTGATGGCCTTTACCAAAGCTAGGGCTTGTTTCTCTATTATATTGTACTTTAAAGTGGCATCTCTAAGTGATTTGCTAAAGAAAGTTATGGGATGTTCATAGCCCTAGTCATTTTTTTGCAGTAAAACTGTAGCAATAGTGTGTTCTGAAGTAAAAGAGAAAATAATGAAATCTTTCTTAAATCCAGGACTTATAAGGACTGGTGTTTTGGTTAAAGCTTGTTTAATTCATTCAAAATATTGTTTGGCTTCAATAGTCCATTTAAGTACTGAGTCATTTTTAAGCATATCGTTAAGCTCTCTGATTATTTTAGCTAAATTTGAGATGAATCTTCTAAGGAAATTAATTTTACCTAGAAAAGGTTGTAACTCTTTAATGTTCCTAGGAGTAATAATGTTAAGAATTGCCTCTATTCTGGCAGGGTCTATTCCAATTCTCTTTTTAGATATAATGTGTCCAAGTAAATTACCTTATTCTGATCCAAAAAAAGTTTTCTTAGGGTTTAGAGAGATGTCAAATTTTTTACATTTAAGAAATACTTGCCTAAGATGATCCAAGTGTTCATAATCAGTCTTTGAAAATACAGTAATTTCATCCAAATAAATTACTAATAATTCATGAATTTCCTTTGCAAAGGCTATATCCATAGCTCTTTGAAAAGTGGTTCCTGCATTCATTAACCCAAAAGGCATTTTTACATACATAAAAGTGCCCCATGGAGTGGTAAAAGAAATTTTGTCTTGGTCTTCTATTTGGACTAAAATTATGTTGTACCCTAAAAGTCCATCTTAAAGTGAAATCCTAGAAGAACTATCTACCCTCTGTAAAATGTGATCCATATTTGGTAAAGGGTAATTGTATTTTAAGGATACCTTATTTAAATTTTTTAAGTCAACACATAATCTAATTTCTTGTCTTTTTCCTAGTGGGAACTAGATTAAAAACCCAATCAGAATATCTGATTGGTGCAATTATTTGGGAATCATACTTTATTTTTACCTCTTTTTTAATTAAAGGCATAAAAACAGGATTGATCCTTCTTAACTTTTGTTTAAAAGGTTTTTGCTCCTCTTTTATCGGTATTTTATGTTGTATTATGCTAGTGTCATAGGATTTTAGGTCCTCATAACTTCAAGCAAAAACATCTTGAAATTCCTTAAAAAGAGCTATGTATTTTTCTTTTTCTTCCTGAGGTAAAGCTTTGGAAAGTTTAATCATCTTAGGTTTTAACTGTGTACCAATATTACATTCCTCAATATTAGATCTAAGCAGCTCCATTTTGGGTTTTCTTGCAACATCATTTGAGTCAGATAAATCTTCTAAAGGAGTTAAGCCTTTTGGTATAAAGTTATCTTTCAAGTTCAAAATATCAGATTCATCATCAACTATCTCTTCAATTTCTACTTTTTCTAAATTATCTATGTCTTCTTGACTAAATTAAGTAGTTTTAGAAAAAATTAAGTTATTTACATCTATGTTATCTAAATCAATTTCACTATCTAAATTCTGATATATTGTACAGTCTGTGTCTATTTTACAATTCTGAAATTCACCTTCATTGTTCATAAAATGGTAAATGTGTTGATCTTGTGAAAAAAATTGCCAATATTTAAGATTTTCTGGAATTATTGTTCTGTGTTTGACTTCTGCAGTATATCTATGATTTGGCTAAAATGGAAAATTACAGGTACTAGCAAAAGTTGCTAGGGAGTGGGACTGTATGTTCTATTTTCTTGGTATTGCAGAAAAATTACATTCTAATAGTTCTTCAATGAAATCTAACACAATTTCTCTATATTGGCTTAATCTTGGATTATAAATAGAATATTCTCCATTTATCTATTTTACAATTAACTCTGAGTTTCCCATGATTGATATTCTTTTACCTCCTAAATTCCTAACAATCTACAGTCCTAAAATGGGAGCTTCATATTCATCCTTATTATTGGTACATTTGAAATTCAATCTGAAAGCATGCCCTTCTACATGATTTTTTTCCATATTAGTTATCCAAACTCCCGCTCCTGCTCCTAAGTTATTGATTGAACCATCAAAATCTAAATGCCATAATGATTCATAAAAGAAATTTTCACTATCTGGTGTTTTGTTTTTCTCTGTTAATTCATTTTTTATTTCAGTATAATTTTCAGAGTTGCATAAGATGAATGAATCCATGTCAGTAGGTGTGATGTAAATTGGGTAATTTCTTGGTCTTTCTACACTACTCACCACGTATTTCATCAATCTTTCCCTATAGAGTTTCTTTGGTTGGATAAAAACTGATATGGTTGCATATGACATGTCTAATTGTAAATATCCATGTAATTTGGCTCCCCATGAGCGAGATAAGATCGTTCCATAATTGGGAGGGATGTCAGCTACTATAATTTCCATGAGTATGCTTTTACCAGGATATTGAACTAATGTGACACACAAATCTTTAATCAAACCTAAACGTTTGACTTTGCGAGAATTAAATGAAAATATATCTTTGTAAGGCCTAGTGATGTCTAAATTGAGACTTTCCATTATTGTTTTTGGAATTAAATTGTGTGAAGCTCCTGAATCTAGCATTGCATTGTGTAATATTTGGTCACAAATAGTTAAGCTAATGTAAAACGGTGGAACTACTCCATATTGGTGTTTTCCATTAACATCGGGACCAAAAATTAACTCTAGTTGATCATCATTTAGATTTACTGAATCTTCTCCATCGTTGATGTTTAAGGTTTCTGTGATAGTTGTTTTGTACAAATCATGTTTTACCAATTCTGTCAAAGGAATTGGTATTTTTAATTTAGTAATTTCAACTTGATTATTAAATGAAAGTTGTGATTTACTAAGCTGAATTATTTCTTCTTTAGTAACTGTATTTTGAGTAGGTTTATAATCTTTTCCTACAGCTATTTTCTCATTTTCCGTTTGTGTTTCTTGTATATTACTACTCTTAGTTTTCATTTTAGGAATAGTTTGAGTGCCAGTAGATGTTTTTTCAGATTTTGTATTTTTAGAAGCTGTTTTGGCAGTAGCAGCTTTTGGATCAGCTGATTTTGGATCAGGAGTGAGTGTTTTGGAATCTAAATTTGTTGTTATAGAAGAATTAGTTGTTTTGACAACAACAATTTTTTGTAAATATGTTGATGTTTGAACATCCTCATTTGTTATATCAACAATCTTGGGACTTGGTGAAATTCTAGGGCTTGAAATTTTCTAGGATGAATTGGAGTTTTGCTTGTTTTCCCTAGGGAGAATTTGCAGAGCTTTTATAGTGGGAGCTTCTACTGCTTTCTTAGTTTTTGTTTGTGCATATTTCTTAGTATAAGACTCGATGTTTTTCTTTCTTCTTAGGTTATATTTCTTATGCACTTCATTGATAGCAAAATCATAACCTTGTTTATAGTCAAATGATTCACTTGAATCTAATTGAAGTTGTTGTAGTTCAAATAACTCTTGGTCTTCCTGTGTGAGAAAGATAGTTTTATCATCATTTATACCCATTAGATTCATAGTGTCTTACTCATATTCATCTTGATGAGAAATTTTAGCATAGTTCTCTTGAAATGGAGGTCTTATTGTCTGGTCAGGTGCTGATTCTTCAAATTTTCCAGTATTTGTATTTTTCATGAAGTTGGGATTTCTAATTTTCTGTTGATTATCCCATTGTGGTTTTATTTCTATATTATCTAATATATCAATCATTCTCTCTAAATTTTTAGCTAATTTATCTATTTTTAAATTTGAACTAGATGCCTCTTCTTTTATTCTTACTCTCCTCTCATTCCTTAATCTAGCTTTTCTAGCCAATATATATACTTCTATGCTGAAAACATTAGTTTTCATTCACTCTAAAGTGTCAGAATTTCTCTCTCAATTGATATGCTATGTCTATATCAAATCCATCACAGAATTTAAGAAGGACAGAGTCTAGACTGGGTTTCAGATTAGCAAGGATTGAATTATAAACACTTTTGTATCTAGTACAATAATATTAGACTGTTTCATTAGGAGCTCTTTTCATAGCTTCAAATTCAGATAATATTGGAAGTGGATTTCTTATTTTCCCATTTATTCAAAAATAATCTATGAAAAAATGCTAAATCAACAATACTACTAGGATTAAGATCTTTAAACAATTTTTTAATTTCCCCAGTTAATGTTTGAGCAAAGAGTCTCATTTGCACATCAGAATCATCTATTTCATGAAGGTCAAAATAATCTTTCATCTTATTAATATGATGTTGGGCATTTTAATGAGTGGTTGCATCAAATTGGGGTATTTTACTCTGGTAATCCTGAGGCATGTCATGTAACTATCCTAGAAGGACTAAGGGAGCATATGTAGCAACCATAACTTGAATTCTAGCTTGGCTAGGAGGTAATTTGGAAGTGCTTAAGGCAGAACTAGAAATACTAGCTGATGGAGTTTAAAAAGTGGTTGATGAGATTGGAATGTAAGATGACGTACTAGAAAATATGGTTGAAGAACTAAAAGGTGAAGTTAGGATGGCAGAAGATGAAACTGCGATATATGAAGAAGTGCTTGGGAATGAGAATGATGTATTGGAAGATGTAGAAGGAAAATTACTGGGTAGTGTTGAGGTGGGGGAAGATGGAAATAATACTCTAGGTCAGAATGGTCGCTTTGGGATAAAGGGATCTGTGGAATGGAGTGTGGTGGATATTATGGATGATGTAGCAGTAAAAAGAGATGAACCTACAGATTCTATAAGTTTGGTATCTAACTGAGAAGTAGAGGGCTTAGGTGTATATGGTGATAAAGCAACTAATTCAACTGAATGTTGAAGAAGATCTTCATCTATTTCCTTAAGTATAATAGCATTTATTTCATCAAGTTTCTCATAAGCTTCAAATATTTTAGATTCAGAATCTACTAAAATAGTTTCTTGTTTAATTTCCATAGATGAAATAAAATTAGGATATGTAACAGTGTTATTTAAATCACTTTATGATTTGTTTCTAAATAAAGAATGTTCAAAATTTAAGTCAAAATCAATTTCTTGTATAGTTTATAATTGTTTTGGAAGGGAATTTTATCTAACTAAGGAAACCTTATTACCTAAATCTTCTACTTGTTTATTCCTTTTCCCAATTTTGTCTGGATTATCTACTATTGCAGTAGGTTTTGGATCTGGATTTGACCTGTATAGTAGACTCTTCTCGAAGCCAGAATTACAATTTTTTTAATGAAGTTATAGTCACAACTTTTAAAATGGTATTCAGGTGAAAGGATAATGAAAATATTTCCTTTAAGACCTATTTAAAACTGAGGATTGGTTAGTTCCCTACTACGGTCGCAAGTATGTTATCACTCTAATGATTACCAAAGTTTTGAGATTTTAATTTTATAGTTTTAAGAATATTAGAGGTAACCACAAACCTACTTTCAAGCTCTAGGATCTTGCCTTCCTAAGGCTTAGAGAGGGATCTCTCTATATGATTTAACTTTTTTTTTTAAGTTTTATTTTAGGCTAGTTATATGGGAAATTTGGTTTTGATATTTACTTTGATTTGGTGAGAAAAAATCACTTAATGAGATGGATAGTGGTAGATCTATTTTTCCATTGGGAAAATGGAGTCAATGTGTTATGCAGATAAGTCAGGATCAAGGTCTAAAGTCAAATATTTTCAGGGCAAGATAGTTGAGTCACTTAAGATATTTGAGGTTGATTGGTGAAGTGGTTTAATCGAGATAAAGAGAAATCAAGGATTCTTTGATCTGAATAAGGAATTAAGAGGACAGAGGTCATTCAAAAGAAGGAGAAATTAAGGGTTCCCTACTCTCGAAATGAGCAGAAAACATCAAAATGAAAACCATTAAATAAGAGAGTGCTATTAACAAATTCTGATATATCACTTCTTGATTTCACATTTAAATTTGGAACACATTTATGTATGAATGAAAAACATAAGGAGATTTAACAAATAATAGTAGAAAGTACTTCACTTAAGTTGACACAACACATGAGTCATAAAACATGATGCTTTATTGATTTGATGCAGCCTTGCTGACTTGAAACTTGGTACAAAAGCCCTTCAAGTACATAAATATTGACTATAGAAATATTCAGCAATTTATTCCACAATAATACTTCAAAGAGTGAAGTATTTATACAAAACATTTTACAAAATAACCTAGAATACTCATAGGATTTTTCTAAGGAAAATAAAATATCTCTTACAAAAATATAGTGACGGCTCCTTAATAACTTGTAAGATATCCTATTTATTCAAATAAAATAGAAATGTTGTTTGGATTTAGGTGAAGTTGGCTGCTGTGTTGTCTTCAACACTAGGAAAAAAGATCTTCAATATATTTTGAAGTGTTATCTCTCATTTGATACTCTTTCATCTGATACACTTTAACACGGATACTCTTTCATCTATTGCTTTAACTGCCTTACTGCTATAAATTTATGTTTTTACTGTGTAAAAACAACAATCTGTCTTTTCTTCTCTTTCACTGTAAAACTATCCTTTATAGAAAATCAGTAAGTTTTTGTCAAAATTCTTCATTAGGCAACTTTATCTTTGTAATATTTCTGTAATTTTTATCAGCCTATGTGTATCTAACAAGGGCTAGTTTGACCACAAAGAGATGTTTTATCTCATGTTGTAAATAAAAAAATCATCAATTCTTTTGTGCAACACTTTCCTTGTAGGTACTCCTTTCCAATATCCCTTGTTTATTTTTTCTTTGGCAAAATCTTTAATCTTCTTGTTGTAATCCTCTTGTTTCATTAATTTATAATTTAGAACAAGAATGTTTGGCAAGCCTTTTTTCCTCAATATATCAAATTTTACCATAAATCTAGTTATGGCCAAATCCATGTTTTAACACTTCTCTTCAAGTTGCTTCATCAAGTTTTTATTTTTAGTTACCTTTCTCACTTCAAGAATTGTTTCAGTTCTATCAGTTATCCAAATATTATCCAACTCTTGCTTGTTTTTGGTGTTTAAAAAATTTATTATTTCTTGGGCCTCGTCAGGTTTGGCACCAAGCTCTTCCTTTGTTTTCATAATTTCTTCTTTTGCTACTTTAAGAAAATATTTTTGTTCATAGATTACCTGAAGGGAAGGTCAAGTGTCATTGATTGACTCAATGATATTGGACCATGACTGATTTTTTATGTAAGTCATTGGTTCTTTCAAGGTTAATTCTGCTTCAACCTTCTTCAACTACTCACTTAACCTTTTGACTTTCTGTTCCTTTGTTTTACCATTGATTTGAGCTAATTTCTTGGCATCTTCCAAGTTATTTATTTGTTCTTTTAACCTGTTGATCTCATTGTCCTAAATGGACATATCTTCCATAGCTATTATGAGTTTTCTTGCCTCATCTGTTTGTTGCACTGTTGAAGTAGATGATTTTGTAGCAGAAGTAGTGGCATAAGTCATGGGCATAGCTGTAGCTAATCGAGCTTTTGGTGCTAATTCCTATGCTAAAGTTGAAGGGAACTTCTGTAGTTATCATAGGGATGACTATGGGAGGATCACTTTGAGTTTTTGTTACTTCTTTCTCTTGGTAAAGTTTTTCAATTTCTATCTCCATTTCCTTAATCTGTGCTATTATTTGGAGTATGAGACTCATCATCTCATATTTCTGATTTGTGTCTTGCACAATTTATTTTGCCTTTGGATATTCTGTTGGAGGAAATTTTAGTTGTTTTCTAGGTGTTGCAATGTCAAAATTTTTCTTTTTTACCAATTCTTCTACAGCCTTTACATTTGTAGGGTCATACCCTACTTCAATCACAAGTTCTTCTAAGGACTTGATTCTTGTGTCCCTAGCATAAGAGGAAGTTTTTTCAATCCCGATTTGGTCTCTCAAATTGGTTATAGTATTTTGAAGTTTTTGGGCACTCATTGCCTTGGTAGTCATAGTAGAATAAATCATTTCAGAGCTTTTCTTATGAAATTCAATTTGATATAAGGGATGAATGCTATCAACTCGCACTTCAAAATCAACTTTCTTGTAGTTTTCTACTGTTGTAGGTTTAGGCGTTGTTGGTTGTAGCACTGTCATAAGAAATTTATTTTTTGTGTAATCAAAGGATGAAAGTATCCCGGAGTTTTCGTTAGATACAGTGAATAAATTTAATTTTTTAACTCTTCATTTTTAGCCTTGATTTCCTTGTATTTTTTTTTAATGTCACTATCTGTATTCTCTGCTTGCTGTGGTGAGGATCCCTCGATGTTTTTTTGTCTTTCAATCATCTAAGTGTCTGGAGTATCCTTTTCCTGCTCATTCGCAATAACTGTAGCAGTATTTGAGTTGTTCTCTGTGTTTTCTTCATATAGCACCTCAATTGTGTATTTTCCCTTGTTCACTGGATTGAGCTTAGGTTTCTTATTATATCTGATTTTAAACCTATTCTATGTTGTTGTTTCAGTTGTGTAGGTTCCCTCTTCTCTGATTCTCTTCGTAGCTTTATCCTCTTGATCTACAGTTTTCAAGGTGTGACTAGTATCACCCTGTTTTATTGTTTCCATCAAGGTATTTTTCAACCATTCTATTTGATTAGCATATTGTTCAATATCAGGCCTTTTATCGTGAATATAAGGGGCCAATTTTTATTTTACACTCACTTTACTAAGAATTCCATTAGGATAATATTTCCATAAGAATTTTTCTTTTAATTTATATTCCAACAACTATTTCGATTCTTCTATAACTGCTTCCTTGTGATTGTAAATGAATGGACCCACCTGATTCTTTAATTTGAATTGAGTCTTATTTTTGGCAGCCAAGAATTTGATAGAATCTGAACTGAGAATTTTTCTTATGTACTCTAAGGCAAAAAATCTCATTGTCAAGTATTTTGGCAGTTTATAGGATAAAAGGTTTGACCCATAAACTCTAGTCTCTGTATGCTTTTGGTAAAGGTACCAATCTCTAGTTCTACTTTTCTCTGACAACTTTAACACTTTCTTTATCTCATTACTTATTCTTAACTGTACAATGTTTGTCAGCATGTTTATCAATGGATGAACAAAACAAACTATAAAATCCGCATAATTGAATTCTGTCGATTCTTTTCTGATTAGAGATTTCCAAAAGATGACGAACAATGGATTACCTTCTACATCCAATTTTTGAAGGTTTTTTGGGAATTTATCTACTCGGAAATAAAGGAACATGTGAAAGAAGAAGGATGAATATCTGAAAACTCCTTGACTAGGAAATTTCACAAGCTGATCATGGATATTATCATCTATGTATTCAACATAGTTATAAATGACATAAGCACGTTGACGAGGAACAAAGGTGGATAGAAAAACTAGAATAGACTCATTTGTGTGCTCATCAGTAAAATATCCAAGAATAAAGGACAACATAGAAATGACATGCCTTGATCCTTCCGGGAATTTAGAGGATGAGTAAGGAGGGTTTATCTTTGGGATTTTAACATATGTAGGCATGAAAGTTTGGAAGATCTGAAATCTCTTAGGAAATTATAACTCAATATAAAGCTTTGTGAGAGCCTCTATGGATAATGGGACTACATTGGGATCTCGATTCAGCAGAAGCATTAGGTTAATAGAATCCACAGTAATAGTGAACCATACTTCTTTGTTTGCATTAATCATAGCTCCTTGGTAAGGTGAATAGTAGGTTTGACACAACCTAATGACTTCCGGACACTGATGAGTATCTGGATGCAACACCCCTAGTTTCTATGCTTTTTCTAGTTAGACATGGAACATAAGTCCAAAGGGGAGTGGACCCAAATGGATAATTATTCTGTGGATTTATTTGATTTTAATTATTAATGAGAAATAAATAAAATGGTTGTGTGCATTATGACCAAATGAGAAATTGAGATCACATGCCTAATCCATGAGGTATGGAAAAAGGTTAATTATTTCCCTAAAACCTTTCAAAAAGCCTTGAAAGGAATTATTTCTAATTTAGAATTCCAATGAGGAGTAAAGCAGTTGGGAAGAGGTAAAAAGCTGGAAAAGCAAAAATCATCTTTAAAGTCCCTAAATAAGGGAAGCCTAGGAATAAAATCATCTTGAAATTCTGGATGCATAATTGGAAAATAGGCTTTAGGGAGAGAATAGCTTAAATAAGCTGCTCCAGAATAGATTAAGGTTGGTCTAGTCTAGGAGAGGATCTCAACTCGAGGGTGAATTCTGGAGATAGACGAATTATAAGGTTTGGTGGACTGGTCATAGAAATAAGTGGTATGCACAGATAATCTAAATTTTTCTGTTATAATGTTGATTCATAAAATTTACCTTGTATTGATATTGCAAGTAATTTATGTTTTCATAATGTGGATTTTACATTCCATACATTTAACAGAATATTTTAGAAGAAATAATCTTCCAAATACTGTAGTGTAGTAGGAATAGATATTGGGAAGTATCTATCAGAATCTCTAAACTCTTAGGAGTTTAAATATGAAGATACAGAGTACTCCCAATTATCATGTATAGCTTGAAACTTAAATATTCTGTCATAATAATTGATATATATACATATGTAGAAATAAATAGTTAAAAATCTGAGATTCTAGTTGAGTAACTAGTATTTGAGAAATCTCAGAGTATATATATATATATATATATATATATATATATATATATATATATATATATATATATATATATATATATATATATATATATATATATATAATAATGGACTTCTAACAAGACTCTATAAATTCTGTCGTAAGTGAGTTAAACTAAGATAATCCAAAATTAGAACAAGTTAACTAAAGTTAACAATAATATAAACTACTGTATATTCTGCCTAAGAAAGAGAAAGATTTGCCTCTCTGTATGGATTAAAATAAATTGAGGGAAGCTGAAATACTTAATCTGTATAAACAAAATTTGTAGAAATTACATATGTGCAAAAGTACAGGTAATTTTTAAGAAATTTTAATGAAAGGAATATATTGTATTCCATCAACAATCATATTACTACAACTACAGGAGGCAAGGATATACTATATCATAAAATGGGAACAGATCAACTGAAATAAATAAACAAATATATAGTATAGAGGTTATTGTTTAAACTAAAACCCATTTATGAAATTAATTATTGTTACAATAGAAAAAATTATAATAACTAGTGCAGAGAAATAGAAGTGAAATATTTTAATTAAATTAACTTCTGTTATATAAAGGGACAAGACTTTCTGAATAATTAAAATAAAATACATTTGATTATCCTTCTTTAAAAATAGATTGAATTTAATATTCAGCTGAAGGTATTCATAAAGATATATCAAGTGTATATTAAAAAAATCATTATTCACAACAATTTAAAAAAAAAAAGTTTTGAATCTTCATATATATATATATATACTCTAATAAAATTGGTAGAGAAATATTTCATCCATGCGGAAATAAGAAATTGCAGAAATAAATTACTGGACAAATATCAGTAGTTAAATTTAGTTCTGAGACGATATTATACAAATCTCCCATATTTCTGTCCAAATAAATTACAAAATAAATAGTATAAATATTCCCAGAGAAATCAGCTGGGGTTATTGTTATTATTCATAATAATATGAATACATAAAATATTAAACAAATACTTTGGAAAAGATTTTCCCCAATATTAATTTAAAGGTCGGCCTGTGGAAAACGAGAAGAGTAGTGTTATCATTCGGTACATGTAAGAAGTATACATGTGTTTTTCTCTCAAAATGAAAACCATTGAAGGGAGAAAATTACATGGGAGAAAATTACCTGCGAGTATACGAAGGGAAATAAGTACTCATGCATAGATATAAACAAGTATATAAATCAAAATAAACAAAAATTAAAATCGAATATGGATTGATAGGAACGGAATGGGTATAAATGTACCCCATTGCCAACGGTGGAAGAGTAGAAGTTCTCTAGTAGAAGAAAAAAAAAATTAGTATATAAAATGTGCAATTGACAAGGGAAGTAATACTATGATAAATATTATAAAATTCAAATTTAATTACCTGAGAAATGAGGTTCAGAAGACAAGTGTAAGTAGAGCTCGATAGACTAGTAGCTATTTATCTCGACGCCATGAGTTCAGGCTCAGGAAATTGACTTTAAAGAATCGATTTCCGTGGCGATGATCTTCCCCAATAAAATGACATTTCAAAGGATGAAACCAAAGATCATATGAGTAATGAACTGAAAGATATAAAATGAATTTTTCCATTTGTAAACCCTAATACAAATCTAATTTCGATTTGGAATAGAAACGGAGGCATTGAGTAAAATACAAAAAGATCTGCAACAAATTTATGTAAAGGAAAACAAAAACCTTCGTACCAGAGATATGGCGAAATAAAATTTATTTATGATTGATAAAGAAAACAAAGAACAACATATGCCAAAACGAGTTCATTA
Source organism: Pinus albicaulis (assembly GCA_034641835.2). Taxonomy (NCBI): domain Eukaryota; kingdom Viridiplantae; phylum Streptophyta; class Pinopsida; order Pinales; family Pinaceae; genus Pinus; species Pinus albicaulis. The sequence goes on along the minus strand of CM076575.1, from coordinate 1,095,875,551 downwards.
CCTGAGGACATCCGAGCTCGCATAGGGGATAAAATCGAAAATCATGAGCCAAAGAAATGGTAGAATTCGGCATAGGGTTCGATATACTACTGAGAGGAAGAATTGTTAAGAGTTCGGCAAATGTATGGTGAAGAATGAACTATGTATTCAATTGAACCTCTCAGTTTTAAACCCTTGAATGAAATAAAAACCTAACTTAGATCTACCATACAGATGGTAGGATAGGAGCGATGACGTGCTCAGTTGGGGCAAATAAACAAAGCTCTCGAGAAAATGTACAACTGAACTGATAACAATACCATCAAACTTAATGACAATTAAAAGTTATATCGTATGGAGTACCACATAAATCAGTACGAATCGAAACTCTTAAAACCATGGCATAAAACAAAATCTCTTACAATTAAGATACAACTGTTACACCTTACGGAAGAGAATTTTTTTCATAAAATAATGTAAGTTGAAATATGTGTTGAAAAGAAGTCACAATCATATGTCAGATGGATCGAAAATTGTTATGGTTCCAGCATAACCAAACAAACTCTCATCGCAATCAAATTAAAATCCAACTCCAATATAATACGTGAATCCTAATGTAAACACATGGAGAGTATAAGAATCTCTATTAAAGTTATATCTTAATATAACTATTGTTCGTAATGATGGACAAAATTCAGAATGGACATGATAAAATTATATCGAGGGCCTGTAAAGTATATATATATATATATATATATATATATATATATATATATATATATATATATATTGAATTAATAATACCCTATTAAAAATATGAGTAATTTGAAAGGAGGCCATTAGCAAATATAAAAATGTGTAGGAGAAATATTTTTATAATCCTCGCATACATGTATTCAATAATATATGAATACGAATGTTAGGAACAAGGAATTAGAGCTTGAGTTATTATTATAGAAAATAAAATTTAATGGTTGAGATATATACACATTATAAAAACATAATTATGTGCCAAAGGAAAATTATAAAGAGAAAAACTCCATCTCCATATTTTATGAAAGGATGCAAAGTTGAGATTAATACACAAAAGTATACATCTTATACATGACTAATAGTAAAAATTAATAGAGATATAAGGATTTAAAAATGTATTGTAAGAAATAGCTTAGTATGAGAAATCATAGCCTATTAAACTCAGCAAGACCTATCAAGACTACACTTCTGGAATTTTTTTTTTTATATATTTGTGGTATAAAGGAGACACATTACAATGCAACCACATATTTTGGTAAATTGAACTCCCAAAAGTGAACTTCATCTCCTTGATCTAAGGATTGTTCTAGACTCCAGCAGTGGAGATATAGAAGATTGAATTCTATCATTGGATTTATTATTTTGTAATCCACATCAGCTAAAGGTGTATGCTCAACATATACAATAGGAAGTTATAGTGGATTTATAACAATGGTGCTCATAGAATGCATTTATGGGTTTATTTTTGACAATTTTCGCCTTTCGAATTGTTAAAACTCTGTTTTTAGGCTTTTTGTACTCTTTTGTAAGCTTAAACTGTTTACAGAAGGTATTTTTGGTTTGATAGAGGTATTTTGAACAAAAAATAAGTAAAATTAGGATTTCTTTTGATTTTTACCTTCAATTTTAGTTCCAAAACTAGTCTTCAAACTCTTTATAGACTTAGTAAAGATACAACAAGGGTTTTTGGCTCATGTTTTGGATAAAAAAAACCTAAAAAAGATTAATCTAGGCATAGAAAAGGTTTTGAGTATTTGCAAAAGGGTTTTTGGATCAATTAGAATTTCTTTAAGGTCTACAAAGGCTTAATTTCTTCAATTTTATTTTAAAAACAGGTACAACATTCGAAACTAAGGTTTTATCAAGGTTTTCTATAGAAAATAAGTTCTTTGAAGGTAAATATAGGTCTTTCTCTAGGAAAACAGGGTTTTATGGCAATCAATTTCATAGGAAACACTTTCAAATGACGAGAAGGTAACCTTTTTTTGAAGAATGCATGTTTTTGCAGGTATTTGGTCTTGAAACAGGGTTTTTGAGGCGTCGGAGAGCTTTTTGGAAGCCGTTGAAGTCCCTGGAAGTATAATGGAGGCTTCAGGCAGTCTTAGTAGCAATTTAAAATGGATTGTCTAGTATTTGAGCATGTAAGCAGGGGAAAAATATCTTTTCTTCAATCGGAAGGGTTTCCACAAGCATAAAACTCAGAAAAGGTTTACACTACGCATAAATGAAGTTTTTTAGAATTTTTAAGTTAAAACAGTGTACACACTCAATGCCGGTCAAATAAAAATGGATGTGGTTTAGTGTCGGGAGGAGGAACCATAAGCAGTTATCGCACGATGAGAAAGTGGTTTGCGATTTTTGGCCAACGAATGCGATCCAATAAGGAGTGGATGCATGGAGGAGAGAAGGTAAGACTAAACCACCCATTTCACAAAATCAAATTCGATTAGTGACCACACTTTTGGAAATGCGATATCGCATCTAGATCGTCGGATTGGTTTAAGGAGATGCGAACGACGGATATTGAATGGACGATTAGCTCGGCATATGGGGCACGGGGCTCGGGAGACCTCATATGTGCTGGGGTTGGTTTAATACATTTCAATGTAGTTTAAACGTATAAACATAATGAACTAGCGGGATATATGTAATATGGATTTACACAACAAATAATGAATATTCAAGTGTAAAATTGAAGGGCGGGTTATATTATATATAATTTTTTTTAACCTGTGGGGGAAGCGGGATAATATTTGGCACATGGGTATTAAAACCATAGGTTAAACATTAATATAGTGGGTTTGGGGTATTTAAAATAAATGAATTAATATAAATACAGGGAGGGAATTTTATAAGGAATTAATAAAATAAATTATAAGTTAATATGAAAATGAATGAAATGAGCGGAAATACATACAAATAAACTAAGAAAAGTGTAAAAATAGGCATTTGAGCACAATGATTGTCCCATTATAAATATTTTACACTTAATACTTAGAATAACTAGTATTTTTTGGGTTTTTTTGAATGTTTTTGCATGTAATGAGATTAGTTAAAGGGATTTTTTACTTTCCCTAAGCAAAAAGTATTTTAACTTAGGGAAATGGATTATATCTTTGGAAAAGGGTGATTGTTTTTAGGGAATGGGTCTTTTTGAAGGGAATTCAATACTTACTACCCATCAGTCATTAGGCCTTGGGTCTGGTCCCAACAAAAGTCAGAGAAATGCTATGAGCCTTTTTAACTGAAGGTTTGAATACTGAATATTTTGATGGGAGGGAAATTAGTAATTTTTGCCAGATGATGTTTTACTACATGCCCTGTAGAACTGATTTCCACCTACCCATCATTTATTCTATCATTTTTTCATTATTTGCGTGGGTGCATTTGAGCTTGCAACCCTAAATCCATTTTTCTTTTAAAGCATAAACTATCTAAATCTAATGTTATTTCATCTGAAGGCTCAGATTAGACTATTGAGCTCCTCATTATTCTTTAACTATCTACTGATTTTTCAGTTTAAACTATTTGGCAGATCATTATTCTCTATCTCTAAACATGAAATTTAAAGCATGAAAAAGTTAAGATTAAACTATTTAACTCATCATGGATTATGGAATTTTGAATAAGATGCACATAATAATTATTTTGCAGTAAAAGTAAAAGTAGTCGCATTTTGAATTGCATCACTTTCATGTCCTATTATTATCTCTTTTTTTTTTGGGGGGTCATTTTTTCTGTTCTTTTTGATATTTTCTTTTCAAGTCCTTTGATCTTTCTTTTAGGAGTTTTACCCTCTTTTCATTTTTTATTATTTTCAAATATGGGAAGACAACATGTAGAAAGCAAGGTATGTACATATTTACAAGACTAAACATAGTCAATTCAAAAATTATGAAACCTATTTTCATAGGACCCTAACAGGATCAAAAATAGTTTCTTGGTACAACAGGAAGCAACGATCTGTTGCACTAAGTTCAACTGAGGCAAAGTACATGGCAGCAAGTCAAGTTGCATCTGAGGCCATCTGGATGAGAAAGATCCTAGTTGGTTTGTTTGGTTCTAAGATGGATCCGACTATGATACATTGTGATAACCAGAGTTTCATTAAAGTATTGGTTAATCTGGTATTCCATGATAGGTCCAAGCACATAGACATATGGTACCTCCATCTCAGAGATTGTGTTCATAGGTGCATGATATTACTTCAGTACATTCCCAGGGAAGATCAGGATGCAGATATTCTAACGAAGGCACTCACCAGGAGAAAATTCAAATACCATAAAGGCAGGATTGGGGTGGCAGGTAATCCCCTTCTTGTTGAGAAGGAGCGTTGAAGTCCAACAAGAAATTGCAGCACAAAAAATAGTGTGGGGCCAATAGGTCCTAGTGATACATTAGTGTGAAGTCCAAATTAAATAATTAATTTATTACAATGTCTAATTTACTTTTCCGTTAATTAAATTGTACAATAAAATGTAATCTTATCTCATGATCACTTGTAACAGTTAATTGAGTGTGATAAACTCAATTAGCTAATGTATTTCAAGTTGAGGGTGGTTGGTGAGGCATGCGGAGTAATTCTATTAGTTATGGAGTTTGAATTGTGGTTGGTTCATTACTTTAATGCATGAGTAATCAGTTAACTCAGTTAAGTGAGTTAGAGTCAGTTGAAGTAGTTGTAATTGTTTGTTGCACTAGTGCGAGATCAAGTGAAATAAATATTATTTAATTCAAAATCAGTGATCTTCCATGCAACTCATGATTTACTACTAATATTTGCATGCATGTCAGTTCTAGTGGAGACCAAGTTCGGACAAAGGTTAAAGAGATGTTAACTATCAGTTGTGTGATTAGTAGGTTGACCACATGAAACCAGACACCCATCAGAGTGCCCACGATCCTTGTGCATTTTTGGAAGGAAAAATTTCCTAAAGGATAGGGATTGCATTCATCAAGAATTGCGCAAGGCGGACATGTTGTTTAGAGGCTGATAATTGTCTAAGTGTTGTCCAGTTTTGTCCAGGACAATGTGAGACAGTTGTGAGAGTGTAGGAGACTCTTCTGAGAAGAGTGCATTGTAATTTTTTCATGATTCCTTGGTTAATATACAATAGAATATAGAGGCATTTTGAGTAGCAAGATCTCTCCGGGAAATTATCTGTGTTGTGGTTTTATTTGATTCTTTCTTTGCTTCATGTGATTGGCGATTGTCTTTAATTTCCGCAAATGATTTGTATAAGGATTCAATATATAGCTTTTATACATTGCAAGATCATATTGAATCCATTGATATATGTATGTTTGTATACTTTCTACATCTTTGACTTGCATTTTCCCTTACAAAAATTTCTTTGATTCATAGACAAAAATCAATACCATGCATACCTTTAACCATTGAAGAGTTGACTGGCTACAAAGTCATGAAGACTTTCCATGGAAACATTGTTCTCACATATAAAACAATGCTAGATAAAACAAAAAAGACAAATGAAATTCTTTGAGAAGATTTGACAAATGCCAAAGCTGAGATAATCACCTTGAATCTCCATGGAACAATTATTAATGAACATGAGTAAAAACGTCTTCCAAGAAAAGTTATTTGTATTATAGATTTCATAATTGTAGGAGAAAGAACTTATGATCATGGTGAGTTTGATTGTATACTACTCACAAACAATGATACAAGCATAGAAAATATTTCTCTTGTTTACGAAGAGTACAACTCCATCCCAAACACATCAATCAAAATTATTCTAGCAACAATGGAAGACTATTCCCATGGGATAATAGGTGCAATTATCACAAGTGCAAAGAAACGTCAAATGAAATAAACTTTGGAAATCAAGGATGGAATTGCAGAAAATTAAAATTCCATTATAAGTCTAGCTCTTTAACTCAATAATATGTGCAAAAAAAAGAATGAAAGAAATCATATATATTCTAGAACTTCATCTCTTCATATTACACATTTGTAAATTTTCTTATCATTTGTAATCAAATATGATTTCTTATTACTTCATAAAAGATAACTAATGCGTACATTTTATTGCAATTGATTTCATCGAAAACTATCTCTTGAATAAAGAATTCCCCGTCATGTTATTCATAAATTTTGTCAAACAAAAAAAATCACCTGACACACTATGCACTGGTTAGTCAACTATCATCACAAATTTGAAGACAAAAAATTATTTGGAATATCTTAAATTGTTGCCCACAACTACAAAAAAGGTGAAATGTCATAACTAGCACATTTTAGGTGATATTATACATATTTTTGCTAAAAATATATGTATTGATTATTAAATACACTGCTTTTTGTGAATTAGGGTGACAATGTGCTTGTAATTGAAAATAAATCTTCAAATCCCTTTAGGTGTGTTTTCTCACAGGCTACTTTTACCTACGAACACCAATTAAAATGCACAATATTGAACATAGAAGTTGTAAAAGTACCATGTACTCTTACATATATTTCTTCAAGTTGATCATTGTTAGATTTGATAGCTTTGTCCCATGAAGAATATCTAAAAGAAAATTAATTGTTATCTACATGTTGCACATCTTCAATGTTGAAGGAAATTTTATACTCAATCATGATTATTTTATTATTCATATACAGAAAAATTTCACTACATGTAAAATATTGTTGTAAGCACTACGTTCCTAAACATTATTGTCTCATATTCCTTGTGAATTTTTAAATCATGAAAATATGCTAAAAAGAAAATCTTAATTGTACAAATGGTTCAAAAATTCATTCATGCCTTGTCTACTCAAGGATAAAGACTACAAGTACTAACCAATTAGGAAAAATTCTCATGTCACAACTTCTTCCCTATGCTTTTGGTTACTATCAGTAACATTAAACAAATTTCAATCATTTTGCACAAATTTTGCTTTTTTGAAATTGTTTGTTTACTATCAAGCTATAAGAGTTACTTGAATTCTTATTTAGATATATATACATAATGTTTGTACACACATATATCGAATTAGTGTTGTTTCTATTTTTTATGATTTGATTGTGTCCTCTTGAGATTTTTTTCTTGGTCTTGTGTGCATAAATATTTTCTCATTATATTAGGTAACTTGATATTATTTTTATATTTAAATGAAATATTATTCGTCTAGGATGTAGATTCTATAAATGTATATTGATTGGTACACATATTCCTTTCCTTTTCTTTCCTCATTTTGAAGTTTTGTTTAGCTGAGTTTTGGGCATGTGTTTTACATTGAATGCAAAATAATTCAAAATGTATGTGTACTAGATCTCCAAATATATCTATGGGTTCATTCCCTCTTTTTATGATATACTTTGATCATATTTATTAGGAGGTTTCCCTTTGTGAGGATCCTAGATATTTGACAGAGTCCCAAGGGTTTAATTCTATTTCCCATGAAATCGCTAGTATGCATTTTTGTTAATATTTTTAATATGCAGGTATATGTGATTATTTATTTATTTATTTTACTTTAAGAATGGTTTCCTAGATTATCTGGTGTTGGTATGGTTTTTGTTCCTTGTGTTAATAAAATTCCTTAGATCGTGTTTGTTAGTAGGTTTCCCTTTGCGAGGATCCTAGATATTTGACAGAGTCACAAGGTTTTAATTCTATTTCCCATGAAATTTCTAGTATGCATTTTTGTTAATAGTTTTTAATTTGTAGGTATATGTGTTTATTTATTTATTTATTTTACATTAAGGAAGGTTTCCTAGATTATCTCGTGTTGGTACGGTTTTTGTTCCTTGTGTTAATACAATTCCTTACATTTTATTTGTAAGCATACTTTGATTTACTAGTGTGTGTGATTAGTAAATGAGCTCCCTTTACGAATATTAATTTCTTATCCCATGCATATATTTTCATGTGAATTGATTTTACTATAAAGGTGAGTGTAATTGTGTTGGTCCTTGTATTTATAAGCATTAGATCTTTGTGTTACCATTTTTTCCAAGGTAATTGTAAAGTTTCATGTTGAAAAATGTGTGTATTTGGGGTGTGAAATATGGGAATCCACATGATAACTATGTTGTTTTGGTTAGATTAAAACTTGTATAGGAGATACTTCTAAAATATAACTATACAATGCTAACAAACATATACAAGTTTGTTCATAATAAATCATTCTACCATTTATTTCCTTTAGCATTGCACTCAATGCATGCACATTTTACTTTCATTTTACTTTTATTTCCTTTAGCGAGTCTAATATGCAAGGTGTGCAGGTTTCATGTATTTATTATTACCACATCATTTTTAGAAACATGTTCATTTCACTTTTGTTCTGTTGCATTTTCCTTTTCCAAATGGATATTGCTTGGAATGGGTTTGTATTATTTGTTCTATTATAGCGAGTATAATATGCAAGGTGGGTCTGGTTCATGTATTGATTATTACCACATCATTTTTGGAAACAAGTTCATTTCAATTGTTTGAGTAATGGAGTGGAAGATATTTTCACAAGTGTTTATAAATTAGAGATTCCTTCAAGTTTAGAATATGCAAAGGAAAAATGACTTTGATTTTATATATAGAATATAATTATTTTTTCTCATATAAAATCCTTATGGGATCCCATCATCTATCCTGGAATATCCAGATGGACAGTGTCTCAACAACTAAAATAGCAATTTAACATGTCACTTACGGTGTTCCCATCATCAACATGCCTTTATATAGAGACTTATTTGTTTATTACATAAAATTTTTATAATTTCATTTTCATTGTCTTACTTACACTTATGTTTCTTATCAAACTATTATCCTAAATGCTAGAATTTAGTGATGATTGTTTGGATGAAACAATGAACAAATTCCAAATGTTTATCTCATAACTACTAGGAAAAGCTCTGTGTATCATGTATTGTACACATTCTTACTCTACAAATGATTTCTCTTTAATTGTACTTTTTATCTGTATCTTGTTTTAAATATTAGCTTCTCATAAATGTTACAATATGGTTGCAGACAAGTTTTATGCTTTGCCTAGTGTCCAATGCAAAAGGATGGGTATATAAAACTTTAAAATCAATATTTTTCATAGATTGATCATGCGTTTCATTTATATTTTAATTGTTGAAACAATCAGATTTATAAAAGTATGCTTTGCACATATTGATAGTGCGTGTCATCAATATATTTTAATACCGATTTCCAATTTTCAAATATTGTAGTACTCATTTCATATTAGTTTCGTTTATATTATAATTTTTGAAACAATTATCTTTATAAGAGTATGTTTTGCACATGTTGATATTATGTGTCATCAAGATCTATGACTTAATACCAACTTCTAATTTCGATTTTTCAAATATTTTAGTACTCATTTCATCTTATTTGCAGTAACTTCTAAATGCAATTATTTTTTTCATAAGAGGCAGGTATTAAGTACCAACAATACATATTACACTTTATATATAAATAAAATTTTCTTATGAATGCTAATTAATGACTAAAACCACCCATTGGGTGGGGGCTTATTGGTGATTCAGTGTTTTGTTAAGACACTCGTTTGTAAAGGTCACCGGTTCAAACCCCTTAAGGAGCCTGTCCAGCCTAGTGAAACTTGCTTGGTATGGCTAGGCTTCTATTAAAAAAACAAAAAAACAAAAAAAAAAAAGATAAAATTAATGACTAAAACCTAATTCCCTCCTAATAAATAAAACTTCCCAATAAATCCATTTTAAAAAGTTTTTTTCGTCTCAATTATATTGGTCTAGTAAAAGAAAAGACACACATTCTAAAACATGCCCAAACATACACATTCTACCAAATGTAGAAACATAGACAAGAAGGGAACACACCATGACATTATCTAAATTATTTTTTCACTTTTACTTTAAAATTTAAACTATTTCTTGTGTACATAGGTTTTCGATTTCTTCGAGAAAGAGAAATTGCAAGAGGAAAATGTGTCCATAGTTCGATTCATCCACCTGCTATTTTTACTTCTAATCTTTTGCGATTTTCTACCGCTTTGCATGCTTCATTCGTCAGCTATGGATTTCGTGATTGAACCAATACAAATAGAAATACTAGGTGCCTTGGGTGGTAATCCCACAATTACTCTCCTCTTGCCTGACTCTGACCTTCACAACTGACCCCACTTTTTTCAGGGAATTAAATCCTGGGATCCTTGAGGAAAAACCGGCAATGGAGGATTATGGCAAAGTTCAAAGCATGGGATTGACTTGTTGATATGTTTGTAAGCATTTGATTAAATCCTTCTACATTCTTGGTTGAGAATAACTCTTTCTTACTGGTTTGTGGAGTTGGTTTTCCTCTGCTTATGCTGTGCTACTCTTTACTCTTTATTGGAAGTTCTTACCACTTTATAAGTTTAGAATACCTCTTTCTTGCTGGTTTGGGTGTTGGACTTTATCCTCTCTTGTTGTTCACCATTTTTCTTACTGGTACCAAAGGATTATTAAGGAATGGGTTAGTGCGTGTATGTCAATGTGGCACTCTCTTGACATGCGATGATTTGACATGAGGCCATACATGTTGAGAATACCTTGCTCTTGATGGTTTATGGTTCCTCCATGTTTTTATCGTTGGGTTTTCAAAGATGAGATTCTAATATGTCAACACTTGAGCTCATGAGTTTTCTAGATGCGGTTGAGATTGGATTGACCTTCCTGATGATAGTGATAGCATTATTTATTCTCAGTTCTATTTATCATACTCATATTCCCAATGGTCGCTCTCGCTGATGAAAATTCAAATTTATCATCATCCTCTCAGACGTTGTCATCTGAATCGGTATTATCTGGGTCTGATATCTACAACAAGTGGTATATTTTATGGCATAAATGGACGGATTCTTTTATTATCTCCCGCCCATGCAAGAGTATAAGCTTTAGAATACGTAAAATATGGTGGTCTATTCCTAGCTGTTTGTGTTGTTGTTGTTGCCATCTATAGTTGGATGACCATTGCTCTGGTTATTCCAGTAATTGGTGTCTCCATTTCCAATCGTTACTTGTCCTTTTCTGGGTAAATTTGAATTTGCCGCCGTTTGATTGTTATCTAGGGACTTACATTGTCGTCATCCCACCTGACTTCTTCAGTGCATATCAGTTCTTGTTTTATGATTGCGTCCTTTTTTCGGTCTACTATTGCCTCTTCCGGGATTCCGCATTGATGCCAAGACGTCCTGATACCATCCTAGTTATTGACTATCTTAGGAATCGAATAGAATAATATTACATTCTTCTTTTCGAGATATATCTGATTGTACTTGGGGATTCTAAATGATGGGGTTTGGTGGGTGGGGATCATACACTCACTCAATCAATATTTGATCTGGCATTAACTCCATACGATCCTTTTATTATATCTTGTGCCTACTTTGACAGTTGACATCGGACTTCTCCAAATGACGGCTTCTACCATCATTCTCTATCATTTATCCATCTTTCTCCTTCTCCATGTCTGAGGCACTACCTCTTGTATTTTTGTACATCCCTATGCCATTTATGATTATCGCAACATCTCTCCGATATTACACCCGCTGCTTCCACTAAATGGGAGGATTATCTTGACACCTGCTCTTTGATCTCCTTAACTCCACGACCTGTCGTCATTTGTTTCCTGACTAATTTAATTCGGTGGCACTTCTATCGAATTTATTTTATCTACCAAAGGCCATCGCCTATTGTGATTTTCGCAGTGACGGTTATCGGTGTCATCAAATGATTGTACTCCCATGGCGGGTACAGTTGATTCATCCTCTAAAATTCCCGCCTCTTAGTTGAAGAATCCAGAATCAAATACTGCTGCCCGTTGTAACTCCTCACAGCGGGATGACATTGATGAATTGATTGTTAAACAAGTATTCCAAAATTATACTGCTGAAGTCTCTCGTCTGCCCGGTGGCCATTACAATCAGAAGCGTGGTGGTCATCACAAGAAGAAGTACTCCTGCTTTAAACATAAGATGGAAATAAAGGAAGTAATTTTAGACTACGATGATCTGTATGGGAGGGTTGCGAGCTTGCAGAAGCGGGAGATTATCGGTAGATGGTTGTTCCCGGACAACAGTGATTTTTGCACGGCTAACTGGATCAGAAAACATTGGAACCCGATTATTGGCTACACTCCAAAAGTAAGTATTCTCATCAAAGGTTGGTTCAGCGTTCATTTTTTGGATGACAAAGATGTTCACAAGATTACCAACAAAACCTGGGTGCGTGGTAGAAGTTTTATGCAGTTAATCCCCTGGTATCCTAGATTTAATCCGGTCATGGAGGCTCCCCGCAGTTGGGTTATTTGGGTGAAACTCCCGAGTCTTCCCCTATAATTCTGGACCCTTAAGGCTCTTCAGGAAATTGGTAACTCTATTGGTTCCACTAAATACATCGACCCAAGTATATTGGGTGCCACTGATAAGTGGATTGCATGGATTCTGGTAGAACTTGAATACTCTAGGGGCCTGCCTGGAAATATTGATCTTCTTTGGGGCAACAGGAGGCATAGACAATGCATATATTTTCGGGGCATCCCATTTCGGTGTCTTATTTGCCATCGCACTGTACACCTCAAAGAACATTGTCCATATCGTATGTGTATGTTCCACTCTGGCGCTGCAGCTACTGCCGTGGGGGATGGTCGTTGGACAAAAGCTAAATCCGGTACTTCAGGTGGTTGTAATTCAGGTAATCCTAGTCCCCTTAATTCTGATGAGGAAGCTTTTGTGACTGCTCAGGATCAGTCGGACGGGGTTCTAAATAATATTCGGGTATTGGACCCGGAATATAATTATGAACCAGATGTCGACCTCTCTTTTCTTTGGTCATCCGGGCCTAAGGCTCCGGGGAGTAATATTCTCCCTAATTCTGGTCAAAATACATCTAAAGATATCAGTGACAATGATGCACCTTTTGCTCACTCTTTGACCATTCTAGATGATCTTCATCGTGACTTTTTGAATTCTGATGTTTTTCATGTCTCATCACGAGAAGACCCCCCCTTGCATCCATCCACAAATTTTTATATTTGTGAATCATCTGCTCCTCCGCCTAGTTCGTCCTATGATCCCCACACGACCCTTGAAATTTTACCCAATCCCGTTGATCCCATCAATCTTCTGGATTCCCCTAGGAATTTTTTTGGCAGTGACCTAGAATCTATTTTGGCTAACCCAAATAACGACCTAGCAGCCCTCACTGTTTTTGATAGACCTCCTCTATCGACTGATACTAGACCATCATCCCGCCTCTCTACTAATCCGTCAAATAGGCGCAATTAAAAATCGGTTAATAGACTTTCTAAGGGAAAATTCAAAGCCATATATCTTTTCTTGGACAATGATGATAATCTCACTGATATCCCGATTTCAGTCAGTGAAGGCACATGGAGTAGTCCTTGGGCACTTAGAGCAAGCCACCCAGAGCCGGATTCAAGATGAATCACATCATGTCTATGAATATTCGGGGGTTGGGCGATGCCTCCAAAGCACATTGCCTTAGGGATATTTTGTTTTCTGCAAATCCAATCATTTTTTTAGGAGAAGAAACTCTATGTGTCCGGGAGCGGGCCATCAAATTATTTCTGAGCTTTAAGTCAGGGTGGAAAGCTGTTGTTGTTGATGCCGTGGGTCATTCTGGGGGTTTGATCGTTATTTGGAACCTAGAGTTTTCATCTTTTAAGGCTTATAAGTTCTTCGAAGGGATATTGCTATCTGGTCACCTCAGAGGCATGGTAGATTTTGTTAACGTTATCAACATATATGCTCCCTATTGCAATAGACAGTCCTTCTAGCAACGAATGGTTGATACAGGTATTCTTGCTTTGCATAATTTAATATTGATGGGGGACTTTAATTCTACGATGAGGTCTGATGAAGTATGGGGTTCTTCTGCTAGACTTGATCCTCTGTCTTCTTTCTTATGTGATATGTTTTATGGTTTCCATTTGGTTGATATTCGCCCTCTTCCCCTTATGCCGACCTGGACAAACAAGCGTGCCAATGATCATTATATAGGTAAAATACTAGACCGGGTAATGGTCCATGTTAATCTTGTTGATAGATGGAGTATGCTTCGATTTGATGCTATTGTCTCAGACGTTTCTGACCATCTGCCAATCAGGCTATCTTGGAAATCTTGCGCTTCTTCTAAAGGTAGGCCTTTTAAATTTAATAAGATTTGGCTTGAGGATGTGGATTATACTAATATGGTCAACAGAGTATGGCAACAAGAAATTGATGACGTGAGCCTCAAGGATTGGGATCGATTTCACTTCAAGCTCCAGAAGATCAAGAAGGCGTCTAAGGAATGGGAGATAAGGAAAAAGGTTTCTCTCAAAAAAGAGTTTCAGGAGATATCCTCAAAGTTGGCGGATTTATTTGCTTCCTTTTCGTCTACATGCCCAGATAATGCTGCTTTATGTCTTATGAATGAACTTGGCTCCAGGAAGCGGGAAATTTTGAGGATTGAGGAGGTTACATGGCGTTTAAAGAGCAGAATGCTATGGCTTAGGGAGGGCGATCTCAACACTCACTTTTTCCACAAAACAACTAATTCAAGGCGTAATAGGAATGCCATATGGCTCATTAAAAAGGACGATGATGGTTTTGTGTATTCCACTACAGATACCCAAGATGAAGATGTCGCACACTTTTCTAAGTTCTACATGAATGATCATTCTATTAACGCCGAGAATCAAGCCTAGGTTCTCGATCACATACCCAGATTCTTTGATGATGAGGCTATTTCTGTTATTGATCAATGTATCATTGGGAATGAGGCTCTTTCGGTCCTGGAATCCTTTCCACACGAAAAATGTTCGGGGCCTGATGGCTGGCCTGTGGAATTCTTTATCTTTTTCTTTGATCTAGTGGGGGCTGAGCTCACTGATATGTTGGAACTTTTCCACAAAAGGGGTATTATGCCTGCAAATTTGAATTCATCATTTATTGCCCTCATCCCTAAAGTCACGGATCCACAGTCCTTTACTAATCTTATACTTATAGCTCTCTGCAATTTAATTTACAAAGTTACTTAAAAAATGATTGCCAACTGCATTAAAGATGTCTTATCTACCAACATTTCAGTGGAGCAATATGGTTTTCTTAATGGTAGATCTATACACGATGTGATTGCCATTGCTCAGGAGGTTATTCATTCCATGCATTCAGACAAGCAAGAGGCATTGGTCATGAAGGTGGATTTGCACAAGGCATATGACTCACTGGACTGGTCCTTCATCCGAGTTATGTTGCTCAAGGTCGTTCTGCCCATCCAGATAATTCACTGGATCATGTCTTGTGTGTCGAATGTAAGATATGCTGTTATTGTCAATGGATTCCCATCTCGCTTTTTTGAGGCCGGTCGGAGTTTGCGCCAAGGTTGCACCCTATCCCCTCTCATTTTTATCCTTGTTATGGACGGGTTCAGTAGGTTAATGCATTCTGCTAAACAAAAGGGCTACATAAAAGGATTTGTTTTTTCAAACACTGTTTCCACATCACATTCTCTCTTTGTGGATGACCTCCTGTTATTTGGTTATTTGATTCGAAACCATTGGTTCTATATTCATATTATGTTTATGCATTTCAAATCAGCTACTGGACTGGGCATTAATTGCAGTAAATCCATTCTATTATATGAATTTGGTGATATCCAGGAGGTCAACTTTATTGCTGAATTTTTGGGTATTGGTACTCATCTCATATCAAAGGGTTTCAAATACTTGGGTTATTTTATTAAACCCTGTGGATACAAAAACAACTACTGGAACTGGATACTTTATATATTTTGAGATCGGATTCAGCGCTGGACCCATTGTTGGCTGTCAATGGGGGGCCAAATTATTTTGATCCAGTCGGTGTTATCACAGATGACGGTGTTTTGGGCTCATCTTCTTTATCTCCCAGTTGGTTTTATTTCCAAGATGAACAGTATTATTACCCAATTTCTTTGGGGGGGGGCTAACATGGACAGAAAATATCCTCTCTGCAGCTTATCGGCTATCTGCAGGCCAAAGGAGATGGACGGTTGGGGTATCCTTTGTACCCGTGATTTCAATTGCGCATTATTAACTAAGTCATTTTGGCAGGCTATTAAGGGTATAGGCATATGGAATGACATAAATAAAGCTAAATACTTCCATGGGGATGCATTATTATTGATCAACTGTAATGACTTCTCATTTCCCCGTGTTATATCATGTATCTGGCGCAGCTTCAAAATGATCTTGTCTCACATTTCTCCACGCTTATGCTGGCGTTTCCGGGATGGGAGTAGCATTCCCATCGGCTCATCCAAATTTCTCCCTCTAACACCACAATCTGCCCCATTTCAGCGCCTTGTACGTGCTCTGTCTATCCGAGGTATATTTTATTATTCACAGGTTATTTATTACTGGTCTTATGCTGCCCCCATTTTTAAATCTCCAGATCAACTTGGTTTAGAAGGTGCTGAAGCTGATGAATGGATTATGTTCCGGGATACACTGCGTTGTGCCGGCCTTTTTTATGCCCCCAGTTGGTGATCAAATAGTTTGGAATGGCCCTCTAAAAAATAACATGATAATAGTGAAGGAGGTATACTGAAATATCATTGCCTCATCTCAACAGCTACAAGCATCAAAAATTTTCTTTCCTTTTTGGAAAAGGAAAATTCCAACGAAAATTACAATTTTTGGTTGGCTGGTTTGGCGGGGGAAAGTGCTTACATGGGATAATCTCATAAAGCGAGGTCATCATGGTCCCAGTCATTGTGTTCTTTGTTATTCGGAAGATGAATCTATCTCACATCTCTTCTTTTCCTACCCCATTGTTGTCAGACTTTGGGAGCTCTTCAGTTCTTTCATTATGAATCCTGCTTGGTGCCCTGCGGATTTCATTTCTGCTGCACATGATTGGGACATAATGAACAGTAAATATAGATCTTTACCATTTTACCTTATCTGGGAGGTCTGGATGGCAAGGAACAAATTGATTTTTGAGAAAAACCCTTTCCATATTCATCGGGTTTATATGGCCAGTAAATCATGGATGGATGAAAGTCCTCCCAAAATTCCGGATGTTATTGATGGCTCTCACCGTATTAGACCTCATGAGATTGCCTTCCTGGCCATTTTTTTTGATGGAGCATCCGCAGATGGTATCACTGGTTATGGGGAATGGATCAAGATTTCTGATCGGGAGCGATTCCACATCTTTTGGAACAGAGGTCCTGGATCTAATAATAAAGCTGAGATTATGGCGCTATGGGGGGGTCTCCTAGCTGCTTCCGACCTTCAAATCCAGGGGGTTAGCATTTATGGGGACTCTCAGTTGGCCATTGGATGGATCTCCAACAGATTTCATATGTACAACCCGCAACTACAAGGCTGGATTGACAGGACTCAGAGACTCTGGCATAGATTGAACTGCCCCCCCATTAATCATGTTTTCCGATAAAACAACACTCGGGCTGATCGGCTTTCCAAGAAGGGACTTATGGCTGACTTTGGTTCAATGACGATCGCCCATTTCTCTGATGGCAGACAGATTAGCGAATATTCCATTCATTTTCCATGACTCCATCCTTTCAGTTCTATGATTCCTCTTTTGTATTTTTAATACCATGACAACGAGTAATGGTTTTTGTGACACAGGTTCTCCATATAGGATTATGGATGATCATATATTGGTTTTAATTCCATCCCCACGAGCCTAATACCTATGCACCATGTGTGCAGGATTACTATATCAAGTGAGCATGATATTTATTTCATACGAGCCTGTTTTTTGATCCTCAAGCGAGCCTGAATCATAAAGCGTCGAGACAATCGACTTCCTACACATCAAGTGAGCGGGATTATTATATCAAGCAAGCGTGATCTCAATATCAAGCAAGCGGAACACTATATCAAGCGAGCGAGACCATCCTTCTTGCCAGATTCAAAGATTTTTAATGTCTATAGGATGCAGATATTTTCAATCTTTCCCGTCTCAACAAATTTATATGCTACAACAGTACAGATCATACTTTTCAAGCGAGCCTGCTTCTACGTTTATGTTCATACCTTGCACCCTTTTTGTTTTGGCTTCATATCTTATCATAGGATGGATAGAACAGGGATCTATTATGATTTATCCCCCTGATTTTGCGTTTTTCACTTTCTCAAATCACTACTGTCATATCTCTTCTTGTTTATCACTCAATCAGATTGGGGAATGTTAATGGATGAATCCTCTCCCCTCAGCTATTATCTTGTTGTTAATCATCCGTAAGGGAAGGATCTTTCCCGATAATGAGGAAGCCAACTAATTCTATATGCTCAAACTCTCCACTATGAGCATATTTTATATGGCTCTATATGTTGAATCTCTCGTTGTAGGCCTCTCAGCTGAGATATATTGGTCAATGTATTGTTTATATTTTTAATATAATCAGCGTTTTTTTCTTCTGAAAAAAAAGAGACCTTTTGGAGATAAATGTGATTTTTTTTAATGGATGATCATACATACCATATCATTGATAATTTATATCATTGATAATTTCATCAGCCAAATATTTTCTTCATGTCTACATGGACAGGAAATACCTCTTACGTCCTGTCTACCCATCAACCCATTGACCAAGTTCTATGAACTTTGCGTGAAGTGTGACCTTCCTATTATGTATGTCACCTATGTGCACACTTTAATGCTGCTGCAACTTATCTCCCATGGTCATTTCAAATATTTTCAAAAATTCCAGCTCGTTCTTTTTCATATTGATTCCTTATTCAACATTTTATTTCCAATGAAGTAGGATGGAATCCATTTTGTCTGAACTTTTCTCATGCTTATTCACGAAGGCATTAACTTCCATGAATTCATGGTTCTTATTCACGAATTCTAGGATTGGTTACAACGACCACTTTATTTTGTAAGGATATACCTTAGTCAATGGGAAGCTAGTGTTCATCGCTGGAGAACATGTAGACACATTGGAAATAGTGAACACAATTTATATTGCTGATTTCATCTTTGCCACATGGCGACAAGGAGCCAACATGGCCCCGACAAGGCACAACTTTTCGTGCCCCCCATCTTCCTCCACTAGGATTATCTATGTTGCAGGAGGGAGAGACAAGTGAAATTATTTTTTGGCATCAACATAGTCTTACAACATGGAGGATGACAAGTGGAAAATTCTGCCTCCTATGAGCTGTCATCTAGCATATCGTCATCGTTTTTTGGTTGGACAAAAATTATTTGTAGTAGTAGGCTATAAAAACAGTGAACAAGTTTTTGATCCAAAAAAGATAGTGTGGAGAAGGGTTGATGATGTGTGGCGAATTTTTTCTTCTTAGTTGCATGTGGGTAGTTATACGTTAAACTGATAGCCAAATGATTATATATGATTCCAAGGAAAATAAGTGGCATTTAATGGATATTTTTGTGATATCACATTAATTGTGCTAATAGTGTATAACTTTTCAGATGCAACTGAGGAGCCTAAAGACATGAACGGTAGCCTCAATCTACACACATCATCCACTCTTCTCAAAAGATTCATTTTTGGATTTAAAAACTCTACATTGTTTTCATTCCCAAGAATGCAAATAAATTTTCTCCCACAAAAAACCATGAAAATATTTTAGTTGATGGTTCATTGGAGGAAACATTTCCCACTTGTCTTCTTCCAAGATGTAAGCCTCTACAGATGCCAGAAAATAATTTCTCATGACTCTTCCTCCCACAACTTAAATAAGGCCAGTAGAGGAAGATACATAGGAGGTGAAATAAAAAATCTCATTTTTTTCCATTATTTCCAATGTGTTTGGATGGTCTCCACCCATGAGGACTATCAACCCGTTGACATAAGTATCTCTGTAAAAATAAGTGAATACACACAATTGTTGTAACCAAACACAAAATTCGTGAATAAGCACTATAAATTCATGGAGGCGAATGCCTCCATGAATAAGCATTTCAAATAAAATGAATTCCATCCTCTATAAATTCATTGAAAAACAAAAATTGAACAATGAATCAATATGTAATATGTAAAACAAGATGTATTTGTTTTAAATATTTTAAATGATTATGGGAGATGGGGTTGGCCTTCTTGAAGATATTTTAAATCGCCATAGGAGATAAGTTGCAATAATATTAGAGTTGACAGACGTACAGAATAGGGAATGAGATGACATGGTGAACATATGGACTGAAGGATTTGGCTTATCTATGTTGTGGGAGGGAGATAGGAGAAAAATTATTTTTTGGCATTCACATAGGCTTACAAAATGGAAGGGGAGAAGTGGAAAATTCTATCGTCAATGAGCTTTCAACTAGCATACTGTCATGGATTTTTTGTTGGAGAAAAATTATTTGTATTCGTAGGCTACAAAAACAATGTAGAAGTTTTTTATCATGTGGAGAAGGGTGGATGATGTGTGGAGAATATGGCCTCCATTCAGGTATTAGGCTTTTTATTTGCATGTGGGCATGAGTGACATCCAACTAATTAGATATGATGCAAATGAAAACAAGAGGCATATGATAGATATTTTTTTCATATCTCATCAATTGTGCTAATAGTGTATAACTTCTCACATGAAATTAAGGAGCCTAAAGACTTGAATGGTAGCCCCAATCTACACACATCATCCACCCTCCTCCATAGACTCATTTATGGATAAAAAAATTCTACAATGTTTTCATTTCCGATGAATACAATTAAATTTTCTCCCACAAAAAAACCATGACAATATGCTAGTTGATGGTTCATTAGAGGCAAAATTTCCCACTTGTATTTTTCTAAGTTGTAAGCCCCTACTGATGCCAGAAAACCATTTTGCATGTCTCTTCCTCCCACAAAGTAAATAATATCAGTAGAAAAAGATAGAAATTAAAAGAAATAAAAAAATATGAATTGTGTTCATTCTTTCCAATGTGTTTTGATGATCTCCACACATGAGAATTATCATTTTGCATATCTCTTCCTCCAACAAAGTAAATAATTCAAGTAAAGAAATATAGAGAACACACTACATAAAAATATAAATTATATTAATTCTTTCCAATATGTTTGGATGGTCTCCACCCATGAAAACTATCTTTTCATTGACAAAATTATCCCCTTAAAAAATAAATGAATACAAAATTCTTAAATAAACACTAGAAATTCTTGGAGTTCAATGCCTTCATACATAAAAATATGTATGAGAAATTTGAGGATAAAATGAATTCCATCCTCCATAACTTCATTGGAAAAATAGAATTGAACCGGGAATCAATATGAAAAAGAACTGGATGGCCGCCTTCTTCTTTTTTTAATATTTGAAATGATTACGGGAGATGGGTTGGACTTTTTGAAAATATTTGAAATGACCACCGAAGACAAGTTACATGGGCATTAAAGTTTACATGTAGATGACGTATATAATAGGAAATGAACGACTTGGTGAACAGATGGACGGGAGGACTAACGTATGGAGGAGCTGTGAAGAAATGAGGATGTGGTTGCTGAAATATCATTGGTATGGTAAGTGTGACCATTCTTAACATTGTCACATCAACCTTCAAAGGTTTTTACAATTAGATTACAAAAACACTAAGATGACTTGTTAAAGTGATTATTTCTATGTTATTTAATAAAACTTATAGTATTAAAGTCAAACTGAAATTTCAAAGTTTTCAGCCTAATTCAACATAATTTGGTAATTCTCTTTAATTCTTTATTAAATAGGCTCCATTTTGGACGAATATTGTTAATTAACATGACAAGTTAATTTTACTTTAACTATTTAAAAAAAATAAAATAGAAAGATAATAATGTAGAATTTTTATTTTAATATAGTGTTATTTTTATTTTTATTTTTCAATTTCACTTTAACTAATCCAACAAAAATTGATTAAAAAAATAGCAATGTAGAATTTTTATTTAGAAAGATCAAAACTTTTTTCAGTCTAAAAGAGGTATTCATCTTAAGAGATTTGATTCCTCTCCATATTTAGTAGATTTAGAGTTAAGATATCCAGTGAGTCAATATTATGGGTCAATAACATTAAGTTATTTTTATTTTTATTTTATTTTTAACCAAGTTAAAATATTTAATTTGGTAAGACATCTCTACCATATTTTAATTTTAATTTTTAATGAGTCAAAATATTCTACATTACATGACACAACACATCTATACACCTAGTAAATACAATTAAATGTAATAATTTATAAATTTGTCATTATAATATTTAAATAACTACTAATTATTTAATTTTAAATTTTGTGTAATATCCCCTCGTGAAAGCATAAGAGTAAAATGATTTTTATTTTACTTTTACTTTAATTATTGAATTTTTTTTTTTTATTTTACTTAAACTACTGAAGTGAAGAAGTAAGATTAAGTATTAATATATCCTTATATTTTTAAGTTGCAATTATATTGAATGGGAATGAATGGAAAAGAGGGTCAATACACAACTCGAACCAGGAAAAGATACATGAGAGATTCACATAGTTATAGAAAGTTATTGACAGCGAGCAAGGTACTTAACTGCCCGAATTCTCCCTGGAGGGTAGTTAAGTGCCCGAAGTCTCCCTACTGTTTCAAGTTATATGGTAGTTGTCACGATACACATAAATATTTGTCCTATATCTTTGTAATAGAAAATTAAATCATATACTATATATCTCATATTGTTTTTTTTACCTTAGTGAAATTTAAGGTAGGAGAGGCATTACAAATGGTATGAGAGGCCAGTTTCAACATTGAGTCCTAAGTTTTGATAATGTTGTGTTGTTGTGTTCATAATAAGAACATGTAGGATGAGTAGACTACAGTTACAATCACGGTCCATGGGAGCAGTGGATCAAACAACCAATATAGAAGTGACCTCGAAAATATGGGTACAACTGGGTATAGAATGCTAAAATTATATGAATATGTTACTAGATACAGTTTAGAAGTTGCAAACAGAGATGCAAAGACGTATATCAACCAGTGAGAGGCTGATGTGTGAGAGGGAGAAAATCTAAAAAAGTCCGTTAGATAAGAAAAATCATTGCACTATAGGTCCTAGTCCTAAATAGATAAGTAAGGAAGAGGATGTATACCCACAAAGAGGTGAGATCACTACACAAGGGATCGAGGGAGAGAGAGTTAATATTGAAGAAGAATCAAATTATGTCTCAAACCAAAGGAAGATGAAAAAGAAACAAAGGGAATTGCAGGGGGAGGAGGCGAAATCAGTAAAATATTTGGAAGAAAAAAATATGATATGGGAAGTGTTTCAAAGATATTTCAAAATTAAGTATTTAACTAAAATATTTTATGATGAAAAATACTAATAATTTCATGATTTGAGGTTGGGACAGATGTCTGTAGATGATTTTGTGACCAAGTTCACATCCCTGTTATGATATGTTTTGTATCTTAGGGAGGATAAGGAAAAGGTAAAGAGGTTCCTGAGAAATCTACCTTGGCATATGAAAGAAAGAATAGAGTTTGATACACCTCAGACTATGAATGAAGTGATTGAAAAGTCTGACTTTGATAAGAACAGATGAATCAAAGAGGGCACGTCAGGAAAAGATGGACATATCAGAAGGGAAAATCTCAAAATTATAGAGGACCAATATTCGGGAGATCCAAAGGACCCTAGAGGAATTCCCAAGGCAAGGGAATTGGAAGAGGAGCCTCGAAGGCCAAGGCAACAAGTGAGGTGAAGCCAATGGAACAACAAAAAAATACATAGCCAAGGCAGCAAGTGAGGTGAAACCAATGGAACAACAAAAAAATACATATTTTGATTTATCCACCAGACACCCTCTGCAATGTTGGGGTTGTGGGGAGCCTCATTAAATCAATAATTTCCCCCATAGAAGAAGGAAAAAACCAACAAAAAACATTCATGAAGCATCTACAGGGGGAGAAGTTGTAATATCCTTATTTTGTATATTTTATTTAGGTAGTTGCAAATACTAAAGTTTAAGTGGACCTAAAGGAAAAATATATGTGGACATTTCATTTTTAAATTTAATAAATGTGGAAATTTAATTATTGTGCAAATACTAGAGTAAATTGGAGACGAGTATTTCAAGTCCATGAGGAAGGAATGAAATCTAAAGACTTTCCAGAAATATCCAAAAATCGTTGGTGAAAATAAAATAAAATAAAATAAATATATGAGATGGGAGATAAGAATCTAATAAATACCTTAGTAAAGTAGAAATTTACTGAGAAGAGGTGAAATAAAACTAGAAAGATGAAAAAGCTAGTTTTGAAGAGCTTTGTGGAAAAAACAAAAGTAAAGCCTAGGCTAAAGGAAAACATCATCTTAATTTAACTAGATGCACTTATGGAAACATGTTGAGGGAAATCAAGCTTAAATAAGCCATTCCTAGGTAGAGAAGAGGTTTTCTACACTTTAGAGAAATTAGTCTCTGCTCGGGGGGAGCTGTGGATGCAAGCTCAAGGTTGGGTGAAAAATTGTCTTTACCAGAATTGGTATGCACAGTATTAAATTATGTCTTATGATTTTGTTATTATGATGATGATTGAGTAATATTTATAGTGGTTTAGTTATGAGTTTAGTTGAAAACTATGTACCTTGAATTATAAATTAGTGTGATAATTTATTTTATTCTTTGGGAATAAATTGTCATATGTATTTAACAAAAAAATAACTATAGCAGGTATAGTTAAATTCTATATATAGTTACACAGACTAACAAAATTAGCTTACCAACATGCAGAATCTCTGAACCTAATTAGAAGGGTTTAGATATTTTGTTAGGTTTGTGTTAACTACTGTATTACAGATATAAAATACATCATTATGATTAAATAATATTATAAAGGTGTTAAGAAAAACATATGAATTGACAGTAGAAATACATAGTTCTTTCTGTAAACAAAGAAGGAAGTAGAGATGCATACAGTTGAATTGATTTATTCTATTAAATCAAGAAAGTACTAATTTGTAGAAATAAATTACTTTAGACTTAAACTGTGCAATTTCCTAAATTAGGAAAAATACATATATCTAGATACAACATGTGTTTGAAAAAGAACCATGAACTAATTATACATATAGATGTAATATGTATATATAAAGAAAATTGCATAACGTCTAGAATATGTTAGAGGTGAATCAAAGAATATAGCAAGAGTGAATTAAAATAGTAGTTACAATAGTCCAATGTATATGATTGTAAGTCATATTTTGTTAACTATAATTATAGAAAAAGTGAACAGTTAAAATGATAAAACTCGTCATAGCTAGAAGGCTGAGATCTGTGCATGGTGATAAGCGACCTGTACACTAGTAAAAATGATGAAATTAGTGACTAGGTGACTAAAAATGTTAGTCACCACATTTATTTCAAGTGAATTACTACTAAATTTGAGCAATTTTATGTGGCCGAACTAAAAATGACTAATTTAGTCCATGACTAAAATAAATGACTAGATAATAAGTGAAAAAATTAATAATGAATAAACTAAATGACTAATATAGTCCAAGAATAAAAATATGACCAAATAATGAGTACAAGAAGTATTGAATTAGTCATTTATGCTAGTCGATACTGAATTAGCATGCATTGATGACAATCATCATCAACATATGTTTTCGCATGCTCTACATCACATAGACTAACTCTATGTAAATATTTATTTTGTTTGCAATTTTATGCGAGTCTTGAAATGACTGCACGACTAACCTGTGACTCTAGTAGTCACGACCCGGGGTCATCTAAGCCATCAAAATATCAATCACATATAGCCCAGGCCGCATGCACCAACCCTTAGCATGAGTGGATTTTTTTCCATCGTGTTTCAAATCGATGACCTTTACACCAAAAAGTGCCTTAACAAAACACCCTGTCATCCTCTATTCTATGCCTCATAGACAACTCTATGCAAATATTAATTTCATTGTTATTTTTGGTATTTTTTCCAATACTTAAATTTTATAAAGTTTTAATTATGTGTAAATATTAATTCAATGGTAGTTTTGGTTATATTTTCAATACATAAATTTATCCATTTTTTTTAAACAGTTGAAAAAACTATCATAACTCAGTTTTCAAACCAGTAAAGGGGACAACCATCACGCGTTGATATCTGCTAATGCGGGTTGACTCATCA
Organism: Pinus albicaulis; assembly: GCA_034641835.2. Classification (NCBI taxonomy): domain Eukaryota; kingdom Viridiplantae; phylum Streptophyta; class Pinopsida; order Pinales; family Pinaceae; genus Pinus; species Pinus albicaulis. The sequence goes on along the minus strand of CM076575.1, from coordinate 1,095,849,452 downwards.
TTTTTATTCAAGTAAAATCATGCCACATGTAATTACCCATTGGTGGTCCATAAGGGGGCATGTTTTTACTCCTGCTAGATATATTTATGTCTTGGGTCGTTATGTTGTTTCTTCACGTCTGAAGAAAACGAAGTCTAAGAAAAGAAAAAACAATTTTAAAACATACTCAAGACCCCAAATTTTATCCATTCTTATATTAGTTATATTTTCTTTAAGAATAAATATGTATAAAAAAATTAAAACATTAAAATTGATTTATATTTCATTTACCAAATTTAAAAATTATATAAATTTTATATAAATTTTTAAATTTACAAAATTGAAAATATATTTAGCATGATATCATAGGAAGATAACTACCAATTTAAAACTCATATAAAATAAATTAATAAATTAAGTCTCCCACCAAAATTCATTGAGGAGAAAGACATGGGCTCTTCTGCTAGTTTTCCTCTCATGGTAAGCCTCAAACCACCTCGGGTTCTGACTATTTGGGTTCGTGTCTAGTTTAAATCTATCTCAGAAAGCACCAATAGCTAGGTTGGCTTTTGAATGGGACATAAAATTGCAACTGTGAATTTTGGATCTGTGGTTATTGCTGGGTATAGTAAGTCAAATAGATTTGGCCTATTTTAAGTATTGGTTATGAATTTTTGGGGGGAGGGGGCAATTTGAGAGGGAGTTGGCTCTGGATCTTGTGATATGATTATGAGCTAAACTAGTGTTGTCACTACTTTCACTGGGTCTATTTTTTCGGGGCAGTGGTTTTCTTCTGAACAATGCCCTTGGAGGTGAATGTGGAGCTTCTCCACATATTGTTTCTAGATCTCATTGCGATTTTCTTCCTGTATTTAGTAGTTATAACGCATTGTAGATCTCATAGTAGACGCCCACATGTCTAATAATTCATCCATTAACATAAATTTTGGACTGGATAAAAACTCATATTCCTCATAATTCTCAGAGCAGCCTAAACTTTGTTATATGTGGCATAAGTGGATTGATTACTTTATCATTTCTAAATTGTGAAATGATTTTGGTTTCCATTGTTGTAATCATTGGTCGAGATGTATGGGATGCTATTGTTATTGTTTTTGACATATCTAGCTTTGAAAAATTAACATTTCCCCATGCTTTACTCTCCTACAACTTCCGAGGATTTTTCCGGCACCACTTTTTTTTTCGATGATCCGTTTATCTATTTTCCGTGTTTGCATGTCTGTCACCTATTTTGAGCTCAACTACTCTCTGACTTCCGTATTGACGCATGAAAATATTCTGACATTTCCCTCCTCTCCTATAATACATCTGGCTTTCCATAGGATCTAGTGGAACTCTCTTGAGGTTCATTCTCATTGACATTTCCTTTTTCAAAAGATCACACTTTTCAATATCCGTCATTCTCTTTGGGCCTTTAATTTTCTCTTATCTATCCCCTAAACATTCCCTTTCTAGCATATCCTACTTCGTCATGTTTGAATGCCACGTGGTTGTCTCGATTAGTTTATGTCTGCCCTGGTATGTGTTCCTCGGGATTGAAACATTAAAGTATTCCCAACTGGTGCCATATTATGAGAAAAATCTTTTGGTAAAAATAACATCCAAATAAATTTTGTGGACGCGTTTCGAACCAGCTAGTGTGGTTCATCATCAGGACAAGATGAAAAATCTGATTAGGAAACCTAATTAAATAGATAAGAAAAGCTCGAACTAGCCGTTGTAAAATAATGGCTAGTTTGACTAAATTTGGGAATAAAATCATAAAATAAAAAAATATATATAAAGTAATTTTTATTTATTTTTAATAAATGATTAATGTTTATAATTTGAATATTATTTATTGTTAAATTTTAATTTTTATAAAATAAGAATTATTCAATATATTCATGAAGATTAAATAAATATTTATTAATATATGTATTTATTTCTATTTTTAGAATAATAATTAAAATATTAAAATATTTATTTTGTTCTATTTTTATTTTATTTTTTTATTTTTTTATTATAATAATATATTAAATGTTAAAACATCAAAAAATAAAATAAAATAAAAAAAGAATTACATAATTTTTTTTTTAATTTAATTAAATAAATAAATATTTATAGATTGAATTTAATAAAACTATTTTAATTTAATAGTATGCTAAAAAAAAAAAAGCTAGGAATGAAGAGCAAGAATCCAACATCTGCTAGCCATCCACCCATCATCCCTGTTGAGGTTAACCGACCTCTTTTCAATTTCCGAGGCTTCTCTCAACTTGCGGCAGTGGAAATGGTCAATCTTCACAATGACCTTAGCATCTTCAATGCAAATGTGATGATTTGTCTTCTCAGCATGCTCTGCTAGGGCCGAGGAGTGTGATCTATTATCATTAACGTTAGTGACAGTTTCATGAATTCTTTGATTAATTGACCGACCCGTTTCACCAATGTAAGGGGTCCCACACGAGCACGGAATTAGGTAAACACCCTTACCATCCTGTGTTGTGTGGCCTCATGGTAAGGAAAATTTGGACCTTTTCTTCCAGCATCTTAATGATCAATCTGAATTTATTCAGTTCACCATGGAATTTGAAGATAATGGTAGATTTCCTTTTCTTGATGTCCTCATTTCTAGGAATGAAGATGGTTCGTTCTCTCATCAAGTTTTTAGAAAGAAGACGCACACTAAGAAATATTTACATGCTAGTTCTCACCATTTCCCTGCTCAAAAGCTTGGGGTTCTCAGCACCCTAGCCACAAGAGCCTTTAGAATCTCTGATGAACACCACTTTGAAGGTGAAAAGGCTCATCTCCTTAAATTTTTTAATAAAAATGGTTATAATATGAGTCACTATCTTAAAGCTTTTAAAAATTTTGAAAATGGTCCTAAAGTTAAGAAATATCCTTGCGATCGGTTATCTGGATTCCACCTTCCGTTTATCCAAGGTACTATAGATAAAATAGCCAGGATCCTCATGAAATTTAATGTTCCCTCAACGTTCAAACCCTCCCGTACCATTCGAAGTTCACTTAGATCAGTTAAAGACCCGATTTTCCAGAAGGGTGGTAAGGTGTTTACTTGATTCCGCGCTCATGTGGGACCCCTTACATTGCTGAAACGGGTTGGTCAATTAATCAAGGAATTCATGAACATTTTTCTGACCTTAAGCATAATAGATCATGCTCCTCAGCCCTAGCAGAGCATGTTGAGAAGACAAATCAACACATTTGCATTGAAGATGCTAAGGTTATTGCGAAGATTGACCATTTCCACCACCGCAAGTTGAGAGAAGCCTTGGAAATCGAAAAGAGGTTGGTTAACCTCAATAGGGATGACGGGTGGATGGCTGCTCTTCATTCCTAGTTTTTTTTTTGTTTTGTTTTTTGCTTTTTTAACATACTATTAAATTAAAATAGTTTTATTAAATTCAATCTATAAATATTTATTTATTTAATTAAATTAAAAAAAAAAATTATGTATTTTTTTTTTATTTTTTTTATTTTAACATTTAAACTATTATTATAATAAAAAAATAAAAAAAATAAAAAAAATAAAATAGAACAAAATAAATATTTTAATATTTTAATTATTATTCTAAAAATAGAAAAAAAATACATATATTAATAAATATTTATTTAATCTTCATGAATATATTGAATAATTCTTATTTTATAACAATTAAAAATTAAAAATAAATAATATTCAAATTATAAACATTAATCATTCATATATATATATATATATATATATATATATATATATATATATATATATATATATATATATATATTGATTTATGATTTTATTCCCAATTTGATCAAACTAGCCATTATTTTACAAACGGCTAGTAGGAGATTTTCTCATCTATTTTATTAGGTTTTCTGATATGATTCCTCATCTTCTGATAGACACCTTTGTTAAAAATCTCGACCATAGTTGGATGTAGTATCGAAAGATTTTTCTCACAATTGATGGATCACAGAAGCAAAATACCTAATGCTGCCATATTAGTTGGGTGTTTTGTTCTGCCATGGATGCTACGATTATTTTTTTATTTGGTTCCTGCCCCTTGATCGGACGATGTTGGTGGTGGTTGGTCTAATAACTATTACCTCGTCTGGTGGAGCCTTTAAATTTCTTGGGATCACAATAATATGAAGTTGGGTAAGTACCCTTTTCGGAACAACACATCTGCCCACAAGGCATTCATCCAGGCAATGCTGGACATTGAAAAATCTCATCCCATGTGGAAGGCTTGAAAAATATCTTCATTCTATTCCGGGAAATACTCTCTCCCTTCGACTGATTTCTTTCATCCTCATACTTATCAGGCTGGTTCTCAACAACGAATGACTAGACATGGCATGAATTCTAGATGTGTTGCTTGGTCGTCCAACAAGATACTCTTACCATATCCCGATATCAAGATTTTAATCTTTGGTTTTTATGAGTTATGCGGTCGGGTGATGACTTTACAGAGACAAGCTCTTATCAGTCATCGGGTGTTTGTCGACATGCCCAAGAAAGGCATGCAGGGATGGGTGAAAAATATTTGGGGTCCTCTATCGAGGTATCCTCCTAAAGTCATACAACTTATGAACTCTTGGTTTAGTATTCACTTCCTGTACATGGAGGATGTAAGAAACATTCTCAACAAAACTTGGGTTTGGGGTCGATGTTTTTTGCAGCTCCACAAATGGAATATTGGCTTCAATTCCATTATGGAAACCCCTAAGAACAACCTTTTTTGGGTGAAGCTCTCGGGTTTTCCTCGAGAATTTTGGACTAAGCCAGCTCTGTTTGTGATTGGGAAATTTATTAGGAGAATTCGGTATATTGATCGGACCCCCTTTCTGACAGTCTATCTCAAATTTTTGGTTACCATCATGTGGTTGATATTTTTCCTTTTCCAGTCACCTTGACCTATACCAACCATAAAATCAATGAGGCTTTTGTTGGTAAAATACTGGATTAGTTTATGGTACATGAAAGTGTTCTTAAACTGGTTGGTAACTTGTGGTTTTTTGTTATTAAATCTTCTCTTTCTGACCACCACCCCATTTGTCTCAACTGGCGTTCGGAGCTAGTTTGTAAAGGCCTTCCATTCAAATTCAATAAATTTTGGTTGGAAGACCCTAATTTCCTAGCTATTGTCCAAGATTTCTAGAAATCAAATGGGAATGGTGAAGGTCGATCGACATCCCATGTTTTCACACAAAAATTTTGAGCACTGAAGGTCGGGACTAAGGCTTGGGAGAGACACAAGAAATATGAGATGATTAAAGAACTTCAATCCATTTCCAAAACAATTGAGGACATTTTAATCAATGCAATCTTACTCGGCACTATCGACATTGGAAAAGTGTAAAAAAGAAGTATTGAGAGTACATGAAATCACTTGGAAACGGAAGAGCCAGGATAATTGGCTCCTTGAGGGTGATCATAATACCATTTTTTTCCATCATTATACCAGGAAGAGGGAAAAAAAAAATGAAATTTGGAAAATTGAGGCTGAGGATGGTACCCTTGTGTAGTCGACTCCAGATATCCAGAGGGAGACCCTTAAATATTTTTCACATTATACATTTGTAGGGAAGGGGTTGGACTACATGAGCTAAATTGGGCTCTTGATAGGTATCCTTGCATGTTTGATGCAGTTTCTAATAAGAATTTGGGCAAGACTATCACAAAGCATGATATTTTGTGTGTTCTAAAATATTTTTCTCGGGACAAAAGCCCTGGGGTGGATGGCTAGTCGGTGGAACTGTATCCTCATTTATTTGATATTATGGCTTAGGAAATCCTTACTATAGTTGAAGAGTCCGGGATTATGGGTCATATTCCAGGGGATATAAATTCGAACTTCATTACTTTTATTCCAAATTCCTCTCTCCTGAAATCCTTCAGGGATTTCAAACCAATCTCTCTTTGCAACATGATTTATAAGTTAATTTAGAAGGTCATTTCATAGAGAAGTTATGGTTCCCTCTCAGTTCATATCTCCCAAGAACAATATGGATTTATCTCTAATCATCTCATCCATGATTCCATTACCATGCCTCAGGAATTCTTACATTCTATTCACACCAAGAAAATGGAATCTATTATCCTAAAGATCAACCTCTACAAAGCTTATGACAGTGTGAATTGGTCCTACATTCGGCTGGTTCTTCATAAGATCGGATTGTCAAAACATAATGTTAAATTGATCTTGGCCTACATAGCACTGGTTTGGTTCTCCGTTATTATAATTTTTTTTCCCACTGACTTATTCCATGCTAGACGAGGCCTCCATTAAGGTTTCTTTCTCTCGCCCCTTATTTTCATTTTGATCATGGATGGGCTTAACACTCACATCAAAGAAGTGCACAAAAGGGAAATTTTTGAAGACATTCATATCTCCCAAGGAGTCTCAGTCACTCATTCCCTTTTCGTGGATGATATATTGGTTTTTCGAATTATTTCAAGAGCCCAGTAGTCTTCTCTTCACTACATATTCTCGAGATATGGGGCTGCATCGGGGTTGGAAATCAATGGATCAAAATATATTCTAATATATTCTTTTGAAAATAATGAGGAATTAGAGCTTATTGCTATAATTTTCCAAATAAATATTGTTCCACCCTCTGAAGGGCTCACTTATTTGGGATTCAGACTGAGACCTTGTAGCTACCACAATGAATACTAGTTCTGGCTTATGGAGAAATTCAAGAAAAGGATGAATACTTGGACTTATAAGTGGCTCTCATTGGGGGGCCACTACATCCTCATCCAGGCTATCCTTCAACAACTTGATATTTATTGGAAACATTTTTTTCCCTTACCTTCTCACATTTTTCTCCTTGATCAGGGCCATTATATCAAGCTTCCTGCGGTAGGCCATGTGAGGCATAAAAAAGTTTCACCTCTTCAAGCTAGATTCAATCACTATGCCTAAACGACTCAGTGGTTGGGGACTAATGGACATATGCTCTTTCTTGCAGGCTTTCTTAATCAAATATCTCTAGCAGGCAGTCACTGGCCCAAGTCTCTGGCCTATTCTTGTTTTTGTTAAGTATAACTTGAATCAATATTTGCAGCCTATCTACAGGTTTAAATCTCTCCCCAAGCATAGATGTTCTTATATTTGGTAGGGGTTCAAGCCCGTGGCAGACCTCCTCTCAAGAAGGCTCACATGGGACTTCGAGAATGGTCAAAGTATTATTTTGGGAGTTGACAGTATCCGAGGTCTCCCCTGTGATTTTAATATGGAGAACCATCTCAGACATGCTCATGCACAAAAATGTATCTTCTTATTAAACTAGGTTATTTCCCACTAGAAATAAGGTTGCCCAATTTGGAAGTTTGCTACACAACTAGCATTGATGGGTAGGGTTGTGGATGAATGGAAATTTTTCTCGAATATGTTGAAATTTGGTGGTTTCTGTGTACACCCTTTTGGGGACAGGATTGTTTGGGATGGCAAGATGATTAGGAATTCCATTGTGGTGGCTGATATATATGACTGTCTCATTTCACTCAAAACGCAAGCTTTGGAACAATCATTTCTGAGGAAATTTTGGAAGAGAAAAATTCCTATCAAGATCATCTTATTCGTCTAGCTTACCTGGAATAACAAGATCCTCACTTGGGAAAATATGATTAAGCATTGCTTTCAGGGGCTTGGGTGTTGTTCCTTTTACAAGCATGCTTCTAAATTAGTTACACATCCCTCTCTTGATTGCAATTTTTTTCTTGAAATTTGAAAAAAAAATTCTAATAATTTGCAGTATAAAAAATGTTGGCTTCTTGGTATTTTGCAATGCATTTACACATGGGTGCAACTGAATCAAAGTAGAACTCTCTCCCATTTTTTTTATATGGTATATATGGCTGGATAAGAAGATAAAAATCTTTGACAGAAGGAATAGTATCCCTCACTGGATCTATCTTTCAATTTTTTCCTGGATGGATACCCAATTTGTTCCTCCCTGTCCTCCTAAGTATCTTTCACACTACATCCATCCTCATTCGGTGATATTTATAGCTGGTTATTTTGATGGGGTTGAAAAAAAATGCAATTGTGGGTGTGGGGCTTGGATCAGTCTTGAACAAAAGGTACAACTTCATATTTTTTCGAATGGTAGTGTCGGAATGAACACTAAGGCATAACTCCTTCCTCTTTGGATTTTTTTATGGGTGGATTACAAATTGCAGCTTGCTACTATACACATTCATGGCGATGCAAAAACTGTCATTCAGGGGGTGAATGGCCTCACCAATTTCCATCCTCTTAGCCTTCACCGTTGGCTTAACCGTGTCAAATATTTGCTTCAACGTTTTCATAATTCTCCAATCCAACAAATTTTCATGGAGGGAAACACTAGGGTGGACTCACTCTCTAAGGATGGGTTACTCAAAATGTTTGGCACATTCAAGTGCAACAATATCTCAGGTATGGATAACTACTCTACTCTTTTTCCATCCAGCTTCCATAAGCATCATATTTTTTTGGTTCTAGATATGGTTTTCTCTTTTCCTCTCCCCTTTTCCTTACCTTTGTTTATATGCACATATGTATATATGGACCAATACCTACTTTCACTTTGTTATAGTTCTTTATGATGCTCCATTAATGATGCCTGAAACATTTTGGAAATGATTCTTGTAAACACATGAACAACTACCAGTTTGTACTTGGACATTTTTGTGACATTTGATTATTTTGGAGGATAATTCATTGTCAAAATGTACTGTCTTGTTTCTCTAATATATAAAAAATCAATGTTTCTTCCTCTCCGAAAAAAGGAGACTCAGGAACTTCTAATTTGAAGGTTTACCTAGGCCATAGGGACTCACAGACTTCTAATTTTAAGCCTTACCTATGCCACAAAAGGAAGGGTGATCGACTTCTCAAGAACTAAGGAATTGATTGTAATTTTAATTTCAGGGACTCATGAACTTCTAATTTGAAGCTTTATGCAGGCCACAAGAGACATTTACGTTTTTTTTCAGGTTCCATTTGGAACAAAATTTATTAGAAATGGAGGGTATCTAGATCGAAAATATTTGCATCAAAGGTTTACAATGTTCTTAATTTCCCTAGTGATCGAGTCACGTTACACCTAACTACATCATTTTCGACCTGAAGGTTATTGCATAACCTTCACTACATAGTAGAACGGGGAAAAATCGTACAAAACCATGCATAGGGAAAAAATGGCCATTGTTGGTGGGCTAGAGGAAATCGTAGATGGAATGGTGTGTACCCTTCCATACCTCACTCGTTTAAATTTTCATTTTTTTAAATTTTTGAGGGGCGAGGGAGGTCAAATAAATCTCTGCTATAGCTATGAAAATCAGGTCAATACGTTTGTCTTTGGCATAATGACATATGATGTTTTCACACCTGCAATGACCCCAATAGATTCTAAATCTTGACTTATTTTTTTTTTTGCAAAATAAAAATTTCTGATGTTTGTCACATTATTTTATTACGACAATAACACATCTAATCCTCATGTTCTCGCAACAAAAACAACTTATTGTGCTCTTAAATTTAAGTGTCGCATTCACTCCTTCTATTTAGAGTGCAACCAAATCCTAATTCTTTGGGGATCTGTACTTTGTGACAATGCCACTTAGGGTGACAGTCTATTGGGGACTGTGCTCTGCATTTACTTGCAAATGGAATATGGATGTTCGAGCTCCCATTGGATTTCTTGCTCTAGGTTGCTCAATGGGTCTCGATATCATAGTGCTCCTCATAGTGTTTGGGCCATGACACCCCTGGTATTCAGTTGCATCCCAGTTGCTTTGATAGTGAGGTCTCACCTTTTATCTGTTGTTGTTTATGATGAATTTATCATTAATCATTTTTCCAACTCCCATACTATGGATTCCTTGCTGTGATTTTTCATGGTCATGGTTGTTTAGGGTTAGCTGGAAATCTAATATATGTTTGTGCTTTTAGCATGTTTTTCCCTGCACACTTGTGTGGAAATTCATGGGTGATGGAATTCTTCTAGACCAAGCATGTTTTGTTCCCTTGTGAATCAATACAAAATTCTCTACTTTATATTCTTTTTCATACTTATGTGTTCCTAATTTTTTGAATAACGACCTTCTCTAGAAATAGTAACATAAATATATAAATAATCTCATATTTCTTGGTTAAAATATGCCCCTTGTTGTAATATAGATTACACTAGACCATATCCTACGTATATATTAGAAGAATTCAGTGTTTTTCCTTTCAAAATCCATTCCACATCCAGTAGTAATGATTATTGCACCTGAGTCCAGATGGATTCCCTACTCCAAAAAATATAAGTCTAATTGGGACTCTACATCAAAGAGAACCACTTGCCATTGAATAGGGCACTTTGTCTTGCGCAACATTTTAGTTAAAATTTTGGCACATGTGAAATGTCCATGTTCAGGTTTAGAATAAAAATTTACTAAAGCAATTGAAATCATAAATGAGATGAGGCCTTTTTAGAGAGAAATGGAATATAAAATTTTATTTTAGTCTTTGGGAGATGCACTAAGTATTTACCTGAAAGAAAGTTTTAGTTTAAATATGTGTGTGCATGCGCAAACAAGCTATTTACTATTTAGAGGTTATATCATCACTTCATCGAATCAACAATAAATGAACAAGGAATTTACATGCCTAGGAGTGAACGATATTCACTATTTCTGGTAACTAGAACATGATAGCTTTGCTTTCTATTTCAGTTATTTAATAATTGTAGATATGATCTGAGATGCTCCCAGAAGGGTTATGAACTTAGGGGTAAATGCAGATGTAGGTTTGAATTTTTGAGAAAAATGAGGTTGGTAAATCCTATAATTTTTATATCGAGAGAGAATTTTTATTTTAGTATGAGATGTCAAATAACATTTCTCTGCAAATTCTTGTATCCAATGTTCAATATTTTGTGTCAGACCAGATTTAATGCAATGCCATATCCAAGATGATGGAATAAGATGAGATACTTTTTTTGATGTTAAAAAGTGACCAAAAGAGTAGGTCAATCGAACTAGAAAAACTGGATAGTTGTAACAAACTGTGGTAGTGAAAAAATCTCCTCATGAAAACTAAAATATAAGAGGCAAGTGCCTAAACTGTAAAATAAAGGAAAGAGCAACTCTATATATCATTAGGTATAGATTTCAAAGTAAAGTGGGGAATAAAAGTATCTTCAATCAAACCAATCTCTAAGAAGGTGCCAATATACTTTCTAATGGTGTCATCCAACAAGTACGCAGGGCTGAGGACTTGGTTCACACAAACAAGCAGCCTAGAACTATTGTGACAAAGACTAGGTGGAAGATGACCAAATTGAATACAGAAGTGTACTTCCACCATAGTCGGGCTACAAGGATCTTTGGTGTTTGGAAAAATGCATTTGAAATTACTAGTGTCATCAAGTTGTAATATGTAAGAGAAACAAGATGTATATATACGTATTCACATCTGATGAAAAATAAAATGTAACAAGGATGAGAGTTGAGTATTGAATCAGAATGAACACTTAGCACTATCACGTGATACACTTTCTATCAATTTTTATATTTGGTAAGAGCTCAATGTTTATACTATGTGTGAACATGAATTTATCAAGGGTATGAATGATCAGTATGTACACACACTACAAGAAAAAAGGACATTGGTGAGGTTCATGCTTGTGATGGACCTTTAAGGTCCATTACCAATGTCACATATGGTGATGATCCTTAAGAAATGTGTTACTGTAAGTTTACACAATGATGGTCCTTTAAGGTTCGTCACCAAAGCCATTTTCAATGACATTTTTGGTGAGGGTCATTAAAGGCCCGTCACTAATTCTCTCTTTAGTCACACTTCTAGTGACGAGCTTTTAATGACACTCACCAATGCTCTTTTTGTTACTTTTGGTGACAGTGAAAAAATATTGATCATCATTGATCATTCCAATGATTTTTTGATGACGCTATGTGCCTTGTCATCAAAAGATAACGATTTAAGACTATTATTGTGGAGTATTTTTTATAATATGTCCAAGGCCATAGTGGTTAGAGTCGTTCAATTTTTTAAGAAGTAATTAGTGTGTATCATTTCCCTCAAGTAATGACTAGTCTAATAGAGTTTTCCTATGAGTCAACACATGATTCATATATATTAAGTTTATTATCTAGTAAATTCCTTATAGATAAATTTTCACTGGTGTACGTAGGAAATATATTATTTAATTCATAATCAAGATCTGAGAATTCTATTAATGAGAAATACCTAACACTCTTCAACAATTTGGGCACACCTTAAATTAATGCTTTGGCACACACTAACATTTCCTAGCACCTCGCATGTCTTGGAACTTCTTTGTACGTAGAACATTTTTTCATGACACTGACACCCAAGCACATGGTGGCATGCGATAGCACAATATGGAACTCTCCTAACATGTGTTGGTATGCATGTAGTCCCTAGCATTCCCTAGAACACCTTGGTTGAATGCATTGACATAAATTACCACTTGGCACATGATGCCACTTGGCATGTATTAGGACCTATTATTAGTGCACCTAACATGCCCCTTTTGAAAAGGATAAAGTATCGACTTATTAATTCTCTTATTGGTTGTTCATTTTGTTGCCTTGACACATATTGACATACCCTGGCACCCTGAACATCCTAAGCACCTAGCATGTATTGGGATATCTTGGCACTATTAATTGGCACAATATATAATTAGCACACCCTGGAACTCTGAAGCACACTTGGGGAATTATTGACATGCCTTGATATTCCCTAGCATGTCTTACCAATTCTTAGCATAACTTGTCACTCCCTCCTTAGCATGACAGGTAACACTCATTAACACTGGTCTGTGGCAGACATTCCTCACATTCATTAACTTACATGAATTTTTACCTATTTCTCCCTTAATTTTTTATCCTAGTACTCATTAACGCTCCCCAACATGCATTATCACTCTCTAGCACACCTTAGCACTCTTCAACATGCCCTTCCACTTCATAACATGCATAAAACTCCTTGACAGATATTCTCACTTGGCACAAGTTGGTGCTTGGAAAGTTTTAGCATGTATGGAATACATTTAAATACCTTGGCATGATTTGGCATGGTTTAATATTAAATTTATTTGAGATCAATTGTTTGAAAGTAGATGAGAAGAAACAAAGGAATACTTGGCACTTGGAATGCACTAAGACTTTCCACTTGGCACCTATTTCTGCCTAGTGTTGGTGTGCCTAGCATGACCCTCTTGGAAAAGGTAAATTGATGACTTATTAACCACATTATGTGTTCATTTCCTTTTAGTTTAACATGTTTCTCCCTTTTGTTGCCTTGACAGTCCCTGGCACGCATTGACACACCCTTGCACATCTTGGCATGCCTGATCACTTGACACATCTTAGCATGTTTGACATGCCTTCACACTATCTGGCACATCTTACCATTCCCTAGCACGCCTTGGCACTCATGTCCTCATAGATAGCCTTTACATTTTTTCACTACTTGGGAACCCAATAAATTCCTTGGCTTCTACAGTTCATGTGACAATATTAGCCTGCTTCAACCGTAAGAATTTTACAAATTGCGCCTACTACAAGTAGATTGTGCCTTTCTCACCTAAGAACTGCCTATAAATCATCTTATGCCACTAATTCCAATATCAACTTGTCCCACTTAACTAGTTACCAAGACAAGGATCACATGATCTAGCCATGGCCATAAAACGACTATGCAACATAGCTTACACATGCAATATTTCACATCTATGTTCAGTTCATATAAATAGTCGAAAATTAACTGAGAGTTTACAAGAACCTCAAGATGCATAAGGAATACAAGATATAAGCTGACACAAGCTAAGTGCCCGAAAAATTATACACAACATGAATGTATAATATGCAATTATATAGAATATTTTAAAACATTAGAAAGTAGCCAAAGTGTGCCACATCGCATATTAAAAAAATAGCTAAAGGAAAAACAATGTTGTGCCTAGCACAAGGTGATCTCCCTTTGTCTAAAACTAGTTCTATGTAGATCCCTATATAACAACCATAGGCTTGTCTCCTATAAATCATATTCTAAACTTCTCCTAACACACTTCGTCCTTAGCACACTTGGATTCTCTCACCCTCCATGTCACACACTCTTATTCATTCCTTTCCATGAATTTTGACCTAGTTATCGCTTAATGTGGCCTGACACTCCATAACGCTCTTCAATATGCATTGACATTGTATGAAATATGTTATCATGCCTTTTAATTGTTTTTAATGCCCTGACCCTCCCTAGTTGTCATTCCCTCACAACTACCATTACTAAATTTGCAACTTGGGAACCCAACCAAGCCCTCGCATGACTACAAGAGCTTGACCAGGTTACGATTACTATAACTAGACTATGTTGTTGAATTGTGTAGCTTGGGAGGTACTCCACAAGCCTAATGAGATGGGTTTTTCTGAGTTTTTTCACACAATTATTTGTGGGAAAAGAAGCCAACAAAAGGGATTTTGGACCCAAGATGGGGTTTAAAATATAAAAGCAAATTAAAAAGGAAGATGAATATTTCATAAGGTCTAAGTGGATAAAACCCATAAGTTCTAGAGGGTTCCTAAGAGGTCTAGTAAAAACTATTTAAGGAGGCCTTAGGATGAAGGAAATAACATCAAGTGAGAAGGAGCTCATTTGATTAAGGGGGCGAAGAGAGATGTAGTCCTAAAGTAGGTCAAGTACGAGGGTCGAGTAAGGGTTGCTAAAGGGAGGTCATGATCATCCTCCAAGAGCAAGATCATCATGTAAGGGTTCACAATAATGGTGCATACCTTGATGGTTGTTTCAAGCTAGGAATTAGGATGGCATGTTGGTTGTTCTCTTTTACTAGATCGAGCTTAAGAGAGGTTTCTCATGATAATATCCGCATGTGATTTCAATAATGTATTTGTGTGAAAGCCGAAATGTTAAAAATTGCAAGAAGAAACAATGAAATTGGAAACTAGAAAGTACAAAAAAAAATTCACCCACATTGGTGAGGAATTTTGATGCACCAGGAGTGAGGAATGTGGGGCGTCTAATTTATTTTTCCATTAAATAAATTTTAATTTCATCTCATAACAAATTTTGTGAGTTTACGAAGTCATGATGACTGAGTTGGCTCAAGAAATTTGAGTTTAGGGTCTAAGATGAGGCATCTAGAGTGATTCTAATATTTTTGGGGTCCAATTGCAGTTGATTCATTAGTGGGGTGAAAGTGTGAACTAGTTAACTCAATTAAATGAGTTAAAATCATTTTAACTAGTTCTAACTCAGTGATGAGCTAGTGAAAGGTCCAGTGAATTAAATTAGATTTAATTCACAACGAGTGATCATTAGATAATTTATAATTCGCTATTAATAGTTTCATGCATGTCAGTTTCGAGGAAGGCACAGCTGAGACATAGAATAAAGGGAACATAACTATCAATTGTATTTAGAGAGAATTTCCCATGTGCAATTATAGAGTCTTTGGGATGCCATGATGGATTGCGCAATGAAGGAAGACTGATTTTCCTAATTAATAGGGAGTTAATTCCCTAGGAGTTGCATGAGAAAATAAGGTTGAAGTAAGGTTGAGAATTGGCTAAGTACTAGACCGAGTTTGTCTAGATCAGCAGGAGACAATTGGCAAAGTGTTGGAGAATCTCATGAGAGATTAAGAATTGCATTGTTTCATGATTCCTTGACTTAATACAAAAACAATAGGGGGTTTTGAGCAGTTTCTTTCAATAGATACATTTTGTGTTGTGTGATTGATAATTTATTTCTCTTTCTTATATGTGATTGTGTGATCGTGTTTTGTTCCTGCAAATTGTAAGAAGGATTGAGTATCTTGTTTTAGTACATTACAATATAACATTGAATCTTGTTGGTTATATTTTATACATGGTATCAGAGCAGGAATTTTTTGGGTGGCAAGTTTGCAGAGAATATCTGAAGATTTTGGTGTAAAATTTAAAAAAAAAATAGCATATTTGGATTCCTTGCGAAAAACTAGCCAAATGGAAAAACAAAATAAATCGAATTAGAGCTCGGAAGAGGGAGCTATCATCGATTTAAAATAAACTCTTTTTGAGAAACTTTTGTAACGGCAGGAAAATTAAAATATGTGTGAGTCAAGAACCGATATGCACTTGATGTACCGGATGCATGCAAAGCTTTGAGGATAAAATCAGAGGTTACGGACTCGGTGGTTGAGAGGGACCCAGAATTACCTCTCAACATGTAGCCTTAGAAGAAGTCTCAGAAGTTTGTGGAGAAGCCACAATTTGAGAAGCAAAGAAGAGATTGAATGGAAGCATCCACTCAAGAAGAAACCTCGATGAGGGGGGAAATTTAGAGCCAGATGGGTAGAGGGAGCACATGAAGTGATACCTCTAGGTGAAAGGAGGGGTGATGTGTAGACATAATCCCAAGGTAATAACTTTGGTCAGTGTCCATTGAGATGGCATGTATCATGGATCGAACCTGGCTACGAGGAGCCCATAGTGCAGCAGTAGCAGGCTGGATTAGTTAGATTGATGTAGTCAGACCTTAGCAAGACATATATCAGAGTGATAGATGTGATATAATTGAGTGCATATTAGAGTTGGAAATAGTTCAAAGGGAATAGATGCAGATGACAGAAACAGCAAAGAGAATCCAGTAGATATGTGTAGTAGTTACCAGCAGTCAAAAGACTCTGATGACAAATGCATTATACTGATTTAATTTTTCAGAGGCTATTTAGTTTCATGATTTGTATGTGCGAAGAACATTACAAAAGTGTTTCATACATGACATTACAAAGGTCCCATATGGGGATAGATTGAATTCCTTTCTTCTTGAGAGGAAGTGTTGAAATTTGCAACCAGAAACAATTAAATTGGCAACTAGAAAGGACAAAAAAAAATGCACCAAAACTGGTGAGGAACTTTGATGTAATAGGAGTGAGGAATGTGAGGCATATAATTTATTTTTCCCTTAAATAAACTAGACAATAAATTGTAATTTCATCTCATAACAACTGGTGGCAGTTAACTAAGTCATGATGACTAAGTTAGCTCAATAAATTCGAGTTGAGGTGATCGTGGTGGATATTGCTGGCCACCCAACTATTCCACTTGGGCCATGATCATTATATCTTTCAGTGTTTCAGTTTCATTAATTATACTTCAATTTACTATTTTTTTTATTTTTTCGGGTCGCTAACATATGGAGTTGTTTTGAGAACCCAAATGACATTTTTTGGGCATGATCTTTCTAACAAGGTATCATGTGCATCAAACAGAGATCATATGAATAAGTTACGACCCTGGGAAGTTGGCTTCCCAACTAACTCCAATAGGGCCGATAAACTCTTGGTGTTACATCTCCTTATGTTATGGTTTTGGTTGTTTAGGGTTTTCTCTTATTTTTCAATAATAAAATGGCCCTTGAGCCTTATTGTAACACAGTTCAGATGAACTGAAATATTAGTTGTATTTATAGAAAAATTCCCATGTGAAATTCTAAAGTCACTAGGATGCCATTGTTGGGAATACTGAGAGGAGGGGTGAATTAGTATTCCTTTCAATTAGAGAATTAGTTAATCTTCAATTATTATTAGTGTTTGTATAATGATAGCAGCAAACAAAAGGAACACAAACGCACACAGTTTTTAAGGTGGAAACCCACTCCAGAAATATTTTGCACCTTGATTTGAAATTTTCACAGGAGCTTCCTCATGATTTCGTCTTCGCCTCATTAAAATTTCAGCTTTTGAATGTTCATAGAAAAAACAATAGAGTGAAAATGCCATGATAACTTGTTTCAGATGGCCAAATCCCTTGCATAAGGAGGATAAGAGGATCACAATTTATATAAATGCTTAGGTTGAGCGGGGCTTCAACAAGTGAATGTGGGAGGGATTTTAGGAGCTTAAAAAATATTAATTATGACTTTTCAATGACCCATGCCACAACCCCGTGGGGTTTTAACCCACTTACCGGGGTTACAAACTTCAAACATGAATATCTCTCAAACCGTGAAGAATTACGTGGCGTGCCATATATCAACAGAAACATCTCGACAAGAAGAAAGCATAAAAAACATTCTTGACCCAAAATATAGTAATTTGGTAGGTCAAAATGCCCATGCAATATTGGGGTAGCCCCTGGTACTGCTTGGGTTGACATCAATGACAAACTTTTATCAACAATCTCCCCCTTTGGCATTGATGGAAATGAAAGTAAACCCCCTACGATCATGACACCTCTTCCTACAACATTCTCTCCCCCTTTAACATCAATGGAAAGGGGTAACTCCCCCTGACACACAACCATCCTGCGGACCTGTACAAACTTCCACTCCCCCTTTATATTATGAATAAGAAAAATATAATGAGAACTTGGGAGGATCCCAAGCTTTTGGTGAAGATATTCAAATGTTTCACGAGGTAAAGGTTTAGTGAAGATATCAGTGAGTTGTTCTTTTGTAGTAACATACTCAAGTTTTGTATTCTTTTCAGCAGCTTGTTCTCTAAGAAAATGATATTTGATTGGAATGTGTTTTGTTTTTGAATGCATGATAGGATCCTTGGAGATGTTGATGGCACTAGTGTTGTCACAGAATATGGGAATAGGCTCACTGAAATGTACTTGAAGATATTGAAAAGTTTGTTTCATCCAACGGGCATGAGCACAACATGATTCCGCTGCGATGTATTATGCTTTTGATGTAGATAACGAGATTAAGGTTTGTTTTTTCTCAACCATGATACGAGACAACCACCTAGATAGAATGTTGCTCCACTAGTACTCTTACGATCATCAACACTTCCTACCCAATCTGCATCTGTAAAGGCTTGAATAATAAGATTGTGACCCTCGGGATACCACAAGACATATTCTTTTGTGCCCTTTAGATAACAAAGAATTGTTTTGACGGCAATAATATCTGCTTCTTTTGGTGCTCCTTGGAATCTTGCTACTTGTAAAACTGCTTGCATAACATCTGGCCAGGAGGCTGTTACATATAGAAGACTACCAATCATAGATATGTACAACCTCTGATCCACATCCTTAGATGAGTCATCTATGCTTAGTTTGCAACCTATTACCATCGGAGTAAGGACAGGTTTGAAATCTTCCATTTTGAATTTCTTGAGCATTTCCTTGATGTACTTGGCTTGACATATAGATATTCCTTTCTCTTGCTAAGATATTTGAAGCCCTAAGAAGTATGTCAGCTCACCAAGTAAAGACATCTCAAACTCACTTTGCATCTTTGTAGGAAAGTTCTTACTTAGTCAATCATCATTGCTAGCAAATATTATATCATCCACATATACCTCAATGATTGTTAAATTATGTTTATCTATTTGTACATAAATATTTCTATCAACAATACCTTTCTTAAACCCTTGTTGATGTAGATATCCATCAAGATGAGCATACTATGCTTTGGGAGCCTGCTTGAGACCATATAGAGCCTTCTTTAACTTGCAAACATAGTCTTCTTTTTCTGATAGTAGAAAACCTTCAGGTTGTTCGATGTAAACTTCTTCTTCTAATTCTCCATTCAGAAATGCCGACTTAACATCCATTTGGTAGACTTTTATTTTTCTTGAACATGCATAGGTGATAAATGTGCAGATGGCTTCCATTCTGGCAACTGGTGAAAATGTTTCATCGAAATCAATTCCTCCACCTGTGCATAGCCTTTGCAAACCAATATTGCCTAGTTTCTGGTAACCTGTCCATATTCATTCAATTTGTTCTTGAACACCCATTTAGTCCCAATGACATTTTTATCTTTTGGTTGTGGAACTAATTACCAGGTGTTATTTTTCTCAATTTGATCCAATTCTTCATTCATAGCTGCTACCCAATGTTCATTCTGGCTGGCTTCCTCAAAAATAATAGGCTGAAAGGTTACTAGAAAAGAAATGTGAGCTTGTTGTGATGAACAAAGCCGTGACCTTCATTTATGTCACCAATGATTCGATTTTATGGATGGTTCTTTTGAATCCATTATTTTGTTCTTCTTGGAGGAGATTCTTTCTGTTGTTCTGGTATATCTTGATGATCATTATTTACTTATTCCTAGTTGATAGTTGCTTCTTGTTCTATAATTTTATCTATGTCTTTTTCAGCCTCTATCTCAAGTTTCAAAGATTCTAGATCCTCATCATTATTCGCTAGAACACCATCTTCGTCAAATGTAACGTTTATGCTCTCCAATATCTATTTTCCTCTTATATTATAACATTTATAGGCCTCTATTTTGTGGGAGTAACGAACAAAGATGCCTTCATCAACATGTGATTCAAACTTACCCAAATTTCAATCTTCTCTTTTGATATAACATTTACTTCCCAAGATTCTGAAATATTTTACATTGGTTGGTTTTCCTTTCCATAATTCATATGGGGTCTTGTTGCAATTATTTATGAGAAGACTTCAGTTGATAATGAAGTCTGTCGTATCAATTACTTGAACCCAGAATTTTTCATCCAATTCTGAGTCCTTCAACATTTTTCTACCCATTTGCTATACGGTTATGTTCTTTCTTTCAACAACTCCATTTTGCTGAAGTGTTTTTGATGTTGAAAATTGTCTTTTTATTCCATTTTCATCAGAGTATTGCTGAAATAATTTGGAAGTGAATTCTCCACCATTATGTGATCTTAGACACTTTATTTTCAAATTAGTTTCATTTTCGACCAACTTCTTGTAGATCTTAAAGCACTCCAATGCTTCAGATTTTTTCTTTAGGAAACTCATGGCTATCATCCTTGTATAGTCATCTATCATTAACATGAAATATAATTATCCATCTAAGCCTTTTGTTCTCATAAGACCACATAGATCAGTATGTATCAATTCTAATGGATGTGATGCAAAGTGTTCTTTTGATTTAAATTGGACTTTTGTCTGCTTGCCATGCTGACGAGCCTCACATAGTGTGTTGGAAGGTTTTGAGATTTTCGGCATTTCTCGTACTGCTTCCTTTTTGCTTATCCTGACAGGATTATCAAAGTTTATGTGACCCATTATTTTGTGCCATAACCAGCTTTCATCTTCTTTAGCTAGTAGACATGCTTTAGTTGCTTCATCCAGAACATATATGTCGTTTGGAGCTCGACTTGCTGTAGCCACAATTTTACCATGCCTACCTTTCCTGATTTCACATTTTGTGGAGTTGAATAGAAGTGTGTGTCCTTGATCACACATTTTTCCAACACTGAGCAGATTGTGATTAATTTTTTCAACCAATAGAACATTCTTGGCTATAGCATATTTGCTTCCGAGAGTGACGGTACATGATGCTATAACATTTGAAGATCCATCATTTTGAAGGGATACAGTTCAATCCTTCTTCTATTTCAGAGATACAAATTTCCTTCTATCTCCAGTCATATGCATTGAGAAACCACTGTCAACATACCACACATATTTGTTGTTTTGAGCCTTGAAAGCAAGAGCACAATTAGCAGTCTTCTTCTTCTTCAATGTTCATTTATTTTGTGGCTTCGAAGATTCTTCTGGAGGATTTTCAAGTCTACAGTCTTTGGCTATGTGTCCAAAGTTCTGAAATTTGTAACATTCCATATTATTTCTTAAATGTTCAAATATATTGATGTTTCGTTGAGCCCTGGGAGGTTCATATTTGAAGGATATTCTGGAATTGTATTGGTTCCTAGGGTGCGTGGAACATTCTACAGCTTTATGACCAAATTTTCCTCATGAATAACAATATCTATGAAAATTATGTTGGTTCCTGGATGGAAACATTCATCAAGGAATCGTCTTCCAAGGATGTGCTTACGAATCTTGTCTAATGAAGTCTACATTCATGTCAGATCTCATAGGTTCATTGTATTTTTTTGTAGAAGGTCCTGCTTCTTCTTCTTTATAACCGAGGCCAGTTCTGTCGTTGTAAGATCGTTGATTTTTGATGATCTCTTCCAATGCCCTTGAGATGTTAGCATAGTTTTGGACAATTTTTCCATTCTTCACTTCCTTACGTAGCGAGACTACTTCAGCTTCTAATTCTTCCCTTTCTTGGTTGCTTTCTTCCAACTTCTTTTGAAGTGACTCTTCAATACATTTGTGTTCTTCAACTTCAATTTTGAGTCCTTGAACTTATTCCTCAAGAGTATTGGAATATATCTTCTCTGCCTTGAGCTCTTTTATCAGCTTAACTGCTTCCTTAGAAAATTCTTCTATGGTCAATTCTTCTTCTTCGTTGTTTGATACCTCTTGTTTATTGTGCTTGGCCATAAACAATACTCTCTCATTGGCTTCTTCTTTGCTTCCATTGTCTTCATCGGATGATGAGATATCTCCTTTAGAGAGAAATTTCCTTTTGGATGTTTTCTTTTTTAATTTCTTAAAGCCTTTCTTTCCTTTTGATTTGCCATCACTTCTATTCGGACATTATTCTGCGAAGTGCCCAATCTTACCACAGCGAAAACATATCAATGGAAGTTTACCTTTGAATTTACCTTACCAATTTTTAGTTTTCTTGTAAATTAAGCATATTCTTCATCTGAAAGACCTTCTCCATCATCTCCCTTTTCTTCACACTTGCAAGTGCATGTCTTTTCAACTGAAGATTGTTTGTCCTTATTGGTTTTCTTAGATGCAACGAACATAGTTTCTAGATGCGAAGCACCCTCTTCTTCATCAAGTCTCATTTCATATGCTATGAGAACTCCATGTAATTCCTCTTTGCTGATTTTGTCTAGATTTGCACTATATTCTAAGACTGATACCTTTGGGTTGAATCTCCCTGGTAACATTCTAAGAATATTTCATATAATAGTCTTCTCGTCAACTGGCTCTTCCAATCATTCCAGAGTATTGGTTATTTCATAAACGTATTGGAAGTATGCAGCAATGTTGCAATCTTCATTCATTCTAAGTTGCTCAAATTTTTCTCTATAGATTTGAAGCTTTTCTTCTTTGACATTTGAGTCACCTACATATATATTCTTAAGCTTGTCCCATACATTTTTGACGGTTTTACAACCCAACACTTTATGATAAGAAGATTTGATAAGTCCACTGATAATAATATTATTTTATTTTGCATCACATGCCAAATTATTCTTACCTTGTTCATCCATGGTTGATGTAAATCAATTTTGAACAGTGTCCCATACTTCGTAACCTTGCGCCAAGATATAGACCTCCATTCTTCCTTTCTAGAATGCATAATTATTTTTATTGAACAGAGGTACACCATTCTTGGTATGTTCCATGACCTCCTTCAAGCTGTTAAACTGCTACTGAAGGGACCAAGCTGTGATACCAATTGTTGGAATTACTGAGAGGGTGGGGTGAATCAGTATTCCTTTCAATTAGAGAATTAGTTAATATTCAATTATTTTCAGTGTTTGTACAATGATAGAAGCAAACAAAAGGAACACAAATGCTCACAGTTTTTAAGCTGGAAACCCAATCCAGAAATTTTGCGCACCTTGATCTAAAATTTTCACAGGAGCTTCCTCAGGATTTTGAATTCGACTCATAAAAATTTACGCTTCTGAACCTTCGTAGAAAAAAATTTAGAGTGAAAATGCCACAATGACTTGTTTCAGATGGTGAAATCCCTTACATAAGGAGGATATGATGATCAAAAATTATATAAATACTTAGGTTGAGAGGGGCTTCAACAAGTGAACGTGGGAGGGATTTTAGGAGCTTAAAAAATATTAATTATGACATTTCAATGACCCATGCCACAACCCCATGGGGTTTTAGCCCACTAACTAGGGTTACAAACTTCAAGCACGAATATCTCTCAAACCGTGAAGAATTACGTGGTATGCCATATATCAACAGAAAAATATTGATAAGAAGAAATCATCAAAAGCATTCTTGAACTAGGATATAGTAATTTGGTAGGTCAAAATTCCCATGCAATATTGGGGTAGCCCCTAGTGTTTCTTGGGTTGACATCAATGACAACCGTTGATCAACAGCCATGATGGATTGTGTAGTCAAGGAAGACTGATTTTCCTAATTGAGAGGGAGCTAATTCCATAGGATTTGTATGAGCAAGGCAGGCTGAAGGAAGGCTGAGAAGTGGCTAAGTACTATACTGATTTTGCCTAGATCAGCTAGAGACAATCAATAGAGTGCTAGAGAATCTCATGAGAGATTAATCATTTATTGTTCATGATTTCTTGACTTAATACACAATAGAGATAGATGGTTTTGAGTAGTTTCTTTCCTTAGATACATCTTGTGTTGAGGGATTGATAATTTCTTAATCTTACTTATATGTGATTGTATGACCGTGTTTTGTTTCTACAAATTGTAGGACGGATTCAGTATCTTGTTTTAGTACATTATAAGATCATATTGAATCCCATTGGTTATATTTTCTATATGAAATAGGAGGGTTGATAAAATATTTCCTTGTGGTGGTTATTAGGCCACAAGGTCTATGATAAAGACTAATATAAATGGAGGAGGGATTGCACTGTAATTTAAAGCCAAAACATAAGTAGATGTAGGTGTGATATTGACAAAGGTAACCCTAGTTTCAGGGTCAGCATTGAGACATGAAGTTCACACCAAGATTTAGTCAAAGAAATTCCTAGAATCTGTGGATCCATATGAGCTAGGTTGAGTCTCTTATGGAGGTATGCGTCATGTTTTTTCTATGGGTGGATAGGGTTTGTTTGAAAACAATTAGATGTACATAAGTATAATGCCCTAGTTAGGATAATTTCCTAGCATGTTTAGTTCATAAGCTATACCCTTAAGACTATGAAAAATTTTCATAAAAGAATATAGGTTGTGACCCTTAGAGTGAGGTTTATCTCTAAAATATAGATTGCATATATGGAATATTATTTGCAAATTCATTATGTGTGGAGACAAAAGATCCAAATAATGGTGGAACTTGAGCACAACATTGAGCATGCAGAAGCAATGTGCCATATGAAGAATGGATTGACATGGAGAGGAGTTGATTTTGGTGGACTATGCATAGAGTTTTAGACATAGATTTGAAGCAACCTATAAAAAATTAGTTAATGGAATGCTAGTGGCTGATCCATGACCCTAGTTCAGTCATCTACAGATTGTTAGAAGGATGATAAGAGGAGTAGCTCAGATTTGTTCATATATTGCAAAACAAAGATCAAATTTTCGATACATAAGAACAATGATTTTGAGAGGACTCAAACCATTGTTACATGCCAGATTTTAAGATCCCTAGATGAAGACAATGTTGTGGGCCCTATATTAGTAAATATAATTGATTGTGGTTGGGAAAATTGATTGTAGTCCAAGTTTAGTTGGAGGGTTGCTAGGTGACTTTGAAAGAAGAGCCCTGACTCTTGTTCTTGTGAAGGATAACAAGATGGTAGAAGGGAAGGTGTATAGAGCCTAAGGATGTGCATACTTTGAAGGAATAAAGTATCAGTCAAGTTGGCTAGTCAACTAGCCCTAGTTCACTATATTGTAGAGGATTGATTCAGTGAGAAGAAGGGCAACCTCCATATCCCTAGACTTCTCATTTTGGAGTTGTAGTATGGAAATAGTGCGCATACCCAAGAGTTGTTCACAAATGGAGTTGTGAACAACTTGTTACCACTCAAACTAGTAGTGAACCTATAAGGGGTTCCTAAGAGGGAAACTACTAGGACAAGGGAAACAGTAGAGGCTTAGCCCATTGTCACCAAAAATAATGCGCCTTTCTCTTTACGAGCTTTCACCAATGGGAGGAGTCCCAGTAGTTTATGAAGTCACTTGTAGAGTATAGGTCAATGAATAGGTGGGAATTGATCCTAGAAACTCTTTCCCTAAGATAGAATAAAGAGTGGGACATTCTTTCCTTTTAAGCGAGGGAATTGATATTATATGGAGAGAGGAGGGGGATTAAAGGGTCGAGGGAGAATAATAAGACTTATGAGGGAATTTCTCAATCCATAAAATACTTTGGGAACTTGGATTCCCAAATGGTCCTTGATGAAAGGCCTTTGACACCAAATGGGACCACACGGGGCCAAGTGGACCCAGCCTAGGTTTGGGGATGGAATTTAGAAAAAAATGATCTTCCTTTCATGGAAAAGGTGAGGGGAAAGGATCAAGCAATAGTTTTTACTTTGATAGGTCAAATTGATCTTACTAGGTTCTAGCCTTGGGAATACCTAGGAAAAACTTGATCCTAGAGCTAGGGCTTGAGGTATCCATATATTACACCATTATAATTGGCCTAAATTATTAGGAGAGTGAGGGGACCCACCAACGCAGTTGCCTCTAGCAGAAAAAAGTTTTCCTCTGGCAAGATTCCTAGGAAATTGATGCCCTAGGTGACCTGATGAGGCTATACCTAGGGAATGTGAAAATTTCTTAATCTAAGAAACCCTACTCCAGTATATTTATTTACTTCTCCTACTTCAATTAAGTTACAAGTTAATTTTGGAAATATTTAGTAAATTAGTGAAGTAAATACAACTAGAAGCCTACACATAAAGATCAAATATTGAATAACATGCTCATAGACAAAGAGACACAAAAAATTTCTGGACAAATGTTCACAGAAAAAACCCAATGCAGGAAAACTGGTGCAACTAGCTCTGGAGGGTTTTCACTATTATGCAGAATCTAAGTACAAAATCTTGCACATGAAAACTGGTTCACTCGACAGAGAAATAAAAACAACATTAATACCTCTATCCTCGGAGATAGAAAATATGGTTGATTCACACCCTCAAATGGGATTTACAGCACTCGAGCCCTTTTTGGCCCACCAGAAACCCCAAGGCTGCTTTGAAGCCTGTTGTGTAAGCCTGAATGGCCTGCATCAGCCTCTGCATTACTCATGAAGTGATTTTTTCACCCCTGAATGGCTTACGTTGTCCCTGCGCTACCCTAAATAGGCCCATGTCAGCCCTGTGTGGCTCCTGCTACCTTTGCGCTACCCTTGTTGGGCTGTCGCTAGACTGCATAGCACCAAGCTGCCTCTGGGCTATTCTAGGATGTTGCTGCTCTTCCTCCATTATACTCTTGGCCTAGGATAAAACCATCCCCTTTCTAATACTGGCCCTCACTGCATCTAAAACACTTTTGAAATTATTAACAAACCACGCCCTAGAATCTCTGCTTAGCTTTAGTGCTCCGCTAATGTGTGTGTTCTCCAACTAACCCCAAGCCCTTCTCTTATACTTTTCTCATTGAAACATCAACAGTCGTGATATAATATCTAATCAACGGCTAATATTAGAAGCTTCTTGATCCACATCACTTAAGTCATTCTCATCACATGTTTAATTTAATTCACTTTCATATTTTAATTTTTCTAAGTTAGACTTAGGGTCCTTAATTAAAAATATTAATCATTTGAATATCTTTTAAACTTGATGGAATTTTCCCAAATTCTTTCTGGGTCTTGGAGATCTCATGTATTTGATCTCCTCCACCAAATTTGGGAGCTAGAGCACATCCAATGCTACCCCAAAATCTGGACACTCCCTCTTAGTGAGGAATGTGCTCTAGAGATACACTTCACATTGAAGTATTGCTCTAATCTATGACATTAGTCCCCATGCTGATGCTTGGCCTCCTGCACTTCATCACTGCATTTTTGTTGCTATTTGTACTATTTCCCATGACTCTGCCACCATCACTGCTACATCCATACTGAATCACCCTTTCAAATTGTTGCATCATGCTGCCAACTGCTGCACTACAACTCAGTTGCTGAGAGTAAGCAGCTGAAGGACCCCTGCCCAATGACAGCCAATAATTTTTTCTACATGCTCCCTTAAGTTGTATGGATCCATGACTACCAGGATTCTAGCCTTCTAGATAGAAAATTTAGACAGGATGTCCAACCTATCCTGATCACATAGTTCGTGTGGCGCCAGATGCTTAGATATTTGTCTGAACAGATCTTCCTCTCCCCACTTCTCAATAGAAGCTTGGATCTAGGGTGCTTGGTGACAAAAGGCACCCTCTGCTCCCTTTAACAACTGATTTCCTCCTTGGTATTTTTCCAAACACAATGAGTCAACTCTCTTCGATCAGCCTACGATTGATCCTCATATTTCCTTTGGCAATGAAATATGTTGAGCATTTTTTCTCCTCCCGCTCTTTGTGAACTTAGCTTAGGAATGATTTTTCACTAGCATAATCTCTACCTCACCAACAACTGATGAAGATCTGAAGCTCTTCTTCCAGTCCACGGAAAATTTTAATATCACTCGATACTGGACTATGTCGCCCTAGCTAGCCTCTGTGTGAGCATACTAGCTCATTGCATCCTCTACGCGCGATTGCGAAGCGCAGGCTGCTCCTGCATCCCTCTGGAAGGTAATGTGTTGTCTCTGCATCACCCAGATAGAACTGCATCATCTCCTGCATGGCTGTTGTTTCCTCTATGCCCTTTTGGTGCTACGTTACCCTCTCTGGATTCTTTATTGCTTCTACTACTCTCTATAGCACAAATTTCTTCAGTCGATTTGCTGGAGATCCAGATTGATCTACAATTGCTCTGATACGATGTGAAAATTTCTTAATCTAAGAAACCTTACTCCAATATCATGATTTACCTCTCCTATTGGAATTAAGTTACAAGTTAATTTCTAAAATATTCAGTAAATTAGTGAAGTAAATACAAGTAGAAGCCTACACATACAGATGAAATATTGAATAGCATGCTCATAAAAAAAGTGACACACATATTTTCTGTACAAATTTCCTCGAAAAAAACCCAAATGTGGGAAAACCAGTGCAACAATCTCTGGAGGGTTTTCATTATTTTGCAGAATGGAAGTACAACAATCCTAGACACCAAAACTGGTTCAGCCGACAGAGAAATAAAAATGACATTAATACCTATATCCCCAAAGACAGAAAATATGTTTGATTCACACCCTCAAATGATATTTAAAAAACTCGAGCCCTTTTTGGGCTACTGGAAACCCCAACACTGCTTTGAAGGCCTCTACGTCAACATTACTGGCCTGTGTTAGACTCTACGTTGCTCAGGAAGGGCCCACGTCACCCTTGAAGGGCTTACACTTCCTTTGCACTTCCCTGACTGGATCTACGTCAGCCCTAGGTGGCTCCTTCTACTTGGGCCTACATCCAGTTGCAGTTATGCATGAGTTGTAATTAGTTAACTCAATTAATTGAGTTAAAATTAGTTTAACTAGTTCTAACTAAGTGATGAGCTAGAGATATGTTTAGAGAATTAAATCTGATTATATTTACAATGAGTGAGAAATCAGTTAACTAATAATTTTCTATAAATAGTTGTTTCATGTTAGTTCCTAGGAAATCCCAGTTGAGATAGGGGTTAAAGGGAAGATGACTATCAATTGTATAATGGTAAAATTGTATAGGTCAATTATAGAGTCAGTTGGTGGCCTAGGAAGGATTTCACAATTTTTCCAATGGATTTTCTTATTTAATAGGGCCTTAATTCCTTAAGGAATGCGTGAGCAAGGTTGGTTGAGAAGAGGAGGAGAATTGGCTAAGTATCTGTATGATTTTTCCTAGATCAATGTGAGACAATTGACAGAGTGCAGGAGTTATCTTGTGAGAGAAAGAATTTTATTGTTTCATGATCCTTGACTTTATAAAATATACAAATAGGGGGGATTAGGTAGCGTGCTTTCTTTATATACATCTTGTGTTATGAGATTGATTGTTTATTTCACTTACTTGTTTATGTGATCGTGCGATCATGTTTTGTTTCTATAAATTGTAGAAGGATTCAATATATTGTCTTAGTAAATTATAATATTGGATTGAATATCGTTGTTATATTTTCTACATGGTATTAGAGCATCAGAAATTACAATAATAAGAGAAGAAAACTTTTTTTTATTATCAAGTTTTTTATGAAACCAACTCCAAAAATTGAATAAAAGAGAGATCAACGCCTTATAAATCAGCCACTTCGAGGGGGAAACCTCCAATACATTACATAAATGAAAAATTCTTGGATGATACAAATAACCAAAACCCCCTTCTATATATAGGAGTCCATGGGCCCACAATATAATCCTAGCCAACCTAACAATAACAATGTAAGGGAATAATAATAACAATATTGGGGTTACAGGGGTACAACAACAACAATAATTGGGCTACACTAATAACAATAAGGGACTAAACTAGTAATATAGGAACCTAACATGCCCCTATCCTTCAAAAAAGTGTTGTCCTCAGTGCTTGCGTAGCTCTGGGTGGTTCTATATAAAATTCTCATCCTCCCATGTAGAATCTTCAGTGTGTAAGTTCTTCCACTTGATGAGATACTCTGAAATTGATCGATTTCGTAGCTGCTGCGTTCTTGTTTCTATGACTGCTTCAGGTTCCAATATGATTTTCCTTCCTCATCAAGTTCTAGAAATATTGTTTGAACTGAAATATTTTCACCTATAACATTATTTAAGCATGAAACATGGAAAAATGGATGCACTCGCGAAGAAGCAGGAAGCTCCAATTTGTATGCCACAATACCAATGTTTTGAAAAACCTTGTAAGTTCCATAGTACTTTGGTGATAATTTATTATCCTTCTTAGCTTTCTTGAGGGATATTTGTTTGTATGGTTGTAGTTGTAAAAGTATCCAGTCTCCTACATCAAAACTTCTCTTGTTGCGATGTTGATCTGCCTGTTGTTTCATTTGGTTGTGTGCCAAATTTAGGTTATCCTTTAAGAGTTGGAGAACTTCTTTTTGATGCTTGATGTGATATTCCACTTCTTGAACTTATAATTTTCTCTTGAAGATGATGTGATGGACAGTGGATGATATCCATAAAGTGCCATAAATGGGGTCACTTTTGCTGCAGTATGGAAGTAAGTGTTATACCACCATTCAACGAGAGGTAACCACTTGACCCATTGTGTTTTTTTATCAGATACAAAACAGCGAAGGTATCCTTCCAAAATTTTATTCACTATCTCAGTTTGACCATTGGATTGAGGATGATAAGATGAGCTATGAGCTAATTGAGTACCCAAACAAGAAAATAACTCCGTCCAAACATTTCCAGTAAAAATGGGATCTCTGTAACTCACAATAAGCTTTGGGTTTCCATGTAGCTTTTGAATTGTGTCCATAAATGTACTAGCTATTGTACTTTATTTAAATGGATGAGACAATTCACAAAAGTGTGCATACTTGGTAAGTTCATCAACTACCACCATGATGACACTCTTTCCTTTAGACTTAGGTAAACTTGTGATAAAATCCATTGAAATCCCCTCCCAACGTTGACTTGGAATGGGTAAAGGTTGTAGAAGACCTAGGGTCTTAATTGTCTCAAATTTATTTTTCTGGCAAACCAAACATTCTGCCACAAACTTTTGAATATCAGATTTAAGGCCATCCCAAAAGAATTATTTCTTCACCTTGTGGTAAGTTTTTAAAAATCTCGAGTGTCCTCCTAAAGGAGAAGTGTGAAATTCCAAAAGAATATTTTGTTTTAGTTGGGAATTATTACAAAAATGTAAGCCATCTTTGTACCATAAGGAATCATTTTTCCAAATAAATGTATCAGATGTACTAGGGTCTTGCTGCAACTTTTGAATGAGTGTCCACACTTCTTTGTCTCTCTTACATTCATCCCTTGCCTCAGTTATCCAATCTGGTTTCATAATAGAAATGGCACAAAGAAATGCTTCCACCTCTTCATTATTTCTTGAGAGTGCATCTACAACAACATTGAGCTTCCCTTTTTTGTAGATTATTTCAAAGTCATAACCCAACATCTTTGTGAACCATTTTTTCTGCTCTTATGAAGATAGTCTTTGTTCCAAAAAGTGTTTAAGACTATCATGATCATTTTTTGTCTTCAAGTTTCTTTCCATTAGGTATGGTCGCCATTTCTTTAGTGCATGTAGTATTGCTAACATTTATTTCTCATAAATATCTTTTTGTAAATACTTTCCTTTGATTGGATGACTTTCAAAACCAATGGGTCTTCCTTCTTGCATTAAAAAAATACCAATTCCATTTCCTAAGGCATCACATTCCACAATAAAGGTTTTTGTGAAGTCTCGCGTAGCTAAGACCGGTGATAGGCACATTGCCTCTTTAAGATGTTCAAAGGCCTTAGTTGCTTTAGGAGTCCATACAAATGAATATTTCTTCAATAATGTTGTTATAGGTGCTACTATTCTCCCATAATTCTTAACAAAATTGCGATAATATCCTATTAAACTGAGAAATCATCTCAACTGCTTTATGGTTGTGGGGACTTTCAATTCCTTAATGGCTTTAATTTTGTTAGGGTCTACCTTAACACCCTCGTGAGATACAATATGACTTAGATATTCCACCTCTTGTACTCCAAAGAAACATTTGGATGATTTTTCATATAATTATTTCTCCTACAACAGTTTGAGCACCTTGTCAACATGTGAACATGATCCTTCCAAGAGCTGATGTAGATTACTATATCATCAAAAAATACTAGCACAAATTTTCTATGGAAGGGTTTGAAAATGGAATTCATCAACCCTTGAAATGTAGAACGTGCATTGGTAAGGCCAAAAGCCATGACCAAAAATTCATAATGACCCTCATGAGTTCAAAATTCTATTTTTGGAATATCTTCAGTCTTCATTCTAATTTGATGATATCCTGAACGAAGATCCAACTTGGTAAAATAAATTTCTCCATGTAATTCATCCAATAATTCATCAATCACAGGAATGGGAAATTTAACTTTAATGGTGAGCTTATTGAGCTCCCTATAATCCGGACACATTCGCCATGATCCATCCTTCTTGTGTACCAATACTACAGGAGCAGAGAAAGAACTTTGACTAGGTTGAATTATACCCGCCTCTAACATTTTTGCAATCATACATTCAATTTCGCTCTTTTGGAAGTAAGGATATCTATAAGGCCGGATGTTTGGAGGAACACTTCCCAGAATCAAATGAATAGCATGATCATGATCACGAATAGTTGGGATTCCTTTGGGAGTTTCAAACACCTTGGAATGATTGTCCAAGACTTGTTGGAGATCTGCAGAAATAGATGATTTTGATGTTGGAACTTCTAGTGAGCATAATTTTGCAATTATGCCTCGCTGTTCTTTCTTTAGAAGCTTTGTCATGACATTAGAGCTTATTATCCTTCCTGGCTTCCCCGCAATACCCCGTAATTCGACTTCCTTTCCTTCTGAAAAAAATTTCAATAAAAGTTCTTGAAAATTAAAAGCTACCGTCCCCAAAGATTGTAACCATTGTACTCCTAGTACAACATCAGCACCTCCCATAGGAATGGAAAGCATTGGACTATTCAACACATATTCCCCCATGGTTAGCTTGATATTATGGCATTTTCCAGAGCAATTTATAGTTCCTCCATTTGCAACCATCACTTGACATTCTGGTGTTGGGTATAGGAAACAATTTAATTCCTTGGCTACCTTACAATGAATAAAATTAAGGGTGCTACCTGAATCAATCAACACTATTACCTTTTTCTTCTTGATTTGTCCTTGTATCTTGAGAGTTTGAGGAGTGGTAATTCCTGCCAGTGCATTACACGATATGGTCGGATTCATTTCTTCCTTTTCTAGGGTTGGTTCCTGGTGTATATCCTCTTCTTGTTCATTTTCTTCTTCCTCTTCACAATCTATGTAAAATAATTTCTTCTCAGCACACTTATGACCTTTAGTGTATTTGCTATCACAACCGTAGCAAAGCCCTTTTGCTCTTTTTTCTTCCAATTGTTGTGGTGTCAACCTTGTAGGTTGTGGAAATCTAGGAGTAGCAACACTTCCCTCTTTATAGAAGTGAGTGGTAGGCTTCCTTGTCGCCATAATTTTACATTCAATTTTCTTACCAACCTGAATGCCTTCTCCAATGAATCAGGTTCCAAAACGCGAACTTCATGTTGGATGTTATCCTTTAAAGTACCTATGAAGAGATCAATCCTGTGTTCCTCTGGAATATCAGTTACCCTTATATTCAATTTTTGGAAATCCTCAATGTGCTCCTCCACTAAACCCTTTTGTTTGAGATTTATCAATTGGCTAAAGAAGGTGTTGCTCTTTGTATCCTCATAATGTGCTATCATTTCCTCCCTAAAAATTGACCAAGTGACAATTTTTTTACGGGAGAAAAGCCATCGATACCATACAAATGTATTTTGTTCTAAATGTAAAGTTGCAATGCCTACCTTTTGTGTGTTTTTCACATTATGGAGATCAAAATATTGCTCCATCTGTAGTATCCATGTTACAGGATCCTTTCCATCAAACTTCCTCATATCCATTTTTGGAATATGGTGGTTCTTCCCTCCAACATTAGAGTTTATGAAATCATGATTAACATTTATTTTGTTCTCATTATGAGTTTCCTCTACTATCTTTTCACCATTAGGAAACATTTCTTGTATCAACTTTTCCAAACCTTCGATGTATACTTTTATATCATTCTTCATGTTTTCCATTTTTTCATCCATCTCAGCTTCCATGCCTACTTCCATGCCTTCCATCTTAGCTTCCAAACCATTCATCCTAGCTTCCATGCCTTTCTTCAAACCATCCATATTAGTTTCCATGCCGTTCTTCAAAACTTCCATTTCATTTTTTGTTTCTCTTTGCGATAGTGAAATTTGGTGCACTTGTTGTTGTAATTTTGATATCTAATGTTGTGTTTCTTCATCTTCATGAGTCATAGTAGAGCCTTCTGAAGGCTCAATGGGTGTTGAATTACTTTTAGGGGGAATTTTAGAACCCAATATTGATATCTATTCTTCAATATGCCCTTGGAATAAATTCCATCTAATTTTTTCTCTAAACGAAACTTATGTAATTAGACAATTAGAAAAAAATACGCACCATTTCTATATTTTGGAGGAGCTTGATATTGACACTCGAATTATCTTTGTGATATTGAATCTTCGATATCTGAAATTCAGCCCTGTAGTAGCCCTCTGAAGCTTCTTTCAAATGCCACAGGTCGGACCTGATTTGGATTCTCCAAGACAAAGTTGTGTCCAATCTCCCACAATGACCTAATTCTGGACTGGTTCAGTAGAGCGAACTTGTACGACTTGCCACGTGTCACTGTTTTGTCCCTTGTATCTAAAATTAATAGCCAAGAAACTATAGTCCATGTAATTGCAGCCAATTTTTACAAAATATCAATATGACGCTCAGAAAGAGAGTTATGATGTTTTTCCCATGGTCACCTCTTTAAGATGAAATTCGGGAGCCTGAAACAATCCTAACTTCTGCAGATCATATCTCCAAAAATGTTGTGAACCAAGATCTGAAATTTTTATAGGAGGTTCTTCAGGATTTATATTTTCTTTGTGAAACATTTAGCTTTTGAAACCTCGTAAAAAATATTTATAGTGAAAATTCTGCGATGCCCTCTTTAGGTTAAATTTAGGAGCCTGCAAAAAGCCCTAACTTCCACATATCATATCTCCAAAAATATGGTGAACCAAGCTCTCAACTTGTGTGCCGATGTTCCTCTGGATTTCGGCTTTGCATTCTAAAAATTTAAGGTCTGGAACCTTCGTAGAATAAAGGTTATAGTGAAAATTCCACGATGACCTATTTGGAGCAGCGAAACCCTAGAATCCAAAGCTCTGATACCAAATGTTATGAAACCAACTCCAAAAATATAATAAAAGAGAGATCAACACCTTAGAAATCAGCCACTTCGAGGGGTAAACCTCCAATACATTAAATAAATTAAAAATTATTGGATGATACAAATAACCAAAACCTCCTTTTATATATGGGAGTCCATGTGCCCACAATATAATCCTAGCCAACCTAACAATAACAATTTAAGGGCATAATAATAACAATATTGGAATACAACAATAACAATAAGGGGGTTGCACTAATAACAATAAGGGGCTAAAATAGTAATATAGGGACCTAACAAAGTTCGAATTTGTAGATTTATTCTTCAGTATCCAACAACAGATCAAGATGTATTTCAATGGATTGAGACTCGAATATCAAATCGAGGGAAGTTTAAATTATAATTCATGGAAGGATGGGATGGGTGCATTTCTTGAGGACAATGGACTGAAGGAATTCATTGATATTGATATTCCCTAGCCTGCAGCAGCAGATGCCCAGCTTTATGAAGCATGGAAGAATAATGTTGCAAAGGCGAGAACGATCTTGTTAGAGGGAGTTCAAGACCATAGTGTCTCGAGCCTCCATGAGAAGGAAAATCGATATGAAATGTGGAAGGATTTGATAGATTTGTATTAGAATAGAAATGACCATAGGAAGCTGGTGCTGAAAGACAAGCTCAGGAAAATCAAAATGGAGAAGGATAACACGATCCAAAAATACTTGACGAAGTTCACTCAATGTCGAGATGAGCTTGGAAGTATTGGGATGTTTATTGCCTCCGTTGATTTGGTGAGCCTAAATATTCTAGGACTTCCCAAGAGATGGCATAGATAGCAGGACTTTGTTAATGGGAGGGATAAGCTTCCAAATTGTGAGTGATTATGGTCCAATCTAGCACCAGAAGAAATTTGGCAGAGCACCACAGATGGATCATCATCAAAGAATGATGATGAGGAGAACTATGACGTGGATGGAAAGGAGAAGAAAGTAAAAGGGAAGGTGTCCCGGTCCAAATCCAAGACTGAAAAGGCAAGCAAGAAGATAAAATTTTCAAAGGTGAAATGTTTCAACTGTCATGATCATGGACACTATGCCACAAACTGTCCACAAAAGAAGAACAACAAAAAGGCATGCTAGCTAATGAATTGTGAGCAAAGGAGTTGCACTCATAAATTCATTGAGCATAGAAGCAACTGGAAAATTAGCTAAGAGGCTTCATATGAATCCATGGAACTTTAATGAATGCAAGAGAAATTTCCTTAACATTGTATTGTCATTCACTATTTTTGTAATTATAACATTAGGCTGTAAGCCCTAAAGAATGACGGAGCATGGAATTTAGGAAGGATGTGTTTTGGAACCCAATTAGATAGATAAAGAAATGTGAAAATGAGAGGGAAGGCCTAGAACCACACCATCCCCATCCTTCAAATTAATAATATTCTTAGATAACGATGACTAAAATTGGTGTATAGGTGGCTTGATTTATAAGGATAAACTTTAAACATGAGGTTGGAAAACATTCAAAAATAATTGAATCAACAGAGAAAGGGAAAAACTATCACGAGGGCACAAATATTAAGAACCTATGTCAGCCAAATTCAAACTAATGGCCTATGTCCTTTCCTCTCGATGGATAGTCCTATGCATAACAGGGAAGCTTATATTTTTTATGCAGGTGCCCATACCTATGGCCTTGCCTACACCTAAAAGGTATTCCTTCATAACCCAATATTTGAATACACTCCACCCCTATCTCGATATCATTCTATAAGCCCTTCTCTGAGGTCTATATGAACCAAAATATGGGTGTATGTCTTAATCCCCATCTCTAAATATGGATATTCATGGGCTAGATAAGATCCTAATGAGTTCCCTTTATCTTTGAAATTTAGGGTGTCCCAATAGTTAGGAGTGAGACTTGGAAGATGAACCTAGATTGGGGCCATATCTAGTCTCTCTTACATTGCATCAAAGAGGGACATCTAGAAATTGAAAAGGATAGGAGATGAATAAATTTTCTAAACCATTTTTTGTACCTTATGGGTGTCTGCTACATCTTTGAATAAAAGATGAATCCAACCTCGGGCTAACAACGACACCTTTGGAGGACATTCAACAATAGGTAATATTTCCTTGTTCGCCCAAACGTTTAGGGTTGAGGACCTAAATTTCCAACCCCTTACTTGCCCCACCAAGGATTTTTGGGACATTTCCTCAGTGTTTAAAATGGTGATGTTGACTCCCAAAACTAGAGAATGGAGGACTTTATTCTTCTTTTTGACACTACAATGGATTTTCCTCTTCCTTGCTTTCTTATACTCCTTTTAAATCATAAATCCTTATTCAGAAGAGTCTTTCTCCATAAAAACCACAATACCATTCAGGATGTTAGTTTGACCTTCTTCCATCACTGAGGAAAGATTGTCCTTCACTAGCTCGCTGAATTAGTGTGCGGTTGATGGCACTTGATATGAAGGATATATGGGAAAACAATATGGAGAGGCTTATAAGAGTGAAGAACCCCCACTGTGTTCAAATAATTATGAAAACCATAATGAAGCATTAACACATTGTATGTGTTCCTCCAATATATGGGACACTAGGGAAACTAAACTTAGAGCCAAATACCCCAAGAAGAGTTATCTAGCCTCTGATAAACATACTTAGGCCTTGTGCTAGCCGAAACTAAAGGACCTGAATAGTGTGTGGCTAGAGAAGGGGTTAGGGCCTTTGAACCGCTACATAGCTTCCTATTGAATTCTTAACTTTGTTTTCTAAAGATCTGGTAGGCCCAGAAACCGTGATATGGTGACCTTCTAAGTGGACTTTGAAATATGAATGGATAAAATCGTTGGGACTAGACGAAATTTGTTGAAAATCCCCCTCCTCTTGTTCATAATCCACTAACTCCTCCTCCTCCATGTGGGTCTAATAGTAAGAAATCTAAATGTCATCTATAAAGCATATTTGATGAGTAGTTGTGTGTCTTCAAAGGGTTTATCATGGCAACCATCTCTGTACAAAATATATATCATGTGGATAAAAAACTCATGGTTACCATTTAATCTTATTTTTTATTTTGACAAGCCTATTAGAACCTGACATTGTCTAGAACCCATTCACTCTTTGTCAAACCTAAAGCCCTTTCTCTGCTTGCAATTTTCCCATGTGCCTTTAGGGTTTATCTAGTGTTGAATTATTCTCCTATGGTAAACATGTTGAAATGTTCTCTTTAACATTTTGAGTCTGTCAAAATAAAATAAAAATTAAAAACATAAAATTAATAATTAAACCAATATATATGTATCTTAACTCTAGATCTACCAAATACAGAGAAGGAGGAATTAAATCTCTCGAGGTGAAAACCCCTTTAGATTTAATAGATAAATCTAGATTAATCATATACAATGAAAAAAATAAAAAACAGATTTGCAAACTCAACATCGCATCAACCTTTCTTTTGAAAAATATTAAAATATTTACCATATTTGAATAACTTTTAATAAATTTTAAGAAATTAAAATATTTATTATATTGGAATGTATTTTTTTTATATTATGATAAAAAATTTTGAGCCTTTCTATTAAAATGCTTTGACTCATCGGAAAATAATTTTCCCACTACATTTAAATTTCAAGAGGGTATTTTCATGAAGGATTACCAAAAAAACAAAACACATATAACATTCTCTTACCAAAAGAGTAGAATAGAGGTAGAGCTACAAGAGGGGAGCCTTAACACCCTCTCATCAATAGTAAGTGCATTGAAGAGTTCGACTCCAACAAAGATGGTGAAGCGAATATTCCATTTCAAGAAGAAGAAGAAGACCCATACTCCTCCATCTGTTAAGAGGCCTATGAGAAGGTAAGACTTTAAGCACTTGTTTTATGTATAATGTAGCTTTCTTTCCATGGAAATCATAAATCAGACCATCATTTGTGCAATCTCACAAGACAGGGCAGACTGTACAAGGAATGTTCGTAAATTTTGACGACTCCCGAATTTGAGCTTGGGAACCTCTATAGTAGCAAAGTCTCTGTTTCTGGTGCTTATCGCTTCTTCCACATCACCATTTTCTTGAGCTCTTCAAATTTCAATTCCACCTTTGATATCCTTCATTTTCTCACAAAATCAACAAAACTTTCAATAGTGGCTACACCCTGCTGCAAGACGAACTGCAAACATTGTTGCTTAAAAATGTTAGTGAGCTACATATCAAAGTTTATCCCTATGTACCATGCACTTCCAGTTATCTCCTTTGAAGGTGTCAATAATGCTAGCATATACACCTTATTTTCTTGGTTAGGAACACACTTCACCCCTTTTATTAAGCCACGAGCTTCTAGATTTTTCAATGATTTGTTAACCTATGGCTACTCCAAATTTGTTTCTCTTTTCATATATTTTGTCAATATACCCATATTTGTAGCATTTATTATGACTTGATATATGAGCATAACATCAGATGAGAGGCCCTTAAACCTTACATATTCTTCTTTCGTCTGTTTCTTGCAAACTATGAAATCACTCTGCTTGAAAACTTGGAGTTGACAATTTTGAAGTAGGGCATTGAGTGCATGAGCTCTAACATTGAGATCAACACCTTTAGGATTTTCCTCCATGACTTTATCTGAAAATCCATAAGAGAAAGAAGTGAAAAGATCGAATATTCTATTGACGGTAGTAGTTTTTCGGCTTCAGAAATGTCGTATTTCATCCACCTTTCCCTTCACTATTCCTTACATTTCATCATCCCATTAACCTTTCATTATATCACTTTCATAAATACATTTGGGTTTCACCTTCCTATTTTCCACCTTATTCATTTTTGTATTATAAGTGAATTTATGATTAAATATTAGAAAATATACATGTTTTAATATATATCTCAAGAATGTGTGAGCTTTGTAATGTATAGGAGAAATGTGAAGGATTAATTCTAAACTTCTGGAATATCTCCTCCACCATATTAAGGAGATAAATATTCAAGCCTATTCCTAAGGAGAAGATCATGGAGGATTTGGTTGGCATGTCTTATTCAAGATATGTGAGAGATGTGTGGAGAATTCAAAGGGATCATGTCTTGTAATAATGGGAAAGTAGTTGAGAGTGGTTGAATGAGATGGTTAGCTTCTTCATGTATATAAGAGAGTGCTCTCTCTTCATTTTGATTAGCTCAGGAGTTCATAAGTTCAGAAGTTAATTAGATTATCTTGAAGAGATAGTTTTGTAATTAGGAGAGGGGGATTCTTAACTGTGACTCATATTCATTCATTGTATGCTTTCATGATTTGTAATTTGATTCTTGTAATGTAATTTGAAATGGCGTTATTGTTGTGAGCTCACATATGTTGTTTGTCATTCAGATCTTCACATGTTGTATTGCTTTTCCCTTGTGTAATTTCCTGCTTTCATAGTTGATGTTTCAATGCCTTCCTAGATCAATTTGATTTCAGTAATTTAGATTAGATTAGTTCCACTTCGGTCCTGCATATATAGTGCATATGCTTCGTAAGCCTACGAACCTCGGATTGACAAATTAAATGGTTGGGCAAGTACTACAACGAAATTAAAACGACAATAGTTTCACCCAACATTTTGGCGCCATTGCCGGGGAAGCACGATGGATTGAAGTTTAGTTTGATTTTTCATGCAAGTGTGTTTAAACATGTTCCTAACTCCGAGGTGACAGGGTTGTAAGACGTGGGGAACAGCCTACGCATCGTTCAACATACTGTAACGGGCGTGGCCTCATATGGGTCAGGACATGTAGGTGTGATGAATATCAGGATACAGGTGCTGAAGATTCCTGCTTTGAGGAATAGGGTCCTGTTCTCCGTTAATTAATCTTCTTTTTCTGTAGTGTGACTGATATCAAGAAACAGGTGCTGAAGATTCCTGCTTGGAGGAATAGGGTCCTGTTCTCTGTTATGGTTTATTGATCTTATTTCTGCCAGTGTGTTTGATTTCCGCAACTGTGAAGAGTTTTGTTTTATCTGTTTCAGCATGAGTGCTTTTATTTATGCAAGTAGTTTATTTTCATTTAAGCTTTTTAGATTTAAGTTTTGGGTGCAGTGAGAATCCCTTTTTCAACATGGTTTAACAATGAGTGTCAGCTTGGAACTACTCACTCAGATCCTAGCAGAAGTCGGGATCTCCTCTTCCTTGGAAGAAGAGATCTTGACAAGAATTAAATGTTCAACTACTCCCCAAGAAACAAACGAAGATTCAACATCTGAAGAATCCTGCACATCTGATGGCGAACAATCATTTGAACAGGAGATCAAGGAAGAAGAAGAGGAGCTACAACGTGATCTAAGTAAGAGAAATCGTGCCTATCAAAGCCTTATCGAACAATGGTTCCAGGTAAGTACTCGATTAGATTCATTTTTTTATTTTTATTTAGTTGATTTGCAGTTTCAGCAATTAAACTCATTCACTCTGGAATATTTTTCATTTGAACAACTGCTATTGAATATATTGCTGTTACTACTACATGAATGGCTTCATTGGAAATTTAATTACGCGTAATTAATTTTTAAAAATTCTAATTAGTATAGAGTAGGCAAGCTTTCATTTTCAGTTTTTGCTTTTGCCTAGAATAAGTATGCTCTCCTCCGCGCTTAGTGCGATCACGAGGATCAAAAAATAAAAATGAGTTAGACTAATTTTAGGAATTTAAAAATAAAAAATAAAAAAATAAAAAAATCATGTTTTGCAATATGCCTAATCGATTTTTAATTTGCAGATCATTTTTTTTCTCTTTTTCTCCATTTGCTAAATTTTTTTTTAATAAACCATGAATTGAGGCCGAATAAAAACAAACTGAGTTTTTATCTGAATAGTTGTTGAAACTGTGTCTAGCAGTCGCTTAAACTGTGTGTAGCGTCTTTATAACAGTCACCGTAACTGTGTCTAGTAGTTGCTGAAACTGTGTCTAGCGTTTTATCTGAACAGTTGCTGAAACTGTGTTTTCTGGGCATACTAAAATCTGCAGCAAGCAATTAGGTGATCAAACCTGCAAAAACAATTGAATCAGAAATTTTTCAGATTCATCGTTCCACTTCAATAAAATAACTGTCAGTTTCGTTGGATTTGCAAGCTGTAGCGATGCCATCTCTCCGCCCGTTGTTCATAAACCTGCAATCTGCAACAACAAACCAAAACCAAAACGATAAGCAATAAATAAATGAAAGCTCAATAAACTAAAACTTAATTCTTATTTCTTTGTTTACATATTTTGAAAGCTGGGATTCTCTTACGTCATTAATTTTCACACCTAATTTGG
This sequence comes from Pinus albicaulis, assembly GCA_034641835.2. Taxonomy (NCBI): domain Eukaryota; kingdom Viridiplantae; phylum Streptophyta; class Pinopsida; order Pinales; family Pinaceae; genus Pinus; species Pinus albicaulis. The sequence goes on along the minus strand of CM076575.1, from coordinate 1,095,806,578 downwards.
GATACTATGCGGGGGATGATTGAAAAATATCGGCCAAAATCCACGGGTTGTTACATTATCTTTAAGATCTCAACATAGTAGGAAGGAAATCCCATCAGTATCACTATTTTTATGGATTCGCCTTCCTAAATTGAGATTAAATGATTATGATGATCACCGAGATCACAATTCCCCATAACTTTTGCGATTGTGGGCGATCTGGGGCAGACAGGGCACACAAATTCTACATTACAACACATTCAGCAGACAAATTACGATGTCCTTTTGTTTCCAGGTGGTCTTTCATATGCAGATACCCAACAGCCATTGTGGGATTCATTTGGAATGTTAGTACAGCCTTTGGCAAGTACAAGACCATGGATGGTTACAGAAGGAGAGCATGAGATTGAGACTATTTCCATTATCATTACCACAGAATTTACTGCTTACAATGCACGATGCCGGATGCCTTTTGAAGAAAGTGGTTCAAGTTCAAATCCTTATTACTCCTTTGAAGTTGCAGGGGTACACATAGTAATTCTTGGTTCATTTGCAGAGTATGAACAAAATTATGACCGATATGAATGGCTTCAGGCTGACCTTTCAAGATGCCTTGGATTATTGCGCTATTACATGTCCCTTGGTATTTTCATACGAGGATCTGTAGAGCATGCATTACCAGAATCGTCTCGTCTCGTCTCTTGATCGCCTGGGCCGAAATGAAAATGTCTACCCTCTTTCTCTGTTTGCAGGCGCTTTTATTGGTGTGCCACCTTCAAGCTTCACCAATTGCAGACACATTTGTTTTTCTTCAAAATTGGTTTTTAAGGTTTCCCGAATACAAAAAAACGCGACTTTTACATAACAGGAGAAAGCTATGCAGGTAAATACGTGCCAGAACTTGCAGAGATCATTTATGATTTCAACAAACAGACGATTTCTCCGAATGAACGTATCAACCTCAAAGGTTTCCTGTTGGGCAACCCAGAGACACATGCACTTACGCACCAAAATTTATTGACTAACACAAGAGGCTACCTGTTAGAATTGTTGTACTCTAAGGATATAATAATTTCAAATCTAACTTTCTTAAACTCACCTGCATGGAACTTACACCCAGTTTACAGCAGCAATATCCTTATTCAGCATGTGACTATCCTTGCACCAGTTGACTCACCAAACACTGATGGAATTGATCCGGATTCCTGTTTAGATGTTCTTATTGAAGTCTGCTATGTCGTTTCGGGTGATGATATAATTGCAATAAAGAGTGGGTGGGATCAATATGGAATCTCTGTTGGCATCCCCAGTCAACATATTGTCATCCGTCATCTTGTTGGTATATCACCTACAAGTGCTGTAATTGCATTAGGCAGTGAAATGTCAGGTGGAATTCAGGATGTTCGAGCAGAAGATATCGAAGCCATCAATTCAGAAGCAGGAATAAGAATTAAGACAGTCCCGGGAAGAGGTGACTTTGTGAGAGATATATTTGTGAATGGATTACAAGTACGTCCCAAATGGATCTCTTTCAGACAATCTCCATGGTAAAAGAGGAATTCGTCTGGATTGGCAGAAACGAAGTCGTATAGCACTCGGGGCAGCGAGGGGATTGGCGTATCTTCACGATCATGCCGAACCCCCGATAATACACAGAGACGTGAAGTCTAGCAACATCTTGCTGGACAAGAATATGAATGCCAAGGTATCCGACTTCGGACTTTCTAAACATGTTCCGGAATCAGGGAATGGTGGTCAAGTTGATACTGAAGTCAGAGGAACCCCGGGCTACGTTGATCCCGAATATTGTGTCATACAGAAGCTAACACAAAAGAGCGATGTATACGGCTTCGGTGTTGTATTACTGGAAATCGTAACATGTCGGCAGCCCCTAGTGGAAGGCGTAATATATGTGGTTGAGGAGGCGAAGACTACAATAACGATTGGTGGAATAAGTGCGTTTCAACGCCACCTAGTAGACCCCTTCATTCAAGATTCTGTGAGAGTTGAAATACTCCTAAGATTCGTAAGATTAGCGTTGAGCTGCGTTTCTGAATCGGCTACCAATCGTCCGAACATGAGTTTTGTTGTGAAGGAGCTAGAGGAGATCGTGGAAGGGCCGTGTGACGCAGTAATAACAAGTACACTAGAGAGAGGCCTGCATGATGATGAGTCTGAAACAACTGCTTTTTCATTTCCTAACTATCTTTATGGAGCGGTAATTTCTCCCACTTCCTTCGATTACAGTGGCAGATACGGTGTCACCCACACTATAGAGCCCAAGTGACTTTACCTCTCTGCATATAAACTTTATTGCTTTTTCAGAGACCACACAGAGCGAATGGCGATGAAAAGATGACAACCGAGGATGTTTATTTGTCTTTCCTTCTGCTGGCTCATATCTTTGACCGTGTCATTGAAGAATTCTTTTTCCATCGGGGTGCCTCAGTGGGGTATTGGCAAGGGGATACTAAATTACTTGGAGAAGATTTAATGGAGTTGAAGCCAAATTTATTTGCAGGTGTGCCTAGAGTTTTTGATCGTATTTTTGTAGGAGGCATGAAAAGACTCAAGGAGAGTGGTACGATCCAGAGATTAATTTTTAACTCTCTATATAACTATAAGCTTTCATGGATGAAACTAGGCTTCAGGCAATGTCAAGCATCACCATTGGCGGATGCAATTTTGTTTAGTAAGATTAACGCAAGATTAGGAGGTCGGGTACGACTTATATTGTCTGGAGCAGCTCCCCTAAGTAGTTCCGTGGAGGAATTTTTAAGAGTAAATACTTGTTGCCATGTTTTACAAGGATATGGATTGACAGAAACTTGTGGATGGAGTTCTGTTGCATTGCCAGATGATTTATCAATGTTAGGTACAGTTGGTCCTATATCTCCAACAGCTGAAGTGCGCCTTGAGTCAGTCCCAGAAATGGGTTATGATGCATTGGCAGGTACCTCTCAGGGAGAGCTCTGTTTCAGGGGAAAAACAGTGTTTTCTGGGTATTGGTGAGTTTCAGCCAAATGGTTCATTAAAAATCATCGACAGGAAGAAGATCATCTTAATACTTGCTTCAAGCATTTTATTCTCTTCACATGTGAGTTTAATTTGAGTGACAAAAAGGAGCTTGCACCCCTTCAGGAGCTGATATATTCTATTATTTTTCCATATTAAATGAATAGAGGGACATTATAATAATAATTGCTGATTTCATTGCATAGAAATGCTTGAAAGTACCAAGCTGTTCGTAGCTTGCATAATTGCGCTATAGAGCCATAATTTGTAAAACATGTTTCCCACTGATATGGTTGAGAGTGTGATTTCACAGGTTGGCCGGAACGGTTTTCAGCCGGCAGACAAAGGGCTCTTCTTTTCAACAATTTTCTATTTTAACGTTTTGCAGGTAGCTTAGATTTGGGCAAAGGCCGAGAACACAATGGAGCCAATTTCTTTTACGCAATAAATTTGTTTGACAACTGCAGCATCTATAAAAAAAACACGACAATGGCTTCAACGTTAGAACAGGAAGAGAATGTTGCTGAGCTTAACACTGGAGAGGAATTTTTGGATTCTTATGCTTATGCCAAAAACTGATTGTTTTTTTCATACTCACTATCTCCATTTTACACACTGCTTCATTACACTAATGTTCATGATGCCAGGATACTTAAGAACGCTGATTGGATTATCTGTCAATGCTTGATGATTGTTATTGGATACTTAGAAATGCTACAATTGAATGGTTTGAATATTTAACTATATCTGACGATGTACAGGTCCAATATTGCAGAGAAGTAAGTGACATTATTGCAGCAAATCGATGCGAAACATACTCTGGCCAACTTCTAATTGCTTGAATGAATTTAACAGTGCATCTAAGAAACTGAATCAGCAAGAAACTAAAGATTTGCTAGCGCCGAGACAGTATTTCCACACTTTGCAAAGCATGCCAAGAAATGGAGATCCGACTTTAATTTTGCTTGTTTTGTTTTTCTTTTTGCCTTTAATTTCATGAAAATTGCAAATGGACTTTTTAATAAATTCTTGAAAACAATACGAATGCATGTATTTACGCTTAACACTAATTTGTTTTCTTGAAGTCACTTTGAAAGCGACCGATGATGAAATCAGCACAGGCAATAGGTTTCGGATATGATCGCATTTTGCTGCTGAAGTGATTTTCAAAGATCACAGAACTTTGTGAGAAGCGTGCTTTCATAAACAGCTTGAAGGAGCTGTAACTCGCCATAAACATCATGATGTTTGCGCCTCTTAATGTTTTTACACAGTGACCATGTTGATACACCAACATTTCCACTTTTTCCATTATCCATGCAGTAACACTGTAACGTTTCTCTTTCAAAGCTGATTGACCATCCTTGTGTTGAAGCCCATTTTCCATTTCCTTATCTTTCATGACTTCATGCACAGTTATTTCTCTGAAATCACATACATTCCTTTATCCCTTTCATCTCATTTGCCTTCTAGTTTGCCTTTTGAATAAAACTGATCCCCTTTCCATAATTAAATTGCCTTGCTTTCCTCGCCATGTTGATCTACGCTGCTTTTCCGTGAGTTCTTTCCATTTATAGTCCTACCAAATCTCTTTGTACAAACTCGCGTTGACTGATGTGGGATTCCTTAAGGCCCACCTTTTAACAAGTCTTGCCCCATCGACCTCAGCACCTTATCTGGGAAATAGACTAGAGTTCCTTTTGGGTACCTTGAGACTTGCATGCCTTAATGGCAAGTTCTCTCGCTAACAATCATGGGAATAAATTAATGTCCCTTGATCGTTAGATCTTGCGAATGGCTCGACGTCAACCCCTCTATTCGCATTTCGCAAGATGTACCCGGGTACCTTGGCACTCATTGACATCAATGGTGAGTTTGCCTCGCATTGGTTAATGGCATATATCAATGGCCGGTAATCCAATGATTTCTCTTCATGCTCGACATCAACACATTCTTTCGCATGATTATATTTGTACCATCAGTTTTGTAGTAGACGAAGACTATACACTTTTTTTCACGACTCCCTCAGTAGTTACCGCAGCATGAATTCTGATCTATGAGAGTACCACAGTTCCACTTTCAGCCCTTATATTTTCCATGATTCAACACCAGCAGTTCAGATTCCTTCATTTCCCAGGTTCCAGTCACAGCGACATCAACATTCACAGTTACATTTTCATGATCCTGCTGCAGTCAAAATTTCTATGTTCGAGCAGTTACATCAGTTGCAGCTACAGCAGTTGCAGCCACAGTCACATATTCTCTGATCTAGCAGTTACAGCAGTTACAGCTATGATACCAGTCACATTTTCATGATTCAGCAGCAGCAGCAGCTACATTCCTATTGCATAGTTCATCATTCTTGGGTAAGTGGAAGTATGTTGTTTTCTAATCTTTAATCATGCAATTCCTTATATGCTGACTTGAATATTTTGGAAAATTCCCTCATCATGCTCCATTTCCTTTCATGACCCACGCCAATTTGCATGAGGACATGCAACCAATTCAGTTGGGGGGGGGGACTATATTCGCTACATATTCACTACCATGATTCCATTTCTTCACCACTATCACTCCATTTTTTTTTCTCATTCACCATTTACCAACATTTCTTTTCCAACAATACTTTGTTGCACTTTGTTTCACACGCATCAATATACATACTGGCATACTTCATGAATATTACAAAAAGGCTTTCTTATGCACATTGACAACTTATGATTTCCAGTGAGTGTTTACATTATTATTGCAGCAAGAGAACAGGAAATGAAATGAATGTTGTTAACACAAGAACCAACATTCTTTGTATTAATGGTTGTCACACAAGAACCAACCATAAGAAAAGAGAACAGAAAACGAAATGAATGTTGTTAACACAAGAACCAACATTCTTTGTATTCATGGTTGTCACACAAGAACCAACCATAAGAAAATGAAATTTGTTACTCATGCCCTGCACATATCCTGGAAACATTCATTATTAAAAAGACATCATCATGTAAAGCCAAAGTTCAGATGCCAAAGAGATCCATGCATGGTTGCGTGAGGACATGCAACAAGTTCAGTTGGGGGGGATGTTGGGCTTCAGAAATGCCGTATTTCATCCACCTTTCCCTTCACTATTCCTTACAATTCATCATCCCATTAACCTTTCATTATATCACTTTCATAAATACATTTGGGTTTCACCTTCCTATTTTCCACTTTATTCATTTTTGTATTATAAGTGAATTTATGATTAAATATTAGAAAATATACATGTTTTAATATATATCTCAAGAATGTGTGAGTTTTGTAATGTGTAGGAGAAATGTGAAGGATTAATTCTAAAGTTCTGGAATATCTCCTCCACCATATTAAGGAGATAATTATTCAAGCCTATTCCTAAGGAGAAGATCATGGAGGATTTGGTTGGCATGTCTTATTCAAGATATGCGAGAGATGTGTGGAGGATTCAAAGGGATCATGTCTTGTAATAATGGGAAAGTAGTTGAGAGTGGTTGAATGAGATGGTTAGCTTCTTCATGTATATAAGAGAGTGCTCTCTCTTCATTTTGATTAGCTCAGGAGTTCATAAGTTCAGAAGTTCATTAGATTAGCTTGAAGAGATAGTTTTGTAATTAGGAGAGGGGGATTCTTAACTGTGACTCATATTCTTTCATTGTATGCTTTCATGATTTGTCATTTGATTCTTGTAATGTAATTTGAAATGGCGTTATTGTTGTGAGCTCACATATGTTGTTTGTCATTCAGCTCTTCACATGTTGTATTGCTTTTCCCTTATGTAATTTCCTGCTTTCATAGTTGATGTTTCAATGCCTTCCTAGATCAATTTGATTTCAGTAATTTAGATTAGATTAGTTCCAGTTCGGTCCTGCATATATAGTGCATGTGCTTCGTAAGCCTACGAACCTTGGATTGACAAATTAAATGGTTGGGCAAGTACTACAACGGAATTAAAACGACAATAGTTTCACCCAACAGAAGTCATTTTTCAAGATGACGCTGCCATATCTAAGATCTTCAAAACTATAATGGGCTCCGAACCCTAGAACAGTATGTGCATTTGCAGTGTATGATTACCCCATTTTCAGTATGGGCTTTAGAACCTAGCCACAGTATGTGCAATGCATGTCCTCAAGTAGAAACAAAAAATGTATGTATATATGCTTTTCATTTTGAAAATTTTTGTGGGTATTACTATGTTTTGATCACTGAAAACAAAATTATGCACAACTGAATTTTGATAATTTGGATTTAAAATGTAGAATTGAGTGGTGCCTAAAGCTTTTTTGGCGGGGGATAATTTCCAACCAGTGGATTTAGTTTTGAACTGCTTCATGAACAATCCTCACTTATTTATCAGTTATTTTCGTCTCAAGCATATCAATGTCATTTTCTGAAATATATTAGTATATTTTACTCATGTAACCTTCTATGCATAGGGTTTCCATGTTTCATTTTCTAGTTGTCACTATAGAGCTAACCATTCCCTCGTTTTTCCAAGTATATCTAGCTGTAAATTTTTTCCCTACTGTTTAGAAAAGGGGTTGGTAGGTGTCATTTATTCGAATATTTATCATCACTAATCATAATTTAATTCAATGATATCCAAAATTCCATAGATTTAATGTCTTAGCTTCCTATGATCTATCATAGCCCAAATTCTCATGGTTTTCTTTTAAAGCCACATTTTGCAAATATTTATCTTTTGGTGATCATCATGAAACCTTCTTTAGAGTTTCTATTGTGATCTTTTTATTTTGAGTTTACGTTCTTGAATTTGAGGTGTTCTTTTAATTTTCTTTAATTGTTCCTTCACATGAATTTTATTCAATTTCTTATTGTATGTTAAAACACAGAATATCTCTAGAAAAAAACCTATTGATGTATGTTGTATTCATTGTTGATTTATAACTTGTAATCCAAGGGACTTAATGTGATAATCCATTACATCTAGGAACATGGATATGTTCTTCTTCCACAAATGACTTCTTCAACTTACTACTATTATTTTTGGCACTATGAACAAAACTTTTTCAGATGCTTACTTTGAGTTTGCTTATGCCTGGCATGTGATACTGATTTTTTTGTCCATTTTTGTCTGGGCCAGGATTTTTTGGGAAATGCATCAACTATTGACATTGGATATAATGTACTTTAAGAACACGTTCTTGCGGAGAGGGACCGAAGGTATGTTTTTTCTCCTTCTAATTCTTGTTTTATTTTGATTCATATACTTATCAAAAGTATAAACTATGTGGTATTTGAAAGAATAGTTGTGTTTGTTTGTACCGAAAGATGTGAGATGCTCTACATCCTGCTTGAGGTGAGTGGGTCCGTCAATACTTTATTTTCATTTAATTACATTTAATCTATCCTATGTGTTAGGTGAATCAAATATAATATCCCAGATACATCTAATTCTGGTTTTGATAGGGTCAATATTGCATATCTTGAGTTCAAAGAAATGAATGATGTATTGAATATTGAAATTTGAGTTATTCAAACTCGACCTTTGGGACATTGATGTGCATATCAGACACAATTTTAGATGTGTCTGTGCTAGTGTATATTGAATTCCATTTGATATTAGTGTGACTGATCTCATTTTTTGTGGAGCTGACTCTGTTTATTTTGAAGGCTTTGTAGGTTTTTGTCATTTGGGTCAGAAATGAAAGTGTGAATTTTGATATGCAGTTTCATCTTGCTTTGCATCTTTATTGCTCTTTGATGTTATTTATCTATGGGAAACATAGAGAATCAATGGATTTAATGAATGCCATGGATTTCTTAGTCCATTTATGATCTGTAAACTATCGTGGATGTTCCACCAGATCTTCATAACAAATTTTATAATATTCTACAGTCTTTTACAATGCAGTATTCTACTCAAGATTGCAGACTTCATATCATTAGCATTAAAACTAAAATTACTAATAATCAGCTAAAAGTGAAATGAAATACAAAAAATTATACACCATCCATATATTGAATACAATATATACCCTAGGAAAACCCAATACAGGACGAACCCAACTAGAAGGAGAGGCCTTGCTCTTTTCTTCTCTCGATGAAAAATGAATATAAAGAAAGCGGTACTCACAATGGCCAAATGTGGATGCTACATGACTTTCTTCTTCCTCTTCCATGCTTCAATATCCCATAACTGTGAACATAGTATTGAAACGTAACTATGAAATAGATATAAATGCAGAGAACATAGAGAAACCAAACTTCACTCATTTATAGAGAGTTGAAGAAGTTACATGGTCACTAGGTGTTGTGATTTGTCTTATGAGGATCAATTTTTCTTTGTTTATTTTTCTTTCTAATATTGATCCACCCAGTTCTATTGACATGGGCTAGTGGCATTGTGATATACTGGTTTGTGAAATGGAATCATGAACGCGAGGTGGTTGGGACTAGGCTTTGCCTTTTTTGATTCACGAATATGCTTTAAACATGAAAAGATATATGATGGCACCAAATATGAGTGTGTCTCCCCACCACTACCAAGGGGAACTTGCATAGGTTTCTTTGCTTTTAGTTGGCCCATTTTCTTTATTGGAGTACATATGCTTCCCTGTATTAATTACCATCCTTTGGGATTTTTCCTATGTCCATTGGATGTGGAAGATGTTGGTGAAGATGAATACATTTCTTGGAGGTGTACAATTTGTTGGCATGATGTACATCTAAACGCTTTTATTTCAATGTATAACATTTCAGTAAAAGTGAAATAAACCCATTATATGAGCAACTAGTTGGGAAACTCACAACTTTGTTTGAGAACTACACAGATATGGGTAAATTTGTTTAGCCCATGACAATATGAGCTCCATTAACTTTAATAAAATTACCCAGTGAGTTGTTAATAGTTTCAAGAAAATTAGGATACCATAAGTGAAGAGGAGGTTTGGAACTCTTACCTAGACTGGATATGTTGTAATAATCATGGTGTTTGGATGAAAGTTTGAGAACTAGGGATGAAAGGAGAGGTGAATATTCCCCTAGAAATAGGGTCCTAGGTTGAAATTTTTTTTCTATCCACCATGGCCTTAAAAATTACAATGAAGTAACACTTGGAATGGAGGAACATCTCATTGTTGGTAATATAGGTTTGATTTTTCTACCCATGAAGCATTGTTGTAGATGGTTAAAGCCCGTTAAAATGAAAAATAGTGTCATCCTTCAATACAAAAAGTTGTGGGCATATACCTGCAAGTTACAACACTGGAATGTCCTTTGATTTCTCCACAATTAAGGTAGGATTGAGAGGTGCACCTTTTCATTTGAGGGAATAGAAAGCCTAGGCTTCACCTCATTCTTGAATTGATGGGATTTGGAGGAGGAGGGCATATTTTTGCATATGGATCCTCCAAGAAGGCTTGAAACCAAAAACATGATAGCATCCTTGCTTATTCCAAAATCCATGGGAAAGAAACTATCAAGGAGTTGCCTTCCTGCATAGAGTCATTTCTAATGGCTTGGAGGAAACCATTTCTTTGTTGTATCCATGAATTCAATATAGAGACAGAACCCATGGATTTCATATGAAAATAGAAGGATTCCCTTCAATGGGACCTCATAAAGACTTGAATATCTGCAGTGACTCTGCCTTGTTTTTTAAGATTCGTGTTAGATAGAAATGCACTGGTATGAGTCAAATTAAGACCATATTGTAGTTGAAAGTCTTATCTATTGTTTTTGTAAGTTGTGACTCTTAAAATGAAATGTTGGAACCTCATTTGAATTGAAATTCCATGGATATAGCCGATGACCACATGCTCCCTCTAGTTATATTTTTAACTTCCAATCCTAGTGTGGTCCTAGCTCATCCATTGAATCATTTTATTTCCGTGTTCATTTAATTAGGGTAACTATTGCAAATGTGATGAAAAATAACTCATTCAATGTCTTATTAACCCATTGATGAGTGTTTTTAATGTATCAAATGAAATATCTACCATAATTTGAGCCTTGAGCTCAAGATAGACTTTGTCAAACTTTAATCTCAGATTTACACTAGCATTTGAAGCAATGGATTTAAAAATCCTTCATTTCATGAACTATCATGACTCTTTAATATTTTATTAACTCTCTAGTTGCTTATATTAATCCCAAAAAAGAGAAAACATGCAAATCTAAACTAGTTAATTAGTTGGAAAAAACAATGTTATCGTAAACCTTGTGCAAAATAATGTTTCATGGCTTGGAGGGATCCTCTCCCTTCATTATTTCTATGAATTTAATATATAAACAAAATATGCGGGTAATATGAAGGGGTTCCTCTGAAAGGGACCTCATAAAGACGTGAAGATCTGCTATGGCTCCCCCTCATTTGAAGATTCATGTTAGATAGTATCCCAATTATAGTAGTTAGAAAAAGACTATACTAGAGCTGAGAGGCTTTCTTGCCCTAGTGTTTAGGAAGTGAAGACTCTTCAAAAACTATGGTGGCACCTCATTTGGCCTATAATTCTAGATATATCCACTAACGGTATTCTCTTTGTGGTTACAATTGTAACTAGTAGCCCTAATGTGGCCTTGGCTTGGTCATTGGCCCATTTTGTTGTCTAGTTCATTTATCTAGGGCTTGTTATTGTAGGCATGATGACAGTGCCTTCTTGACCCATTGATGTGACCCCTTTTGCTATCATGTTCATTTATATAGGGTTTGTTATTGTAGGCATGATGACAATGCCTTCTTGACCCATTGATGTGTGTCCTCAGTGTAATCAAAAGAAATATTGGTTAGAATTTTAGCCTTGAGCTCAAGATTGAAGTCATCGAAATTGGATCTCATGTTGATGATGTCATTTTAAGCCATGGATTTACAAATCCTCGATTTCATGCACTATCTTGAATATTTACAGTCTTGTTTCTATGTTCTTCTTCAGTCACTTGATTATAAAGTTATATTAATCTGAGAAAGAAACAACATGCATATCTAAACTATAAATAGAGGGGTTTACTTTCACATTTCAACCTTAGAAATTCAGACTTCTCTAAAATCTTGGATCACTGTATGCAATTCAGATCATGTTTTGTAGTTATCACATAACCAAAAATTACAAGGTTATAGGGTTATTGTTTCAGATCAAGCTCTATTATCTCAGAGACACTTTAGATGTAGTTTCATCATGGAGCTCAATACCAAAATATAGTGAAATTGTAATATTAAAGAAAGAAGTTTCAGACATATTACAAATAGTACAATTGGGATGTTTTTCAAGAATGCAACATCGCTACAGTTTGGTTATGGTGTTGTTATCTATTTTGATACTAGGTCACATGTGTTGTATGACATGATGCTACATCCATTCTCAGTGCTATGACATTATGAAACTCGGTACTATGACTAGTCCTATGATGATGATATATTTGGTGACATGATGTTGTTATTTCTATCTTGATATTCAATGCCATGATAAAGGTTCAGTCATGATGCTTCGGTACTACATCAATACAGTGCTAAAAAATTTGGATTTACAGAAAAAGTAATCACAATGAAGATGGATCATCGGGCTATCTCAATAAGAATAAGGATGAAGTTTTATTGCAAGTAAGGGAGATCTCAGTGTATGGAGATCCCAATGCTAGTAGAATGAAGGGATGACTTGATAGAGGAAGCCTATAGTCTAAGGGTCTTGGTCATCTCATCTTGAACCTAATGAAGAAAGAATTTTGACTGGGTTTTCTCCAAAGAGTGGGGTTTTTCCCTGGCAGCATGCCTACATATTATGTCCTCTTCTATTTGTTTGGCATTAGTCTTGATGATAAGAAAATATAAAATCTGAGAACACATAATAATAATCACAAGATACTGTCATGATAAGAGAAACTAATTAACTTCAATTTATATAAGGTTTGATGCCTTAGACTTATAGTTTTTTTGTAGAAAATAATTTGAGCCTTGAGCTCAATATTGACTTCATAAAACTTGGATCTCATGTTGATGATGTCAATTGAAGCCATGGATTTACAAATCCTCGATTTCATGCACTGTCTTGAATTATTTTTAGTCTCGTTTCAATGTTCTTATTCAGTGACTTGCTTATAAATTTCTATTAATATTAGAAAGAGACAACATGCAGATCTAAACAAGTTCATTAGTTTCCAAAAACAATGCTATCATGATTCCACAAGAAAAATAATATTTCAAGCCAAATTGTATGCCAAGTTTTGAGATAGTTGGTGGTTCACGGGTGGTCACCCCTTAAAAGAGAAGATTTCTAGGACATTAGAGAACGGATAAATTGTCCATAATATGGACTCATTTCATCTCCAATTGGCTTGAGTTTTCTTATAAAACCAAAAAATGTGTGGCCAATTTTTGATTCACCACAAAAATCACGAGTTACTGACACACCCTAGTGTGGAAATTGTAACCCAATGCTAGGCCATTTTAAATGAGAGAATGACCAAAAAAAAGCTTTCTTATAAGAAAGTTCTTCCAACTCACTCATAATATACAATTATTTTGAAATCTTGGATCTAGGCTTTGAGGCTTTGTGATTCTGACATCAATCAATGAATTGCATCTCAACTTTGCAGGTTTTCATTTTTAAAAGAGATAGGAGTAGTTCCATTTCTACACTTACATTTCATGTGTGTTTTCCAAAATAATTCCTGAGATTTTTACGTGGGTACAATTGTATTTTTACAATGCAATCAATGAATAAATGATCAATATTATTGATACAAAATAAGGCCAAACCCCTATTTTTTCCCATGTATTTGTAACGATGGAGGCCCTTGTTTTTTCCCATCTATTTGTAACTGTTTCTCCAGGGATTGTCTTTCTTGATGTCGAAAATGTAGTGTGTATTTTTTCTTAACTTTTGTAGCCTTTTGGCACTTTATTGACCACATTATTCTTTTTCTTCCATAAAGGGGAACACATCAAATTAAATGGTATTCCATTTGAATAGATGCAATGGACTACAAAGTTCAAACACAACAATTTTTCTAACTTGGATATTAAATTATACTTCAAGAGGTCTCGGATTAGGTTTCTTATAAAAATAACAGATGGTATAGATGAAACAAATTATTTAGATGCACATCCTTCCATCAGGAGCATTCCTTACTATATCTTCTAGTAGCAACATTTCACAATGCTGCATAGAACTGAAGTTTTACAGGACTCAACCTGGTACAGGGTTCCATTTACGTTATATGGACCTAGAGATACTCTTATTTCCACGTTAGTATGTTTAGTGAGTTGGCCTTTACCCTAGTGTATAAGCCATTTAGTACTTTCTTGTAATCATTGCAAGTCTATTTTTATGAACCACCCACAGGGTTTTTTCCTAAGGATTTCCATATGTTGCAATAATGGAAATCTTTGGTATTTCTTAAAGGCACATTCTTGTTGTCTACTCACTACTTAATTTGGATGTGATGGTTCCATATCTATAGGGAATTTAAATCACCGTAATTAAAAAATTTGAATAGCAACCTACAGTCTGTTTCAAAATAATGAGTACAGGGATGTTCAAAATTTCAAGCGTCTTTCTCAACATGGTTCAATATAGTGAAACAAGGATTTTCAAAAGGTTTTAGAAATAGGGATGGATTTTGTAAGTATACATTTTCAAAATATTTAAAAACAGGTTAATGATGTTTGTACTACATTTACATATGTATAGCATACACAACACATTTGTATATGCAAAATTTACAAATTAGACACTTGAAAACAAATATCACTCATAAACATTAAGCTAAAAATCATGTTTCAAGCTTGTCATGTAACTTTGACCTATATAAATGGAAGTGGATATAATGTGCCCAAGATCTTGATTTTTTCAATTGAAGGACAAGAAAAAAAACCCTATTACATAAATTTTGCCCAAGAATGGCATGTTAATATCTAAAATTTACTTTTATATTTTTTGGCATTGGGTTTCAAATCCATGATCTAACAGAGACAACCTATAGTTAAAGGTCCATGGCACCTCAAATACAGGTGAGTATCCTTGTTGCTTAAGGACTATTGGCACTCAAATATGGAAATAAAAAACCTATAAACAACTTGAGGTTCAATAAATGATAAATTAGTATTGATGGAGAATTTAACATTGACCTTCAGGCTTCAGCGAGAAAACCACTTTAATTGAATATATATTGTTAATTCCTTCATTGCAAATTTATCAAAGTCACAAAAAATTGCAAGGCATAATTCTCACAAGGCTATTTCATATGTTTTAAATGTAATTGCAACTATAACTCTTCCACCTCCTTTTTCAAGGGATATGGGCTACAAATATGGCTTCATAAATATTCTCTCCAACTACAAATCTTCTTCTACTTCATATATGTTATATATACCAGTGGCTAAAATATTGTTTCCCTAAAGCATGGCTTAAATCTAGCTCTTGAAAATAAAATGTAAAAATATGAGGCTTGAAGTTCGAATTGATTTCTCCAGTTTGATTATCAGCTGAGCTCAAAGCTTCAATCTTGACTCAACTTCCAACTTAAATCTTCGAAGCACTTGTGTGCAGTCTATAGAATGAAGGTTCTAGTCTGTAGTTATATCTTTTCTATTTCTTAATGGAGGAATTAGTCTTGTTATAGAGTAGGAATGAGGTGTAGGATTTTATCCTTTAGCTGTTTAAGGTTTTCGGGCATTTTTACCCTAAATTTTCTATTTGACTAGGGACACATGTGTCAAAATAGTGTTGAAATTTTTTGGATCTGTTTCATAGCTCTGGGATCCATTCCATGAATTATCTACCCATTTCCTTCTTTGCAAAGTATGCTTCCATGATGGAGTGTACCGTGGAATAATCCACAGAATATAAGGTAGCCACAACTAACATTCAAGTGTTGTTGGGAGAACACTCCCTAAAAAATTTTCCATGGTCAGATCTTATGAGTGCCCCAATGCTGGGAAGAAATCCACTATTGGGAGAACCTTTATTGTACTTCTATTTCTGTAGAAAGATAGATTTGGGATGGGGTTGAGATTCATATTCCTACGAGGTCTAAGATATTCCCTAAGCTCTAAGCTTTGCACCAAGATTTAATCTCTAGGGTTGCGACTCAAGATCCCTATGAGCTCTAAGCTCTACACTAAGCTCTACACCAGCTCTATGCCTTTTCAAATATTTATTGCAAAAAAACTTCAGATATGCTTAGTGTTTTTAACCTTGTCACACAAACCAGAAATTTGAATTTTCCTTTTGCCATAGGTCATCAATGATGCCTTATAAATACTATTGCTCCAGAAGTTTGTTTTGTACCCCTTCAATCCAAGGTATGTCACTAGTTCAAGACTTCTTCCTATTGACAAGGCTAGAAGAATTGTGTCACAAGTCCAATATTTATTTATCCACACATTAAAGGTTTTCTAACTGATGTCTCAGGTCTGAATCTATTCCAAGATCCTTTTCCATAGTCACAAGTCCAAGAGTTGTCCACATATCAGAGTACTCAAGTCCAAAATTATCTTCAGATGTTACACCACAGATCCAAGATTTAATAAATATGATATATCCTGAGACTACTGGTCCACAAGTCCCTCACAGGTTTTATTTGTTGTAGAGTGTAAGCCTAAGGTCTATACCACAAGTCTGAGAGGCTAAATCAAGTGTTCTACAATACGAAACATAAATGTTACAATTCCACGGGCCCAAATATTTACCACAATCATAGATGCATAGGTTCAAATTTGAATTGCATTGTGTGAAGTAAAAACTACAATGGTTTAGATCCAAAAATTATATCCCCTTAGGTCGAATTGCAGATGTGTCCAAGCTGCTACAGGGCCTGCAATTGAGTTTTTCCATAGGTCCATGAAATAGCTCTATTATAGATCCATTTAACACTTAGTAATGTGTCTTCGAAAATATTTATATAATCGAGAGAGGAAGTGTCGATCTCCATAGGTCAAAAGAATGTCACATTAGGTTTGAGCTTTAGTGCTTTCAGAAGTTCAAAATATCTTTCAGGTGCGAGTATGTTTGTAAGAAAGTGCCAAGATGTGTGAGTATAGGTTCCTCGGATGCGAAGTATTATTCTATAGAAAATTTTCCTAGAATTTGACTTTTGAACTTACTCGTTATTCTCCACTACGTTTCTATTAATTACCATATATTTGTTCGATTTTTTCATTCCACATACATTATGGATCGATGTTCAAGAGGTGTGAACACTGCGCCAGTGTCATGAAGAAATCCACTATTTGGAGCACCTCTTTTGTACTTATTCTTCTGTAGAACGATAGATATGGGATGGGGTTGAGATTCAATATCCCTATGAGCTCTAATCTCTACACTAAGCACTAAGCTCTGCACTAAGCTCTAAGCTCTAGGGTTGAGAGTCAAGATCCTTATGAGCTCTAAGCTCTGCACTAAGCTCTGCACTGGTTCTAAGCCTTTTCAAATATTGCTTCCAAAAACACTTCATATATGCTTAGTGTTTTTAACCTTGTCACACAAGCCACAAATCTCAACTCTCCTTTGGCCACATATCATCAATGATGTCTTCAAAATATCCTTGCTCCAAATTTTTTTTTTGCAGCCCTTCAATCCAAGGTATGTCACTACTTAAAGACCTCTTCCTATCAACAAGGTTAGAGGAATTGTGTCACAAGTCCAATATTTATTTTTCCATAGATTTAAGGTTTTTTAATTGATGCCTCAGGTCTGAATCTATGCACAGATCCTTTTCCACAGTCACGGGTTCAAGAATTTTCCACACTATAGAGTACTCAAGTCAAAAATTTTGTTCAGATGTTACAATACAGAGCTGAGATTTAATAATTATGACAGATCCTGAGAATGTTGGTGCACAAGTCCCTAACAAGTCTGATTTTTTGCAGAGTGTAAGCCTAACGTCTGTATCACAAGTCTAAGAGGCTAGTTTGAGTGTTTTGAAATAGATAACAAGAGTATTACAATTCCACAGGCCTAAATATTTTCCACAGTCACATATGCATAGGTTCAAATGTGAATTCCAGTGTCTCAAGTAAAAATGACAATGTTTTAGATTCAAAATATATAGTCCCTCAGGATGAATTGCAAATCTGTCCAAGTTGCTACAAGGTCTACAATTGAGGTTTTCCATAAGCCCGCAAAATATCTCTATTATAGATCCATTTAAATCTTAGTAACGAGTCTTCAAAAAATATTTATAGAACCAAGAGAGGAAGTGTCAATCTCCACAGGTCAAAAGAATGCCATAGTAGGTTTGAGCTTCAGTATGTTCACAAGTCTACATTATCTTTCAGGTGCAAGTAGTTATGCAATAAATGTTCCAAAATGTGGCAGTACAGGTTGCTCGGATGTGAAGTATTATTATATAGAATATTTTCCTAGAATTCAATTTCTGAACATACTCTTTGTTCTCCACTACACTTCTATTTATTGCTATATCTTTGTTCAAGTTTTTTGTTCCACATAAATTCTGGATCGATCTTCAGGAGGTGTGAACACTGCCCCAGTGTCAGGAAGAAATCCACTATTGGTAGCACCTCTGTTGTACTTCTGATTTTGTAGAAAGATAGATCTGGGATAGGGTCTAGAGTTAATATCCATATGAGCTCTAATCTCTGCACCAAGCTCTAAGCTCTGGGGTTGAGAGTCAAAATCCCTAAGCGATCTAGGCTTTGCACTAAGCTCTGCACCGGCTCTAACACTTTTCAAATACTGCTTCCAAGAAAACCTCAGATATGCTTAGTTTTTTTAACCATGTTACACAAGACACAAATCTGAGTTGTCCTTTGGCCACAGGTCTTCAATGATGTCATTGAAATATTTTTTCTCCAAAATTTTGTCTTGCAGCCCCTCAATCCAAGGTATGTCACTAGTTCAAGACTTCTTCCTATCCACAAGGTTATAGAAATTGTGTCGCAAGTCCAATATTTATTTGTGCATATATTCAAGGTTTTTTAACTGATGTCCGAGGTCTGAATCTATTCCAATATCCTTTTCCTCATTCATAGGTCCAAGAGTTGTCCACATGTCAGAGTACTCAAGTCCAAAATTTTCTTCAGATGTTACAACGAAGATCCAAGCTTTAATAAATATGACAGATCCTGAGACTGCTAGTGCACAAGTCCCTCACAGGCCTGATTTGTTGCAGAGTGCAAACCTAAGTTCTATATCACAAGTCTGAGAGGATAATTCCAGTGTTTCACAATAGGTAATAGGAGTATTACAATTCCAAGTGCCAAAATATTTGCCACAATCATAGATTCACAGATTCAAATGTGAATTGCAGTGTCTCAAGTAACAAATATAGTGCTTTAGATCCAAAAATTATAGTCCCTCATGTTGAACTGCAGATGTGTCCAAGCTTCTACAGGGTCTGCAACTGATTTTTTCCATGGTTCCACAAAACAACTTTATTATAGATCCATTTAACCCTTAGTAATGTTCGTTCAAAAATATTTATATAACTAAGAGAGGAAGTGTCAATCTCCATAGGTCAAAACAATGTCACAATACGTTCGAGCTTCAGTGCTTTCACAAGTCCGCAATATCTTTCAGGTGTGAGTATGTTTGCAAGAAATGTGCCAAGATGTGCTAGTACAAGTTCCTCGGATGCGAAGTATTATTCTATAGAAACATTTCCCAGAATTCGAAGTATTATTTCTTGCTATATCTTTGTTCGATTTTTTTGTTCCACAAAAAATTTGGGTGAATATTTGGGAGGTGTTAACGCAGACCCAGTGTCATGAATAAATCCACTATTGGGAGCACTTCTGTTGTAATTATGCTTCCATAGAAAGGTAGATCTGGGATGGGGTTGAGATTCTAGGTCCCTACAAGTTCTAAGCTCCGCACTAAGCTCTAACATCTGCACCAAGATCTAAGATCTGCACCAAGCTCTATGATCTGGGGTTGAGATTCAAGATCCCTACAATCTCTAAGCTCTGCAGTAAGCTTTTCACTTTCTCTAAGAATTTTCAAATATTGCTTCCAAAAACACCTCAGATATGCTTAGTGTTTTTAACCTCATCACAGAAGCCACAAATCTGAACTATCCTTTAGTCATAGGTATTCAATGATGCCTTCAAAATACTATTGCTCCAGAAGTTTGTTTTGTAGCCCCTCAATCCAAGGTATGTGACTAGTTCAAGACTTCTTCCTATCCACAAGTTTAGAGGAATTGTGTCACAAGTCCAATATTTATTTTTCCATGCATTCAAGGTTTTTTAACTGATGTCTCAGGTCTGAATCAATGCCAAGATCCTTTTCCATAGTCATAGGTTGAATATTTTTCCACATATCAGAGTACTCAAGTCCAAAATTTTCTTCAGATGTTAAAACACAGATCCAAGCTTTAATAAATATGACAAATCCTGAGACTCTTGGTGCACAAGTCCCTCACAGGTCTGATTTGTTATAGAGTGTAATACTAGGGTCTATATCATAAGTATGAGAGGATAATTTGAGTGTTATGCAATAGGTAACACGAGTATTACAATTCCAAAGGCCCAAATACTTTCCACAATCACAGATGCACAGGTTCAAATTTGAATTGCAGTGTCTCAAGTAAAAACCATAGTGGTTTAGATCCAAAAATTATAGTCCCTCAGGTCAAATTTCATATGTGTCCAAGTTGCTATAGGGTTCTCAATTGAGCTTTTCCATCTGAAGACGTTGTGGGTAAGTATGCAGCAGATAAGGCTCCCTGCAATCTGGACTGTAAACACATGCTCAGAATTAGGTTGAAAAAGTTGGTGAGTACTTCCATATGAAAATATTTTTTGTCAAATTACATGATCCATAATGGTAGAATGATATAATTTATGTTGATGTGACAATGATGAACCTATGCGAAGGTAAAATATTTTGTCGATCCATAGAATCATGCAAAATTTCTTTAAGATCAGTTTTTTGTTATTTTTGAAGCAATTTTGAAATGTAACTTATGAGTGTGTAGTTAGATGTGGTACAAAAAAGAAAATTCTTATGAGTGTAGCTAGATGTGGTACAAAAAAGAAATTTCTGATGACCATTTTGAAAAAAAAAGTGAATACTTAGTAACTTACACAGGAGAAGATTGTTTTGAATAGTTATTTTAACTGCAATTTTGGGTAATTATTTTGTTGAATAATAAGTGTTCTCTATTAGGGGGGAAAACTATGGAAACATAAATAATTCTTTGATATTGCTTCATTTTTAGAATAGAGATAAATTTTATAATGCATTGTTTAAATTAGTAGTAGGAATCAGCTTCTCCTGGTTATTTTGGGTCCTGATGTAAACTAAAGTACACAGGTTCCCATTGTCCTCTAGTGTAAAAAAGGTAAAGTTTGTAGATATTTTTAACATGAGTCCTTTTTCTGCAGTTGCTTTTTTTATGATGATGTTCAAGGTGACTGTATGTAACACACTATTATGAATATTTAAAGTAACCAACGTATGAGCTATAGTAGTGAAATGAAAATTGAACAACGTACTATACTTAATTCTTGCATGTAATCTAATATTTTGAGTAAGATTATTTGTCATGGCCCTTTTCATTGATATCTTATATATTTTCTTTCCATTATTTCAGGTATTTTCACGTGGCATTTCTCACCATATCTATAGTAGAAGAAAACCAAATTTATTTCATCATGAATTCACTTCATAATGATAAAAATTAAAATGTATGATATATTTGTTTACATGCTTACAAATAGAGATAGAGACCAGTCATCCTCATAATGTGGATATTCATTGTCATGATTGTAGAGTATTCTAATTTGAGATGAGTCATGCACAAATCTCTGAACTATAGAACAAAAGAAGAAGTCACCTTGAGGGGTTGATATAATCTAGTACAATTTTGTTGTGAGATGCTTTGATCTCCGATAAAATCCATGAACCTGGCAATCAAACGTATCAAATGATGGATTCAAGGCACTACTTATGTACCAGATCCCAATAAAATCTGCTTCCAATGAACCATGCTTTAATTTCCAACAAAAGGACCAGCCTTTGAAAGCTTAATTCATTATTTTGAGCATCATATCAAACATATATAAATCATTAATACCAGACTATTTTCAAGCAATAACCTAAGAAATTAGCATTGTCAGATCTATTAATGAAAATAAACAGTGTTCCTAGTGTTTGAATGTGCAATATCAACTTCAAAATTGCACATATATATGTTATAATACACTATGGATTGAAAGTGAATATGCATCACTCTACTTTGTTATGGGAGCACATGGAACCATTTGTAATTTTTCCCATCCATACATGTTTTTCATAATTTTAGTGGACAAGATGCATGATGCTTTTTCTATCCTCGTTAGCAAAAAAAACTTCCAGTTTAGCCTCCAAAAGGTGAAAAATGGAATAACTCTGAAGCAATTCCAAATCCGTGAGAGGGACAAGAGCAAAAGACACCAGGAATTTCTAAATTTTGTAGTATCCAATGCACTTTTTCTAGGAAGAAAACTGAGCATTGATCCTTAATTTCCTTCTAGTAGTCTCTTGCAAAAAATGATTCCAAAAGTATTTGCTTCACTTGTATCTCGTTTACCACAAATTTAGCAAATCCACCTGTCAACATTATCTTAGTCAAATAGGTCTTGGATGGCCTTGGATGGTTGATGACCAACCATGCAAAGACCCATAGCCAAATATTATGAAGCTTGTGAATCCATTTATCCTCAATATTAAAGAGTTGACGGCAATAAGAATCAACTCAAACATAAAACAACTGACAAAAAAACAACAGAAAATTGAAAAGGATCCCATAAATGATATGAAATAAGGAACCGATAAATAATCCCCCTAATGGTTGCCAAAAATACCCAGTTATACTATAGTAGTATGATAGAACTGACCAATGAGGAATATAGGATTCTTATAGTAGTACTTTGCAATACACTCGATGATCAACTTTGATGCCCTATTTTGAGCATCTTTTGGAAAAATAAATGACCCTCACTCGCAATCTCTTAGTGGATACCATTTGTTTTGATTTTTCTCGATTATCTAGCCACATTGTTGTAAGAGGATGCTAGTTCAGATTCTCCCTTCGAGACATACAAAAAGAGATTTTTTTAAAAAATATGTTAGATTAGTTATCTCTATCAAACTCCCTTTTCAAAATCCTGGGTCATGCTTATTGACTAGCTTAGGAAAACATAATTAAGCTCATTGCACCTTGGACGAACTTGAAAATATTTGACTAGGTTTTGCCCAGCCCCAAACTCAAACAAATTAGACATATTTAGAAAAAAAAATTGGAACTCTAATTAGTCCCTGCCATAAGGAAGCGTGGACTATAGTAATTGGCTAGTGGTTTATTATTAGTCCTTGCAGGGGAATTAAAACATCAAACTACATAAAGCCTAATGTTTTAAGGAAAATATTATAATAAAAAATTTCTCCATTTATCAAATGTTGACATTTCATTTTGTTAGCCAATGAAAAATTTTAACATCTTAATTGGTCTCTTCTTAAGGTTGAGAGGAGAAAAACTTAGAAGTAAAAAATAAATATGGTAAGAAAGTATTTTTTCTTAATCAAGTAATGCTATCATTACTCTAGCATTACTTAGGTTAACATCAATTGTTTTCTTGTAAAAGTCTAAATGTATTTCTAACAAGTCTAGCCATGATCTCTTGAGCGCTCTGCTACACGTGGCTGCCCAATTGTCTAGTTTGAGCACATGTTCTTCTATTCAATTTCCATCTGGCTTGGCTTCTTGAATTTTTTTGATGCGTCTCTCATACAAGAGCTAAAGTCAGCTAAGAGAGAGTCATATGAAATTGTTATAGAAAAAATTCCTTTGCATTGTGAAAAATATTCTTGGATAACAAGCTTAGTTGCAGGCCTACCGGGTATGCTAGTAAGTCCCTTGTTTCTAATCTCCTTCTTTTTAGATGTACAATTAGTAAATACATCTTATTCTCTATTCAAGTCATAGTCAGGATTACAAACGTATGAAATTCACTGACTCATCCATGATTATGAGCTAGTGTGTTAAGAGCTCTTGAAGATATTAGCTTAACCATGGCTTATTGAGAATATTACTATGTGGCTAACTCAAAGCATAAGTGGTGAAATCCTAGTGTTTCTTTGAAGACATCTGATTTACCATTCATTATTGTACCTGTGAGTACATGTACCAGTGATTGACTTTATGTGGATAAGTGCAAGCACTTAAAAAGAACTAAAAGGAATAGCTTCAAGGCCACTTCTCTTTTTTCTATCTAGGAGCTTGCCTTCATTCGATTTTTTCCTTTTTATCAGTAGTTGCAAGCACCAAAAATCCCAACTCTAGGGCCACTTCTTTCTTTTCTATCTTGCAGCCTAGTTTCATTGTTAAGACTTTAATTTATTGAAATTTATAGAATTTACAATCTATAAAGTTTCAAGATATGATTTTTAAAAGTCTAATTCTTTAAACGGTGCTAGCTCAATGTAAGACCACCTGCTTTAGAAGCAGGAGGTTGGTGGTTTGATTTCATTGTGCCCTCATATTCATATGGAATGGCGATGATTAGTTTTTGGTGACGGAGGCTCTTTTGACCATCACCAATTATCTTATGGTGACATTTTTTTACCCTCACAAAAATATGAAATGGCGACTGTCAACGAATGCCAGCATATATACACATCAATAGTGACAACCATGAAAGGTCCATCACCATAAATTGTTGTTGTTGATATGAAATGGTGAGGGTCATTGTTTTTCTTTATAGTCATTATTTGTGACAAACCTTGAAGTCACTAATGAGCTTATCATGACACTTTTTTACCCTCACCAAATATGAAATGGTGACGGTCAATGAATGTCTCCATATATATGCACGAATAGTGACAACCATGAAAGGTCCATCACAATAAATCATTTTTTTTTATATGAAATGGTGTGGGTGACTATCCATTGTTATAATCAATATTCGTGACGGACCTTGAATGTCACCACAACACCTATACTTTCGGCGATGCCACCTTTGGTGATGTTGATTTTTTTGGTGACCGAACCTATTGTTTGTCACCATTGCTAATATGAAATGATGACAGTCACTATCCATCATTATAAATCATTATTGGTGATTAACCTTGAATGTCACCACAAAACCTATACTTTAGGTGATGCCACCTTTCGTGACATTCATTTTTTTGTGACCAAGACTCTTTTGACCATCAACAATGAGCTTATGGTGACATTTTTCGCCCCTCACCAATATCCTTTTTTCTTGTAGTGACAGAGCAGAGAATCATAATGTAAACAAAATGATTAATACCAGTACAACATAAAACTATAATGAATTTCAGGTCTGTGATGACCTATGTTACCAATGGAATGTGTGCTGAGAGACACAGTCCATCTAGTCCATATAGAATGTGTCATCATGTTAAGAATATTACCAGTCTCCTTTAATTTAAAATACCCAAGAAAATGCTAATGAATAGATATCATTATCGTTTCTCCTGTATGGTTAAATAGAAATAAAAAATAACTTAAAAGGGGATACGCATTCTCCTCTCCTAGACATGGCACTCCTCTGTTACCGAGATTGACTATAGCGGCATTTACTCGATATGTCACCTTTGAGAAAAGATGAGAACAAGAGGCTACCTAGCCCTTTACAGACTCGGCCTTTATAACTTGCAGAAGTTATCAGTACTTGTCCCAATTATACCCTATGAAGGGTGTAGAGTACCCATGGAATCACTCATACTAGTTTACATAGACATAAGGGTGTATAAGAATGCATGTGTTTTACATTAAATATTTTTCATTTTATTAAAAATCTCTTTGAAACAATTAAATTATATAAGGTTAAAACCTATGTTTTGTATGAAATCACTTTTCCTTTCAATGGGAAACTTTTATGGCTAATTTGTGTTTTTTCTCCAAATGTGATACACCCCATTAAAATGGGACATATATCGAAATGATTCCTATCATGTAATAAAATAGTTATAGTTTCAAGTAGTTTAACAATATAGATGCATAAATTCAATGAGCATAGTTTTAAGATATAAAAGTCCAAAATGGAAGAGTTGTTTGAGAAAAAATATCAGTGGATCACTATGGATATATCTGCTTCATTAAAAGGTATTTTTATAGAAGGATGTCCACTAAGTTGGAAAGAAGGGAAAGTATCACAATTATATATTAATGTGCATGTGTTTTACATTGAATATTTCTCATTTTATTAAAAATCTATTTGAAAAAATTAAACTATATAAGGTTAAAACCTATATTTTGTATCAAATCACTTTTGGTTTCAATGGGAAACTTTTATGGCTATTTTGTTTTTCTCGAAATGTGGTACACCCCATTAAAATGGGAGATATATCGAAATGATTCTTATGCTGTAATAAAATAGTTTCAAGTAGTTTAAAAATATAGATGCATAAATTCAATCAGCATAGTTTTGAGATATAAAAGTCCAAAATGGAATAGATATTTGTGAACAAATATCAGCGGATCACTATGGATATATCTGCTTCATTAAAATTTATTTTTCTAAAATAATTTCCACTATGTTTGGAAGAAGGGAAAGTATGAGAATTATATGTTAATGCATGTGTTTTACATTGAATTTTTTTCATTTTGAATTAAGAATCTATTTGAAAAAGTTACCTATATAAGATTAAAACCTATGTTTGGTTTCAATGGGAAACTTTTATGGGTATTGTGTTTTTTATCGAAATGTGATACACCACATTAAAATGGGATACATATCGAAATTATTCCTATGGTGAAATAAAATTGAAATAGTTTGAATTAGTTTAAATTTAATGAGCATAGTTTCGAGATGAGCATAGTTTTGAGATGTAAAATTACAAAATAGAAGAGTTGTTTGTGAAAAAATATGAGTGGATCACTATGGATATATCTGCTTCATTAAAATGTATTTTTATAGAAGGATATCCACTAAGTTGGAAAGAAGGGAAAGTATCACAATTATATGTTAATGTGCATGTGTTTTAAATTGAATATTTTTCATTTTATTAAAAATCTATTTGAAAAAATTAAACTATATAAGGTTAAAACCTATGTTTTGTATCAAATCACTTTTGGTTTCAATGGGAAACTTTTATGGCTAATGTGTTTTTCTCGAAATGTGATACACCCCATTAAAATGGGAGATATATCGAAATGATTCCTACGGTGTAATAAAATAGTTTCAAGTAGTTTAAAAATATAGATGCATAAATTCAATGAGCATAGTTTTGAGATATCAAAGTCCAAAATGGAATAATTATTTGTGAACAAATATCAGCGGATCACTATGGATATATCTGCTTCATTAAAAGTGATTTTTCTAAAAGGATGTCCACTAAGTTTGGAAGAAGGGAAAGTATGAGAATTATATATTAATGCATGTGTTTTACATTGAATATTTTTCATTCTGAATTAAGAATCTATTTGAAATAGTTACCTATATAAGGTTAAAACCTATGTTTGGTTTCAGTCGGAAACTTTTATGGTTATTTTTTTTTTTATCGAAACGTGATATACCACATTAAAATGGGAGACATATCGAAATGACTCCTATGGTGAAATAAAATTGTAATAGTTTCAAGTAGTTTAAAAATATAGATGCATAAATTCAATGAGCATAGTTTTGAGATATAAAAGTCCAGAACAGAAGAGTTGTTTGTGAACAAATATCAGTGGATCACTATGGATATATCTACTTCATTAAAAGGGATTTTTCTAGAAGGATGTCCAATAAGTTAGAAAGAAGGGAAATTATCACAATTATATGTTAATGTACATGTGTTTTACATTGAATATTTTTCATTTTATTAAAAATCTATTTGAAACAATTAAACAATATAAGGTTAAAACCTATGTTTTGTATCAAATCACTTTTGGTTTTAGTGGAAAATTTTATGGCTAATGTGTTTTTTCTCGAAATGTGATGCACCCCATTAAAATGGGAGATATATCGAAATGATTCCTATGGGGTAATAAAATAGTTTCAAGAAGTTTAAAAATATAGTTGCATAAATTCAATGAGCATAGTTTTGAGATATAAAAGTCCAAAATGGAATAGTTGTTTGTAAACAAATATCAGTGCATCACTATGGATATATCTGCTTCATTAAAAGGGATTTTTCTGAAAGGATGTCCAGTAAGTTTGGAAGAAGGGAAAGTATCATAATTATATGTTAATGCATGTGTTTTACATTCAATATTTTTCATTTTAAATGAAGAATATATTTGAAACAATTACCTATATAAGGTTAAAACCTATGTTTTGTATCAAATCATTTTTGGTTTCAATGGGAAACATTTATGGCTATTGTGTTTTTTTCTCAAAATTTCATACAACTAATTAAAATGGGAGACATATTGAAATTATTCCTATGGTGAAATAAAATAGTTATAGTTTCAAGTAGTTTAAAAATATAGATGCATAAAATCAACGAGCATAGTTTTGAGATATAAAAGTCGAAAATGGAGGAGTTGTTTGTGAAAAAATATCAGTGGATCATTATGGATATATCTGCTTCATTAAAAGGGATTTTTCTAGAAGGATGTCCACTAAGTTGGAAAGAAGGGAAAGTATCACAATTATATGTTAATTTGCATGTGTTCTACATTGAATATTTTTCATTTTATTAAAAATATATTTGAAATAATTAAACTATATAAGGTTAAAACCTATGTTTTGTAACAAATAACTTTTGGTTTCAATGGGAAAATTTTATGGCTAATGTGTTTTTCTCTAACTTTGATACACCCCATTAAAATGGGAGATATATCGAAATGATTCCTATGTTGTAATAAAATAGTTTCAAGTAGCTTAAAAATATAGATGCATAAATTCAATGAGCATAGTTTTGAGATATAAAAGTCCAAAATGAAATATTTGTTTGTAAACAAATATCAGTGGATCACTATAGATATATCTTATTCATTCAGCAGGATTTTTCTAGTTCAGGATGTCCACAAAGTTGGAAAGAAGTGAAAATATCACAGTTATTGGATATGTCATTTACTGGATATGCTGCCTTTGTTAAAATATGAGATTCAAAGGCTACCTGGCCCTTTATAGACTCTGCCTTTAGAAGTTGAAGAATTTAACCCTCAACAAACAAACTGAAATCCTATGGAAGTTCAAAATCCTATGAGAATTCAACCACTTTAGGTTCAATTTTTAGGCCTTAAAGCTTCAGAGAAATGACATTTACATGGTTTGAAAAATGATTTTATGCACTTACAAAAAATGTTCTTTAAAGTTAATGGGAGAAATCCAACATGACATGTATGATTTAAAAACTTTGACGAGTTCGCGACATATATTATGTATATAATTTAATTATAATAATGAATAACAAATGCAAAAAACTGAGAGCAAGGAAAATTTTAAGGTTGGAAATTTATTTTAAAGTTTGGAAACTAATAATTTTTTATAGTCTTTATTTAAAATTTGGCAAATTGTAAGGTAAAAATAATTTATACTATTTAGGCTAATAATTTTTAGAAAAAATGGAAATTAACAATTTTTTTTTTGGAAAAACATGGAAACTAAGGTTAATCAGATATTGATTCCATTTCATTTATTTTATTGAAATATATGGGTTGTGTTTGTTTGTTTTAAAAGAAGAAAAATAAGAGGTTAATATTCTACCCAACCCTTCATATATTTGAGAGGGTAAATCCTAGAATTGATATTCTAGGAAGTAAATTCCAAAGTATTCTAGGACATCGACTCAAGTCCTAGAACACCGACTTACATAGTTTTCCTTAAAGTGGTTGAGTTTAATGGATGTTACTATGAATAAATTCTATTTAGATATATTAAAGAGATTTACTATTGGGGCATTTACTAGATATGCCACATTTGAGAAAAGATGAGATCTAGAGGCCACCTGGCCCTTTACAGACCCTGCCTTTAGAACTTGTAGAAGTTAACCCTCAATAGACAAACTAAAATCCTATGGAAATTTAAAATTCTATGAGAGTTCAGCCACTTTAGGATCATTTTTTAGGTCTTAAAGTTTGAGAGAAATGACATTTACATGGTTTGAAAAATTATTTTATGCACTTACAAAATACATGCTTTAAAGTTAATGGAAGAAAGCCAACATGACATGTATTCTTTAAAAACTTTTCCTAATAATTTATGGGAAAAATGACACATGTACACAGTTTGCCTTAAAGTGGTTGAGGTTAATGGATATTAAAATGATGAACATCTATTTAGATCTGTTACATATATTGACTGTAGGGGCATTTACTGGATATGTCACCTTTGATAAAAGATGAGATCTAGAGGCTACCTAGCCCTTTACAGACTCTGCCTTTAGAACTTGTGGAAGTTAACCTTCAACAAACAAACTAAAATCCTATGGAAGTTCAAAATCCTATGAGAGTTCAACCACTTTATGTTCAATTTTTAGGCCTTAAAGCTTGATATAAATGACATTTACATGATCTGCAAAATTATTTTATTCACTTACAAAAAACATGCTTTAAAGTTAATGGGAGAAAGCCAACATGACATGTATGCTTTAAAAAATTTGCCTAAGAATTTATGGGAGAAATGAAACATGTACACAATTTTCCTTAAAAAGGTTGTGTTTTATGGATATTAAAATGAAGAACTTCTATTCAGATCTATTTCAGAGATTGACTGTAGGGGCATTTACTAATATAGATGCATAAATTCAATGAGCATAGTTTTGAGATATATAAGTCCAAAATGGAATAGTTTTTGGGGAAAAAATATCAGTGGATCACTATGGATATATTTGCTTCATTAAAAGGGATTTTTCTAGAAGGATGGAGTAAGTTGGAAAGAAGGGAAAATATCAAAATTATATGTTAATGCGCATGTGTTTTACATTAAATATTTTTCATTTTATTAAGAATCTATTTGAAACAATTAACTATATAAGGTTAAAACCTAGATGTTTTGTATCAAATTACTTTTTGTTTCAATGGGAAACTTTTATGGCTAACGTGTTTTTCTCGAAATGTGATAGAGCCCATCAAAAGGGAGATATATTGAAATAAGATTCGTTATATAGGTTGCATGTAAATGTTGTTTTTTTGTTCAGGTAGTATTATTAATATTAAATTACCCATAGAGTAAATGAATCTTTGTAGACATGCAGAGGGTTATCAGATAGTGATGCAGCTATTTGAAAGAGAAAACTAGTTAATTGAACTGTTATTTTAGAATATATGTTATCCATTCTTCTACTATAGATCTCTTTATGTATAAGTTGTGTTACATAGTCATCTAGTGGTTTCGCCACAAACCATTCTATAGTATGTGACTTTGATAAGGGAAAGTATACTTTGGAGAGTTTGTGAAATATATTATGTATATAATTTAATTATAATAATGAATAATGAACGCAAAAAACTGAGAGCAGGGAAAATTTTAAGGTTGGAAATTTATTTTAATGTTTAGAAACTAATAATTTTGTATAGTCTCTATTTAAAAATTTGGAAAATTTTAGGGTAAAAATAATTTATACTATTTAGGCTAATAATTTTTAGAAAAAATTGAAATTAACAATTTTTGTTTTGGAAACAACATGGAAAATAAGGTTAATCAGATATAGATTTCATTCCATTAATTTTTTGAAATATATGGGTTGTGTTTTGCTGTTTTAAAATTGTTGTTTTGTGTTTGGTTTGTGTTTTGTTATTTTATTGATATAGAGGTTAAGATTCTACCCAACCCTTCATATATTTGAGATGGTAAATCCTAGAATTGATATTTTAGGATGTATATTCCAAATTATTCTAGGACTTCGACTCAAGTAAAGTTTCTATATACAACTATGAATTTTGAATAAAGGAATTTGAGTGGTTCTGGAGGTGAGTCAAGATGTTTCAACAATATGTCTACCTACAACTTAGTTGTTGTGTATAACAAGGAAGAGAGTTTATATATATATATATATATTAGCGATGAGAATTTAATTTAAATCTTAGACATTAGGATTAGAATGTCTCGTTAACTTAAATCTCAGAAATTATAGATTCGAATGTTTATTGAAAATTAACTTGATCCCTACGGGTAATCTAAATCCTATAAAATAAGGGAAATATAAGAAGTAAAACATCCTATAGATACATTTATTCACAACAGACACAATTTCAGTAACTAGAAATACATCTGGCTCATAGTTCATCTAAAATCAGTAACCATACAATATTACATATTAAATTGTAACTATTCAATGAAAAAGTCTCACTGCATACCCATAGTTCCAATTCTGTAAATATGTAATAAGTTACAACGAGTATGCAACTACATGTTTAACATCTGGAGTTTGAGGAAGTAAAATTCAAAAGAAAACTACCAGTAAAAGGAAACTTCACTGAATTTATACAACCCCTAAAATAGAAGTCAAGAAGGAATGACAAAATAGAACCGAGTATATTCTCAACAGACTGGTTACTGGCACAGGTCAAGTGAACTAATATAACATAAGGGAAATATAAGAAGTAAAACATCCTATAGATACATTTATTCACAACAAACACAATTTAAGTAACCATAAATACATGTGGCTCATAGTTCATCTAAACTCAGTAACCAAACAATATTACATATTAAATTGTAACTATTCAATGAAATAGTGTGGCTGCATATCCATAGTTACAATTATGAAAATATGTAATAAGTTACAACAAATATGCAGGTACATGTTTAGACATATGGAGTTTGAGGAAGTAAAATTCAAAAGAAAAATACCAGTAAAAGGAAACTACACTGAATTTATACAACCACTAAAATAGAAGTCAAGAAGGCATGACACAGTAGAACCAAGTAGATTCTCAACAGACCAGTTATTGGAACATTTCAAGTGAACTTGTATAAAATAACGGAAATATAAGAAGTAAAACATCATATAGACACATTTATTCACAAAAGACAAAATTTAAGTAACCATAAATACATGTGGCTCATAGTTCATCTAAACTCAGTAACCATACAATATTACATATTAAATTGTAGCTATTCAATGAAACGGTATGGTTGCATAGCCGCCTTTCCTTAGCAGACTATATAAGTTTTCATCTCTTTTCTCTTATTCCTTGGTTTCCTTTCCTTAATTCATTTCGATCTGCTGCTAATGAAACTACTATTGAACCATACTAAATTAAGAAAAGTTACTACTATTTTGAAATAAGACATAAAGTTAGACCAATAATTCAAGTATTTATCTTTCAAGTCAAAATAGAAATATAATCATGTATAATATGTAACCAGATTCTCCTTGTAATGAATAAAGCATGATTAACCAGAGTCACTTTGAGATTTTCCAGCACCGTATCCACATTAAAGATGATGCCACTACAATTAGACAAACACAGATAAGGATGAATCTAGCATAGAGGGATATTGGAAAGGAAGAATAGGAAGAAAGCGAGAATATTGTAAGCTAGCTTCTTATCTTAACGAAATCCAAAAAAGGGCAGCTAGGTGGGAATAGTGCCTAACAGGAAAATGGGTTAAAGGTGGAGAGTTTCCCTACCAGGCCGGGATGACAAGAATTGAAACACTGAAGACGAACTGGAGCAGAGAGTTGCTCTTCTCAGGATTACGAAATGGTTAAATAGATTACATTGGAAACATCGGCAATAAATATCTGGAGATAAACTCGACTAAACTGGACTGACTTAAACTAAACTTGGACACTTGGACTGACGGATCTGACACCTAAAAAGTGGTTGAGATTATGTTTTTTAACACTCCCCTTTAATATCAACCACAAAAAAAAAATTAATTAAGATACCTGCTGGTCTATGTCTCAGCGAGGTTTACAATTAAAAAAAATGACTTTAACTAGATTTGGTTTTCTTCTTCTCTTCTTCCAAATTATGTAGCCTCTAAATTGTTTCAGATTTTTCACTTTACTGTATCCTTGAGAACTCTGTTTCTTCATTTGTTGTTGCAGGTCTTCTATTTTTCCAGGCTGTCTAAGCATGTTCTGGACATCTTCAAGAAATGTGGGTTGCTGCCACATATTGTCTTCTGTAGTGCTATTTTCATCATCAATCTTCTGTAACGTGAGATTAGAGCAATATCTTATCTCTTCAAAACTCCAACGCATGGAAATTTCATTGACATGTTCGTCATGCATGTCGTCTTCAACATTCATATCTAGAGCTTCTGTGTAGATCTCAACTAGACATGGTGTTGCAAGCCATGTTTCAATAAACTTTAACTCTTCTTCATAATCAATCTGTATACCTGCACACTTGAAATCAATGTTAGAATAAAAATTATTTTCAGAACGACATTGGTTCTGGTCTTTTTGCTCTGCAGTGAGAGCTTTCTTCTGTTGTTTTTCCTTTTCTGCCTCTGCCTCAATCTCTGTTTCTGCATTCCCTTTGCAGACTTCTTTCTTTACTTTTGTCTCTGATTCTTTCTCTGTTTCTTCCTTCTGCTCTGCAATGAGCTCTTCCTTTGCTGCATCTTCCTCTATCTCTGTCTCTGTCTTTTTCTCTGCCTCTTCTTCACTGACCTGTGCTTCTGCAAACAGGTTGTCTTCCACTAACTGAAGTGGGGTAATCTCACCAAATAACATCATGTCGATATCATATTTTTGTTGCATCATCTGCAACCAATCATCATTAGCAAAAATTTCATTATCAAAGTTTACATCAGCCATATCAATCATTGGATTTACCATTTCATCAGCAAGCTCTGTAGCTGGTATCATTAAAACTTCATCAGCAATCTCTGTTGCTGGAATCTCTTCATCCACTTGTGGTCGTGCATAGTGGGATTCAAGAGCAACTTCATGCTGCTTTTATGCTTCTTCTGACTCTTCATCTGGCTGTAGATCTGCTGCTACAGACCCACCTTCATCTTCATCTTCAAATCTCCCCTTTGCTTCAATGCTCCCCCTTGTACCAAAACATCTCTCAAGGGTATCCCATGCCTCCTTGGCTGTCTTGGCATCTGAGATTAAGGGAAGAATGCTGTCATCGACAGATTCTTTTATGCATCTTAATGCATAGGCGTCTTTTTGCCTCTTGATTTCCAGATTTAGAAAGATCTCAAACATAATCTGCTTTTTCTTTAGCCTCTTAGCTTTTCCCATGATCTCGTTGTCAAACTTTTACAAACAAATGAGTTTACATATTCATCAATACCTTGCTTCTTAAAAAATTTCGCTGCTCCTGAATGAGTCTTATGCGACTTCACTTCTCCAAAAATTTTGCTGCTCTTGAACGAGTCTTATGCGAGTTCACTTTTCCTTCTAAAAAAATTATCTTCCTCGAAAAAATTTCTTGTGAAACTTTCACTTTCATCTCACATCACAGCTTTAAGTTTTTTTTTAAAAAAAACTCCAAAAAACATTTACACATGGTCTTAAAAAAAATCCTTTTCACATTTTATGTTTTTTTTTTTATATAGAAAAAAAAACTAAAAAAAACTTTCCCTTAACACTTCGAATAAAACATTTTAAAACTCCTTCAGAGTCCCCTTTGAACAAATTTCAAGTTTTTTTAAAAAAAAACTTAAATAAAAAAAAACCTTTCTTCATATAAAGCTTTCACCCTTTTTTTTAATCGATACTTTAAAAAAGCTTTCCTTTTAAAACATGAATGACCTTTAATACTTTTAAAGCTCTCCTTTTCTTCGAATACGTTGACCTCCGTTGTTTTGAAAATCGATTTTAAATAACTTTTATACGAACCCTTCGTACCTTTTTAAAAATCGATTTTTTGTAACCTCTGAATACGCAGATGCGTTTCGTTTTTCTTTTTGCAGGCAGACTGGCGCGGTCCCGAGCGGAATAGTCCCGCCTCTCTCAAAAATGGTGCGAGGCATGAAAATGGCATGGGTATGGCGTGTATTCCAGCGCCAATCAACTCACAGTCGCGCCAATTGACTTCTCTTCTCTTCTGCTCCTTCGTGGCTTTGTTGCTGCTCTCCAGGGAGGCTTATGCAACTCGGCTCCGATACCATGACAAGAATTGAAACACTGAAGACGAACTGGAGCAGAGAGTTGCTCTTCTCAGGATTACGAAATGGTTAAATAGATTACATTGGAAACATCGGCAATAAATATCTGGAGATAAACTCGACTAAACTGGACGGACTTAAACTAAACTTGGACAAACGGATTTGACACCTAGAAAGTGGTTGAGATTATGTTTTTTAACACGGGAGAATCATGAACGGAGTCGTGCCTTCAATTCATGGCATAGTAGTTGTTGGTGGGGGTAGGCCTGGAAACTGATGGATTTATGAAATTGATGGGGCATAGTAGAGTAGTTTGTGTATGCCGGTATAACGAATGACAAGCTGCTACATTAGCGACGCATAAACTTTGCTCGTCAACCAAGTTTCTTCACCTCAACTATAAAACACTCCAGACAACCACAGTGTGATAGACTAAGATGAGGCAACATTTACATCACGACTTAAATAGTTACCTGGAAATTCGCAAAAAGTCATCATGGTGCAACTCCAAATCACAACAGAGCAGCAACAGAGCACAACAGAGCTCACCAAAGAAGAAACAGTGCGCAACAAAGCTCACCATAGTGCAATTGAGAAGAAACAGAATGCCACAAAGAATCAGAAAAGAAATGTGTGAAAGAGATGTGAAACCTGTAAAAGTTCGCGGGCGATATATTTATAAAATATAAGTTCGGTCGAACTATTTAAAAATTTCGGCCGAACTAATAATCCGGCTGAACTAAACGTTTGGCCAAACTTTTGTTGTCGGCTTTCCCATCTTCAACCAAAACTTTTTTTGCCCACGCCATTAGTACGTCGTCAATGTAAACGATAGAATTATTTCTGCCAAACTAATTTCAAAAATTAGGCCGAACTCTCTAAAAGTTCGGCTGAACTTTCTCAAAAGTTCGGCAGAACTATTGAGGAAAAAAGTTTTCCGCCGCCGATTCTCACAAAACTGTAACCCAAATTCACATTTTCACCGAGTAGAAACTGTGAAAAATGAAAGGTCGAAGTATGGTAATGTACAAATACCATGAAAGGTTCATGTAAATGGAAATAGTAGGAAAAAATTAGAGGTAACATTTAGTGAGGAATAAAAATCTAACAAGACAGAAAAGTAGAAATAAAAGTAGACGAATTATATAAGATTGAACAAGCTTTTAATAGTATGATAGATAGATGCACTATATCATAATATGGGATTGGAGAGAACTTTCGGCATTGGTATTGAGGAAGGTCCTCAAGACCAAAACACGTTGTGTCTCCGGCAGATATTATACACCGACAAGAATCTGGAGCAGTCCGGACACTCAACGGAGAAGATAGATGTTTCATGTTAGTAAAATTACATTACATGTATAAACAAACTTCTAAATTAAGAATTGAAACTTCCAGAAAACTGAGCTTCTTACAAAAAAAAATCATAGATTTAAAGAGGGTAAACCCATGATTATTTTTCAAATATTAAGGCGTAAAATAAATGTAAGGGCCAGCCAGAGGCTCGACTACTATAACAATGTGCAAACAAGAAAACTTACATAACAGAAATACAGTATTGAACTACAAGAAACAAGAGAATCTTCATCATAATGTTTCAAATTCACTGTAATAAGAAGGCAGAAGTTAAATACGAGGAAGTATAGTTTTCATAAGTAGGTCTCATTCATAATTTATAGTAACGAAGTCCAGTAAAGCACAGTTCAACCCGCAATGGGCAAGTGCCAAAAAATAAAACACTCTAGACCTTAAATAATACATTTTAGTAGGTTTGGGGATTCTTCCGAAAACCGAAATGGACTTGCTCGAAAGGAACCCTGAAGGGTAAACTTCAGTAATGAAAATGAAGTAAATAATACTGCAAAGTTAACCGCAGAACTCCCAAAGGAGAAAACTCCTATGACATTCATGATCTAGCCAAAATCCCTTACGAGCAATGTATATGAATACCTCGAGGTAGCATGCTACTGTTAGCCAGAGGAGCAATATCACCACGAAGAAGTGGTAAATTATTGTTTTACATCTAGTGAAATTTTACCTACAACAACCATAACCAGAGTCAACCAAGTTTGTGTCTGCGAAGTTATAGGATCACAGTTTAAATTAGAGTGAAAATTAAGAAAAATACGGTAAGAAGCTCACCTAAACAGTAGTTGTAACAAGCCGAACTGAAATTGTAGGATGTGGCCAGAGAGAAAATTTGAAGTTAGAATGTGGTAGTCTAACTTGATAAACGAGAAATCGAAATGAAAGTAACAAAAAGGGTCCATAATTAGACACTAATTCCTTACCATGGAGGCGAAAGAATGGAGGTGAAGTTGGGTTGGCTTGGTAATCATTCACTATTAGAAGCCATGTTTGGAAGCTACCGCATTCGTGGAGGAAGGACCTCATCTCGGCCATAGCCATGGGCGGCTGCCTCACCATTAACTTAGTTACAAGAAATTCAAGCTAAATCAGAAAAACCTCACAAAATTCGAAACCCTGAAAGAAAAATTGCCAAGCCTCGCTCGTCACTCAGGAAAAGGAGAAATGGTTCGGGGTAGTTAGGGTTGCGGGGTAATACCCAGAAGTTCCTGCCAAAAACCTTAGCCATAGATCACTGATGGGATCAGACGACGATTAAGGGTGGCAGGTGGCCATTTAAAAACCCAAAGGAGATTTCAAAAATCGCACAACTGGTGTAGTAAATGAATATTACAGATCACGTCAAAGAATTCGACACATAACAGAAATCAAGTATTATATTAATTGAATGTGTGAGATGTCAAAATTAATCGTTCCAGGATAACATTAAATAGTGGAGGTGCATAAAACATTTAGTTATAAGTTTATTAAACCATAAGCTTTCCATGTCAACCATAGTTAAATTATAATCATAGAAATTGAAAAATGATATTAAATATAGAATCCAGATATTAATGAAAATGTGAAAATTTCATAAGCTAAGTTATTTTTACCATAAATTAAGAGTTTAAATTTTTTTTAGTCCATATGGTGTGAGTGTTACAAGAAACATTAAAGTGTACAGATAGAGGATGTACATAAAAGGGAATCATACAACTTGGTGAATATATGGATAGAAGGACTAGGCTTACCTATGTTGTGGGAGGGATAGACGAGTGAAATGCTTTTCTGCCATCCACATAGGCTTATAATATGGAAGAGTACAAGTGGAAAATTCTACCTCCAATGAGTTGTCAACTAGCATACCGTCATAGACTTTTTTTTGGAGAAAAAATATTTGTATTCGTAGGCTAAGAAAACAATGCATGATTTTTTGATCCAAAAATAAGCCTATGGAGAATGGTTGATTATGTATGTAGAATAGGGCTACCATTCATGAATTCAAGCTCCTTACTTGCATGTGGAAAATTACACACTATAAATGGAAGCCAACTGATTAGATATGATGCCAAGGAAAACAAGTCGGATATGATGTAGATGTTTGTCATATCTCATCAATTGTGTTAATAGTGTATAAATTCTCACATGGAGCTAGGGATCCTAAAGACGGGAATTGTATCTCAAATGTACTCACATCATCTAGCCATCTCCATAGAATCATTTCTCGATCAAAAGATTCTACACTGTTTTCATTGCCTATGAATACAAATAAATTTTCTCCCACCAAAAAACCATGACAATGTGATAGTTGATGGCTCAAGGAAAATTTCCCACTTGTCTTCTTCCAAGTTGTAAGCCTTTATTGATTCCAAAAAAATCATTTTTCATTTCTCTTCCTCCCACAAAGTAAATAATCCCAGTAGACAAAGATACAAAGCAGGCGCAATATAAAATATAAATTGTGTTCATTCTTTCCAATGTGTTTGGATGGTCTCCACCCATGAGGACTATCTTCCGATTGACAAAAGTACCCCCTGACAACATAAGTGAATATAAGAAACTGTTATAACCAAGCACAAAATTATTGAATAAGAACTAGAAATTTGTGGAGGCCAATGAGTTCATGAATAAACATAAGTATTATATGGTTTCAGATAAAATGAATTCTATCTTCTATAACCTCATTGAGAAAATAAAATAAAATTGAATAAGGAATCAATATGCAAAAGAGCAAGATGGATTTTTTTTTAAATATTTGAAATGACTACAGGAGATAGGGTTGGCCTTTTTGAAAATATTTGAAATGAACACTAGATATAGGTTGCAACAACATTAAAGTGTATACATAGATGTACACATAATAGGGAATGAAACGAATTGGTGAATGGATGGATAAGATGATTGGGCTTATATATGTTGTGGGAGAGAGAAACGAGTGAAATGAATTTCTAGCATCAACATAGGCTTAGAACATGGAAGAGGAGAAGCGGAAAATTCTGCCTCCAATGAGTTTTGAACTAGCATATGGTCATGGATTTTTTGTTGGATAAAAATTAGATGTATTCGTAGGCTAATAAAATTATGTAGAATTTTTTGACCCAAAAACGATTTTGTGGAGAATGGTGGATGATGTGTGCAGAATAAGGCTACCATTCATCTGTTCAGGCTCGTTAAGTTGCACCTGGGTAGTGATACACTATCACTAACATTCAACTCATTTGACATGATGCCAAGGAAAATAAGTGGCATATGATGGATATGTTTGTCATATCTCATCAATTGTGCTAATAGTGTATAATTGCTCATGTGCAAATAAGGAGCCTAAAGATGTGAATGGTAGTCCCAATCTACACACATCATCCATGCTTCTCCATAGACTCATTTTTGGATCAAATACTTTTACAATGTTTTCATTGACTATAAATACAATTAATTTTTCTCAAAAAAAAAACATGACAATAAGCTAGTTGATGGCTCATTAAAGGCCAAATTTCGCATGTGTGTTATTCCAAGTTGTAAGCCTCTAGTGATATCTGAAAATCATTTCGCATGTCTCTTCCTCCCACAAGTAAATAATCCCAATAGAAGAAGATAAAAAAAAATAAAAGTAAAAATAAAAATTGCGTTGTTTCTTTCCAATGCCTTTTTGATAGTCGCCACCCAATACAACTGAACTTAAGTTCTTTGTCTGGAAATATGAATATTTTAGAGATAGAAGGATATGAGTGAGTTTTAAAAAACAAATGGATCTCACTCACCTCAATCTATTTTCCAAATATTTTTGCAATCCAGTTAAAATTGAATTTCCATATTTATGTAATAATTTTATATAAATTTCTTTAAATTGTCATTTTATTTTTCAAACGAAAAAAAGCCAATCTTTTCATTATAAAAGGAAAGTACAGAATACAATTGTTGTTCGTTCCCTAAAAACCAGGCGATCTCATACTCGGATTTTCCAAAAAAACAATTCTTTTTGGGCTCGTATTTTCCCCTATTTTCATTGTTTGTCTCTTTGCTCGTAGAGCTATAGAGTTTACCTAAACTACTTAAAAAAATTATATCTAACTATGATGCATAGAGTCTGACCAAGTATTTATAATTCCATTGATTTGTCCTAAACTCTAAATGAAAAATCTCTTTAAAACAAATATTGAAATGGTTTTCCTGCACGTATGCATCAAAATAAAACTTATGAAAGAATTTATCAAATTTTGGATAGAATGGGAGTGCATGCAGTTGAACCTAATTTATAATGCCTTTTGCATTTATTTAGAAAAAAAGTGATTTTATGAGCTCTTGGTAGATATGGATCTAGGCTAATTTAATTCTTTTTCTAAATAGGCTCCATTTTAGATAAATACCATAGAAAATACTATGGGTTCTCATACACATGAATCTCAAAAGTCACATCTAACTTGACAAGTCAAATTTACCTTTACTATCTAACAAAAACTAAAAAAATAGATAAGAATGTAGAATTTTTATTTTAACCTCGGATTATTTTTATTTTTAATTGAATTTTACTTTAACTAACTCAACCAAAATTGATTAAAAAATAGTAAAATGGAATTTTTATTTTAAAATAATCTTATTTTATATTTTATTTTGACAAAGTCAACATGTTTAGAGAACAATACATTACAACATATCTTGCATACCTAGGTGGAGAACTTCACAACCAACTAATTCATCTTTACTTTTATCCACCATTGGTCAATACCATGAAGTTATTTTTATTTTAACTTTATTTATTTTCACAAAATGAATATTTTTTAGATATTTTTTTTTATTTTTCAGAAAGTTAAAATATTTACATTATTTTTACGCTTTCTTATTTGAAAACAACTCTCCAACTTACACCATTGGATGGAATGCTGACAATTGAAGATTTTTAGAGAAAGGTAATAATTAAAAAGTTCAAAATGTAATAAAAAATTACTTACTAAACAATTACTTGATAGCTTAAAGTCAGACTATCAATTTTTTGGCCTTCAGTTTTTCATTTTCACCACCCCCCCTTTTTTTTATTTGTCTTCGTTTATGTATTTCTTTAATTCTCTTAATTTTTTTGAAATAAACAATATATTTCTTTTCATTCAATTCTTTTTTTTCTTGTAATATAGGATACTTTATATTTTAACTTTTAGTTTTCTTCTTTTTAAATTTATTTTGTTCTTTTTAAATTTATATAGTTATAATTTTTTAATTTTATATTCCAAAATTTATCGTTTTTATGTTTTAATAGTTAATTTTTTATATTTATGATTGCATATATAGTAGGGATTATTATTATGAAAAAAAGAATGTTACTATAAAAAAAGTAGAATAAAATACATGGAGATTCTAAACTATGTTGCAATGATTGCATTTTTGTTATTCATATTTTTCATTATTTAACATTGAGCTATTTCATTTCTATTGAACTTTTTTTCATGCAATTGTTGAATTATACTTCTAAATAATATTTTGTATAAATTTAAAACAATGACATTGAATTATCATCAAGTCTAAATCATTAGATTAGTTACACATGATCTTCATTGGATTAGTTACACATTATCTTCATTGGATTATTTGCACATGATCTTCTATATTTCACAATTATTCTCAAATTGATCTTCTATATTTCATATTCTTTAAGGTGTTTCCTTTCCAACATTTGGTGCTAGTTTAATTTTAATTTTAATTTTAAATGAGTCATGAAATGACACGTCTATATATCCAATAAAACCTAGCACTGGAACAACCTTAACCATAATTAAATACAATTAATTGTAATAATTTATAAATTTTCATTATAATATTTAAATAAATAATAATTATTTAATTTTAAATTGTGTGTAATATCTATTAAAGTAGATGAGTAAAATGATATTTACATTACTTTTACTTAAATTATTGAACTAACGAATTAATATTAAGTAGCAATATATGCTTATATTTTTAAGTTGCAATTATATTGAATGGTTAATAAATGGGAAAGAGGGTACAGCAAAAGATACATGAGAAACTCACACAGTTATGCACAGTTGTGTGCCCAAACTCTCCTTATTGTTAAAAGGGAAAAGCTAATAGGATCTAGGGATCTTAGGCTCGAGAGGGGAGAAAATTGTTAAGAACATGTCGACAAAATTTCCATGAAAAAGGAAATGAAAGGGACCATGTCTGGTAAGGATTAATATAACAAGTCCATGTGTGCAATGGTTCGGGGGAAGATGCAGTAACGACTGAACTCCGGTGGGAGATGTGTATTCTCCTTCTGGAAATAGCTAATTAGTGTTCTTCTATTTTGAATAATGTTGAATAAGCATAGAAACAGATAATATTTATTGTGTATTAATATTACATTTTTAACAATAGAGAATTCCTCTAGGCATATATCACGCTTTACTTTATATTAATATTACATTTTTGTATGATAAATTTATAGAGAATGCGTGTAGGTATATATATCACTAGCGACAGAGTGATAAATAATTTGTGCATAATTGTAGAGAATACATAGTGGAAAACTATGAATAATCACACACACACAAAAATAAATGAACACAAGAATTTAACGTGGTTCACCGAACCAATCTGGGCTACATCCACCAAACAGAGGTATTAGCAATCTTATTCATCAATAGGAGGTTACAACATCAGATTTTCACATCTACACTTCCTCTTCCTCACACATCACACACTCATTTGCCTCTATAGGCTTACAATTTATAGATGTAGAGAAGAAACTGAATAATAAATTCTATCACAAAAAAATAGGATAGAATATCTCCTCATCGAGATTTGATGCAATTAGTTTTGCAACAAAACCTATTTTTGGCATTATCCAAGTGATTTGTGCCAAAAATTAGTATGGAAAATCTCAACAATCTCCACCTTGACAACAATTAGCCTAATACCTTGTTTCTTTACTATATTTATTTTTTCTGCAAGCCAAGAGAAGCCAGACGCCATCGTAGCTTCTCTAATAAAACTGGTTTCATGAACATGTCTGCAAAGTTTTCCTCTGTATGCACTTTTTCAAGAGAGACTCCCCATTTAGTGATAATCTGTCTTACAAAATGGTACTT
Source organism: Pinus albicaulis (assembly GCA_034641835.2). NCBI lineage: Eukaryota > Viridiplantae > Streptophyta > Pinopsida > Pinales > Pinaceae > Pinus > Pinus albicaulis. The sequence goes on along the minus strand of CM076575.1, from coordinate 1,095,762,271 downwards.
TATAGTTATATGCTTTGATTTACTACGATAGGCCAGATTTTTAGCCAAATGAATTTCACCTTGACTATCACAAAATAACTTAATGTTGTCTTGGAGCCTACCAAACTCACCAAACAAACCTTTCAACCAAACCACTTCTTTGCAAGCATGTGAAGGAGCTATGTATTCTGCTTCTATAGTGGATAAAGAAACAATTTTTGTAGCTTTGACATCAAGCTAATAGCTCCACTTGCATGAGTAAAGACATATCCTAAAGTTGACCTTCTCTTATCCAAATCACCTGCAAAATCAGAATCAACATATCCACAAACAAATTCACTACTTCTGTTATAAGTGATACAATAATCGCTTGTGCCTCTCAAATACCGAAGCACCCATTTCACTGTTGCCTAGTGTTCTTTCCCTGGATTTTCCATATATCTACTGACAACCCCAACTTCATGTGAAATATCTGGTTGTGTACAAACCATCGCATACATCAAAGTTCCTACTGCATTAGCATAAGGTATTCGAGACATATATTCCTTTTCTTCATTTGTATTAGGACATAAACTTGAAGAAAGATTAAAATGGGAAGCTAAAGGGACTGAAACTGGCTTCACATTGTTCATACCAAACCTTAAGAGTATTTTCTCAATATACTTCTATTGTGATAACCACATCTTACCATTGCTCCTGTCTCTGAGAATCTCCATGCCCAAAATCTATCTTGTTGTTCCTACATCATTCATATGAAACGTCCTAGCCATCTGAGCCTTTAACCTGTTGATCTCATTTATGCTTTTTCTTGCTAACACTAAGATAATTACTAAGCTATTAATTAATTTCTTAAAGTCAACACAATGATCATATTCACTCCTTATATAATTTTGGCTCATCATGAAAGAATCAAATTTCTTGTACCATTGTCGAGGTGACTGCTTCAGACCATACAATGATTTCTTGAGCCTGCACACAAATTTATTGTTGTGAATTTGAACAAACCCTTCAGGTTGTTCCATATAAATCTCTTCATCCAAATCTCCATGTAATAATGGAGTCTTACCATCTAGTTGTTGCAATTCTAAATCAAGTAAAGCAACTAATGCTAAGACAATCCGAATTGAAATAATTTTAACAACTGGTTAAAATATCTCATGAAAGTCAATTCCTACTTTCTGAGAAAAACCTTTTGCGACCAGCCTCTGTTTGTACCTGTCTTCTTTATGATCAACACCCCTTTTCATTTCGTAAACCCATTTACATCCTACATTTTTTTTGTCTTTAGGAAGTTCTATTATATCCCATGTGGCATTCTTGTCTAATGCCTTCATCTTGTCCTTCATAGTTTCTTTCCACTTATTACTATTAGAACCTTCTACATCTTCCCGATAACATAAAGGTTCATCATCATTAGCGGTTAAAGCAACTGAAGTAACATAATCATCATACCTTTTAGGAGGATGTCTGATTCTCGTGGAACTTCTCAAAGATGTTTATGGTTCTTCCACAATTTGCTGATTATTATCTATAGGAACTTCTTCATGGTCTTCATCTGAAACTTGTTCATCTCTACTATCATTAGTATTTGAACTCGTTTCAAACTGAATATGTTGAAACTTAGGTACATTTTCCTGTTTCAATTCATTATCTACATCTGGATTATCAAGTGAAGATTCATTGAATTTAACATCTCTGTTAATGATGATCTTATGAGTAGTATGATCCCATAACCTGTATCCCTTAGTCGCATCACCATATCCAACAAAGATATATATTTTAGATTTAGGATCTAATTCGGAACGTTGATGTTTCAGAATTAGAGCATATGCATCACAACCAAAAACTTTCAGTTTAGAATAATCTCAAGGATTACCTTTCCATACCTTTTGAGGAATTTTTCATCCTATTGCAGTTGATGGTGATTGATTTATCAAATATCAAGCCGTAGATGTTGCTTCTGTCCATAATTCCTTCTACAAATTGGTGTTACTTAGCATACTTCTTGCTCTTTCTAAAAGAGTCTTGTTCATGTGTTCAACAACTTCATTTTGCTGAGGAGTATAAGTAGTAGTTCTATGTCTTTCGATCCCAACTTCCTTGCAATAATTATCAAATTCCTTTGAAGTAAAATCACCACCATTGTCAGTTCTTAAACATTTAATGGTTCTTCCAGTGATATTTTCTACTAATGCTCTAAACTGCTTGAAAGATGTGACTACATCTGACTTTCTTTTTAACATGTAGACCCATACTTTCCTAGAGAAATCATCTATAAAACATACAAAATATGATGACACTCCATATGAGGTTGTAGGAGATGGACCCCAAACATCAGAATGGATATAATCAACGATTCATTTACTGGTATGTTTTCCAGTTTTAAATTTCTGCTTGCTTTATTTCCCATATATACACTATTTGCAGAAATCTAACTTAAAAGAGTTTAAACTGGAAATCAACATACAATCAGATAAAATTTTTAAACCTTTTTCGCTCATATGGCCCAACCGTTGATGCCATAGTCGAATAGAATCACTATCGTTTTTAGATATAGTTGAAACATGATCTAACTTTGTTCTTCCTTCTAACTGGAAAATATTTCCAATATTATTTTCTTTCATTACTAATAGGATTCCTTTGTAAATTTTAATTACTCCACCTTGAATAAGAGTTTTATATCCATTTTTGTCTAAAAATCCTAGAGAAATAAGATTTTTTCTGAGTTCAGGAACATGTCTTACGTCAATTAAGATTTTATTTGTCCCATCAAACATTTTAATCTGGATGCTTCCAATTCCCACAACATTACATGAGACATCATTGCCCATGTAAACTACTCCATCATTAATTGACTTATAATATTTAAACCATTATTTATGAATGCACATGTGATTGGATGCACTAGAATCTAACAGCTAATGTTGATCATGATTTGACAAATTAACTGATAGAACTTCATCACTTATACCTAAACCAGATGCCGAACCTGAACCTGTATCTATCGTGTTTTCCTCTTTATTTTTTGTTGAAGAGTCTCCTTTGGATATTTGTTGTCTCTTCCAACAGTTCTTCTTCAAATGTCTCGATTTTCCGCAAAACCATCATTTTAACTTACTCTTCTTCCCTTTCGATTTTGATCGAGAGTTATTTTTTTGACTGAAGCATTTCTCTTTAGATAGACCTCTAACCATCATTGCTTCTAATGTAGAGGTTTCTAAATTTGACCTTTTTTTGGTTTCTTCAGACAGCATAGCTTCAACAACATCGTCAAATTTGAGGGTTTCTAATGAACTGAGACTTATAGAAGTAACAAAATGATCCCATGACTCAGGAAAAGAGCATAATAAGGTTACAAATTTATCTTCTGAATCAAATTTTACCTATATGCTATCTAACTACACCAAGAGTGTATTAAAGGTATTCAAATGATCAGTTATTGTCGTACCTTCCTTCATGCACAAGTTGTACAACTCTCTTTTTAGAAGAATCCTATTTGTTCATGATTTAGTCATGTACAACTTTTCTAGCTTTGTTCATAAACCAATGGTTGTTTTCTCTGACACGATGTTAAATAAAACATCATCTGCCAAACACAATCGTATGCTGCTCAGTGCTTTTTCATCGATGTCACTCCATTCGTCATCTGTCATGGCGAGAGCTTGTTTGGATTTTCCCAAAAGTGCCTTCGCCACACCTTGTTGTACGAGTAAATCGTGCATCTTGACTTTCCAGATTTTGAAGTTATTTTTCCCATTAAACTTCTCGATCTCAAATCGAGCACTTTAGTTTTTGCCATATTGAGTAGCTTGTGTCAATAATTTCCAATTTCAAATCTTAATAAACAAAGATTTTATTTTAATCAAAACTAATAATTTTGATAAAATGGCCTTTTTCAAAATCCTAGTCCCTTTTTTCAAAATCAACAACGCTCTCATTAACATCACATGCAGCGGCTTTTCAAAAAATTTTAAGGATACCTTAAATGTTCCATATCCTTTGTAAACCAATGAACTGTTTACAACGTAGAGATACAACGTTGATCTGCCAGGTGTAACAACACTAAAAAAGATGATCGATACAAAGATATGAAGAGTAATCAGCTTACCCATCACCATAAGCAGAGTTTTCAATGCCAAAAGCTGAGGTTTCTTTGGTGTTTCTCATACCAGGCTCTTTAAAACTTCAGAGTGAATGCTCCTTAATCTTGCATAGTGCGGAAATCTCTCTCAGCTCCAAACATAGGTCAACAGTAGCTCAATAAGTAGCTCAACAGCTTGTTCTCTGCACGCAGGCTCCACGTTTCTACACTTCAACAATAGACTCTCTCTATGCACATGGCATCCTCATCGGTCTAGCAACAGCTCATGGCTTACATGCTGTGGACTACCTCGAGCTCCATCTCACGGCGCTGTTCAACTTACCGATTCACCCGCTCCTCAGACAGTCTAAAATGCAATTAAAGTCATATAAAACAAATCGGAATAGAGGACGCAAATTAGAACTAAGCACATTTAGCTATGACATTGATGGACTTGTGCCATGAAAGATAGCACCAGACAACACTATTCGCACTCCATGCTTCTGCTTCCACGATGACTGTGTTTCCTGGAAATTCACGGAGGTTCTAATCATAGCAGCATTTACGCTATGATAGCACCCTTAGCCCTCGGCAGCTTGGAAAATCACAACTCTCCTCCAATACCAACTCACGGTCGCACGTAGCAGACTCGGCCTCACGACCTCTCAATCACACGCAACAGACCCAGCCTCATGGCCTCACAGTCGTGTCGCAGACCCGTCCTCACGGTCTCTCGGTCCACTAATTTATCCATAGCGGACTCACAAAGAAAAAATAAACGGCTTTCCAAAGAGGAAAACGGACTCACAGTCTCACGGCCCACGCAGATCAATAACAATCACCACTAGCTCCATTTCAACACGCTGTGCAGAAACAACGCTTTTTCTTCGATACCAATTGTAGAGAATACATAGTGGAAAACTATGAATAATCACACACACAGAGGAATAAATGAAGACAACAATTTAACGTGGTTCACCCAACCAATCTGGGCTACATCCATCAAACAGAGGTATCGGCAATCTTATTCATGAACAAGAGATTACAACAACAGATTTGCACATCTGCACTTCCTCTTCCTCACACCTCACACACTCATTTACCTCTACAGGCTTACAATTTATAGATGTAGAGAAGAAACTGAATAATAAATTCTATCACAACAAAATAGGATATAATATCTCCTCATCAGGATTTGATGGAATCAGTTTTGCAAAAAAACCTATTGTTGGCATTATCCAAGAGATTTGTGCCAAAAATTAATATGGAAAATCTCAAAAATAATAATAAATGTACTGGTTGTGCAGCCCATGCAAATGGATTATTAGATGATACCCAGTTCACCTAGGACAAAGAAAGATAAAAATTTAGACAAGGAACCCAATTAAGGGAAAACTTGAGCAGTCCTCCCATGGAGGGGAATGGTTACCCATTCCAAAGGAGGAACATAAAATATTGCAACTAAGAAAGATAACAGTGGACAAGTTAGAACAAGAACCCAATTAAGGGAAAACCTGAGTAGTCCTGCCATGGAGAGGAATGGGTACCCATTTGAAAGGAGGAACTTAAAATATTGCAAACCCTGAAGGAGAGGGAGGGCTTCTGTGACAACTAGATTAAGTGAAAACTATTTGTTATGTTGTTTATTTTTTTAAAGAGACTAAAAATTTATTTCTTTTCAAAAAAGGATTACATTATGAACATAAATTGGTTATGTTTTACTGGAAATAAAATTTAATTATGGAATTATGGTCGCATAAAATTAAAATAATACTGATGATAAAAAGTATTCCAAGAACTGAGAGTGGTTGAACAAAAATCAGTTAAAAAAAGTTACCTTTCCTCTGGGGATAAAAGCACATCCCAGTGAGGAAAATGGGTTTTTTTCTATGACTGAGGAGAGGAAGGAAGAGAGTGATGATTTCCTGAGCTGGTGGTGACAAGTGGAAACACTGAGCATTCATAAATCCTAAAAAAGAAGAGTACTGGACTTGCGGTCCCAAGGTCTCTTTCTGTATTTTGTCAACCTACTCATATCAGGTGTGGAGCATGGGGGAGATGAAGACGTAATCGCCTCTCTCATTGTAGGTAGGACATCATCAACATATTTTGAGGCTAGATAAGTATGCAAACTACTAAGGTAGTCAGAACTACATATGTTGTTTTGGACATAATTATTTTTAAATGGGAAATGTTCTTAAATTATGAAGTACATATTTCACACAGAGAAGTATTGAAAATAGAAATGATTATGATTTTTCCAAAGAATAGATAAAGTTACAGTAGAACTGTTATTATTTGCTGACTGTGTGAAAACTGCATTTCTTGAAGTTCTTAACTGTTTAAGGGAATATTTATATCATCAGACACAGTAAAATAGAAACAAATTCTACTGCTAGAGAAATTGTTAGTTTAGGTCCAGGGTTGAGACCCTGAACGCAAACTGGTCATTACTCTCTTATTTATATGATATACATGGATAGGATGAGTGTTTAAACAACAACTCAGGAAACAGATGGTTGAGACACCCTTGAGAAAACAGAAAAAATTACCAAAGAAACAAGAGGGTTGAAACCCCAATATTGACCATACGAAATATCAAAGAAGATTCATATTGTAGAAAACAGGGGACAAATATCTGATGATGTAAATGTCTACATAAGAAAACACTATATTTATATAATTCCACTACTAGTATTGCAGAAATACCTTGTTGGCGGTAAGACAATCAAATGAGTTTTTAAATTAATAGAACAACCTAATGTAAAATGCTCAAGAACAGAAAACATTCATTATAACTCTACTACGTAGTATTTGAAAATATAGAACAACGATTTCTAACAAGAAGTGAAAACTAGATTGCAAGAAGAAAATCAGCCATTTTACTATAACAAATTCTTAAATGTAATAATAATTCATCGCAACTAGATTTATATACAATACTTAAATTTTGTCTCCTTGAGGGAATATACTCTTAGCTGGGTTGAGGGTTCGACCAGTAATGAGAGGAACAAGAAATAACTAGGAGAGACCATTGCATGTCTAGATAGTTAACAAGGCTAGTCCTGAAATAAATAAACTATATACAGAGTGAAAAAATTGACTTGTATGTTAAGCCATCCTTTGGGGCAAAACACATAAGAAAATAAATAAGATAGAAATGTAAACAATGTTGGAGGTTTAAAACCCTATCATAGGAGAAGATAAATCTCATTGAACTGAGGAACTAAAAGAGGGTCACCATAGTCAGAGAATTCTGAAACCAAAATGATAAGAGCAATACATGAAATCACGCCAAGGAAATAGAGAAGCATGTACCTTCTTCACCATGAAATCAAAAGAGAACGCGCAAGTTAGAAAAGCATAAAGTATAAAACCATTACAAAAGGGAAAAATGATGTGAAATTCTAGGAGTATTAAAACTTTGATTACCTGTTATAAACTCAGTAGAAAAATGAAAAACCTACACCAAAATACATTTCTCGAGGTCTTAACAATGAGTTAAAAGACCCATGACAAATGCAAGGATAAATAAGCCAGAAAATGATGCCATTGAGGATAAATTTACCTACCACAGAAGGTAGGATGGACCGGAGAACTGGAAGATGCATAGCTAGGAAGAAAGCTCCAGAGAAATGATAAACCCATTACGAAAGTCACGAGTTTTTCATTCAACCTACATTAAATGAAAGTGGATTAGTATCACTACAATCACCCTGCAAATAAAAAGAAAAAAAACAACAAACATTTTTAGAATGAATCCACTGACTGGATAAAATTGTTGCAGAAGGGCTAGACCCAAAATCTGAAAAAGAAACAAAGTTTCACTTGTTCTGAAAACACCCCATATAAATCCACGTTGGACCTGAAAGAATGGCAGAGGGATGAAGCTCAGGACACTGTGGGTTTCAAGGGAGCAATGATGGTAGAGCTGTGAAAATTAAAATGAGAAGTTAGTTAGGGTTTCTCAGTGGTCAATACCCTAAACATTTACCGAAAAATGCTCCACCGTAGATCCCAAGAACCCCAGATCCGACGGTGAGTGGAGGGAAAATGTCAATCAAATAGTACAACCCATGTGATACGCTAGTACAATGATACCCTAAATTAATTCTCAAATCATTGTGATTGCAAACCATAGCTAGAGAAAAATCAATAATAACGTTATGAGTTATGCCAAACATTGAACTAGCCTATCACAATATAATAATCATTGGAGTTAAGAATTTGGATAAGGAAATATAATCACAGAGGTATCATAAATTTAAAGTATAGTAATATGGTTCCCGTATGAGTGTTGAATTTTCAACCAACATCTGGAAGGACGAAACACGTGGATTCCACGTTATAATCAAATATACAATGAAACCCAAAGATGATATAGCGCATTCAGACATTCATTGATAATTGATAATAATTATATGGAAAATATGGTAAACAATGGTAAATTTTTTATTATTATTAATGTTATGCATGTTACCAGTGGTATCAGAGTAGTGTTCATACACTGGGACCCAATGGGTCACCTAACATGATAAAATGTTGTGTGTAAATGGTTCACAGAAAAGAAATAATATAGTGGAAGACAAATGAGGAGGGGTTTTACACAGCAAATGCCCCAGAAACCAAGGGAACCTACTCCCCAATCCCATCCGGAAATGAATCCAAAAATGTGGATTCAACTGAGTGTAGATTAGCACCAATAGACCAGTAGACTGGTGGAAGAACCACAACACCAAATGACCATACTGCTAAGCACAGTGCAAAAGTTACATGAAGAAATGGTCCGGGTTAGGAGTTATAATGAGCACTTGATGTAAGAACAGGAAAGGATACTCAAAATTGTTTCTGATAAACAAAATCAAGGAGTGCTACAACCCTGTCCTGATAGAGATATGTAGGAAGAAAATGAATGACAAGCTAAGGATGAAGCTAATGACATAGTGGAAATAATCCACTCACAATGAAGTAATAAGGATATAAAATATAATGAGGTTGAGTCTGGCAACATGTCAGAACAACAAGAAATTAAGAAACAATAAGTGGAGTTTAAAAGTGAGTTTTGAAAGATTAAACCACCTACGTTTGATGGAGAAGCAGAGGAGGTGGAAAAATCTTGGTTGATTAATATGAAAAAATACTTTCAACTTTATGAGTACAACAGTAATATAAAATCCATGTTTTCCATTTATCAGTTGAGAGAAAATTCCACCCTATGGTGGTAGGAAGTCAAGAGTGTCCACATCATTGAAGACTGGGATGTGATATGGGATGCCTTTTAGCAATAATTTAGGGAAAAATATTTAACAGAACGTTTTTGTGACAAAAATTCCAGATAATTCCATGATTTGAGGTTGGGTCAAAAGATAATGGATGAATACATAACCAAGTTCAGTTCATTATTAAGATATGTTCCTTATTTAAGGGATGAAAAGGATAAGGTTCAGTGGTTCTTGAGTAGTTTTCCAAACCACATGAACAAAAAAATTGAGTTCGTGAATGTAAGGAACATGGATGAAGAAATTAAAAAAGTGAGAATGTGTTACCAACAGTCGAAGGAAAAAGGAGAAATAGGTAAAAAAATGGCAGGCAAGGAAAGGGTAGAAAAGAAATTCAAATTTTAAAAATGTTAGGACTAATAGATTTAAGAATTTTGCAAGGAATTCAATGAGAAAGAAGTTCAGAAGGAACCATCAAAGAACCTGGTGGCCTATGGAAGAAATACCTATAGAGGCATCCAACAAACCTGAACAAGGAAAAAATCAAAAACTAGCTCCACAGTGTTGTTGGTGTGGTGAGGATCATTACTATAAAAATTTCCCACAACGAGGAAGAAAGGATACAATAGCTAATCTAAAATAAGCCTCTATAGTGGGTGATGTAGCCTTAAACATACCCAGAATTAATGTAGATTTGGAGGATCGACAGGCAGATTATTAACCAATGATGATAGAACTGGAAGGTAAGTTACTTTCACAACTTGTTTCTATTTTGGTTGACCAAGGTGCCAGTTTACGTTATGTAAACCCTAGTAGAAATCTATAAATTATAAAGTGAGAAATTCAAAAATACCTGGCTGGTACAACTAGCCACATGCGCAAAAATAAATGTTTTTGCCAAAATTCCAAATTGTACACTGGAAATTTAAAACCAACAGTTAAATGTGGATCTAAATGTAATTCCTTTGGGATCCTATAATGTATTACTCGGAATGGATTGGTTGGAGAGATACTGGACACTGATGATTTTAAAGAGAAGATTATATATTACAAAATGCGAGATGGAACTCATAAAGGAATACAAGGATTCAAGAAACCCCTACAATTACATCCTATCACAACCTCCCAAATGATGTCAGTTATATTAGAAAAGGATGCCATTTATATGCCATTCAGGTGGGTTTTTGTAATTCTAAGGAGAATAACCCTATGCTAGAAAGCATACTAGGAGTACAAGATTTCATCTATGTGTTTCCAGAAGATGTACCTGGTTTACCTCGAAGAAAGGACATTGATTTCACTATTGAGTTGATGTGAGGAGCATCACCAATTTCAAGGGCACCATATCAAATAAGTGTATCGGAGCTAACTGAATTTAAAATGCAACTACAAGAGTTGTTGGACAAAGGGTACATTCAACCGAGTGTGTCTCCTTGGGGAGAACTGATGTTGTTTTTAAAGAAAAAGGATGGAACCATGCAAATCTATAGGGATTATAGACAACTCAATAAACTAACAATAAAAAATAAGTATCCATTGCCACAGATTGATGACCTATTTGGTCAGTTGAAAGGGGAAACTGTGTTCTCAAAGATAGACTTAATATCTGGATATCACGAGATCCGAATTAAAGACGAGGATATCTACAAGACTTCCTTCCATACCTGATATGGGCATTACAAGTTTGTGGTATTACCTTTTGGTTTGAATAATACACCAGCAACATTTATGAGGCTGATGCATGGCATATTTCACCCCTTTTTGGACATATTTTTTCTTATATTCATTGATGACATTTTAATTTATTCAAAAATCATGGAAGAGCACAAGGATCACTTGAGGATAGTGTTGGAGATGTTACGAAGACATCAGTTGTATGTCATGTTTATAAAATGTGACTTTTTCAAAGAACAGATCCAATATCTAGGCCATGAAATTTTTCGATGAAGGAATAGTGGTCGATCCAGAGAAAATTAAAACTATTATGGAATGGAGAGTACCCAAAAAAATGGTAGATAATCATTCCTTTATGGGGTTGGCTGGATACTATCAACGATTTATTGAAGGATTCTCAAAGATTGCTTTTCCAATTACCTATTTTCAGAGAAAGGGAAAATTATTTAATTGGACCAGTGAGTGTCAGAATAGTTTTGAACGGTTAAAACATTTTCTCACCATAGCCCTGGTGTTGATAAATAATTTCAGGTTTTTATCGATGCTTTTAAGGAAGGTGTTGGGGCGATTTTATCACAAGAAGGAAGAGTGGTTACCTATGAATGAAGAAAAATAAAGGATCATGAACAACGATATTCAACCTATCATTTAGAGCTGACAACAGTAGTGCATGCACTCCTGGTATGGAGACACTACTTGTTAGGAAAAAAAATTATGTTACAAATTTATCACATTAGCCTAACCAACTACCTTAAACAAGTAGATTTAAATGCTCAACAGGAAAGGTGGAATGCCTTCCTAAGAGAATTTGATTTTGATATACAACATGTGAAAGGAAAATAAAATCACGTGGTGGATGCCTTAAGCAAAAAATTGCGTTGTGTTTATGAACTTTTCTATAATCAGATCGAATGTAAATTTTTGGATTAGATAAAAGAGGAAGCTGACAAGGATCCTGAATACCAATTTTTATGGCAACAAGTGGAGGAATCTAGAACACAAGAAAAACCTTCGGACTATGGAATTAACAGTGATCAATTATTAACCTTTAAAGTAAAGTTATATATCCAAAACATAATTAGTTTAAAAGAGATGATCATGGATGAGTATCACCACAATAATTACCTAGGACACATAGGATACCACAAAATGCTAATAACAATTAGAAAATTATATTTTTGGCATGATATTGGAAGAAATGTTGCAGAGTACTTAAAGAAATGTATGGAGTGTCAACACGTTAAGGTGGAGCATCAACAACCAGCCAGATTGTTACAGCCCATACCAATGCCTGAATGGAAGTGGGAAGTTATATCCCGAGATTTTATTATTGCTTTACCAAAATAAAAAATGCAAAATGACTCCATTATGGTGGTGGTTGATAAACTTAGTAAAGTAATAAATTCCATACTCATACAGTCTACTTACAAAATTGTCTAAATGAAAGATTTTATGAGAGATATTTTTAGAACACATGGCATTCCAAAGGTTTTTATATCATATATTGATGTGAATTTTACTTCAGCATCCTTGAAAGCCCTATTTACAGGTTTGGGAACCCAAATAAATTTCAGCACCGCTTATCATCCTCGGACGGATGGAAAAACTCAGCGGGTGAACCAAATCTTGGAAGATATGCTGCTGTTTCGGGGAATATCACCCTAGAGGTTCGTTGGTCTACAACCTCCACAGAGCAGGGGCATGCTACTTAAGAAGGACTCACACAACCATGCATGTTCAGAAAAACTAAATAGAGTAGAATGAGGAAGTTACTCGTAGGTCCTACGGTTGAAGCAGATCCCGCAGGGTCCAAACCCCGAGCAACCGTCCTTCCTTCTTAACCTGAAAGACAAGAAGAAACAAGCACGAAGAACTAGTTGTACAACATATATCTACTCTAAATGTTAGTGCAATTCGTATAAAACATCAGATAAATCATAATGAATGCTTAAATAACAATTTTCACATACATATAAGCATACACTAACACGTATATTTCGGGAACAGCATGGTACTTCTGTATTATAAATAGCATGTACAAAAGTAATGAGTGGAGAGATCACCTGAATCCTTCCACGATCTTCGAGCAGACCGTCGTCCGGATCCGTCCCGCCCTTGCCTCGCTAAGACCTTCCGCCCTTCCCAACCGGTGCATACGAGATGACATATAGGGAGATGAGCATCTCAAGGAAACAAAGGTTTCGTAATGAATCGGGAAAGCAGGAGGCACGGAATCAGACTTGGATAGGGAATACCAACAGAGTATAATATCAATAATTCTCTCTCCCCCTTAGGCCATGCACATGAGGGGTTTTTATACTTCCTCCAAGTAGTTTCAACAGTTGGCCACGTGCTGGGGTGGTTGAACTATCTGAGTAACCATCAACCCAGCCCGAAAATAGGGAATTTTTATATATTTTTTCATAATTTTAATGGCATACGCGGAAAAGTGCAGTTGGACTAGCATATACACGCGGAAAAGTACGAGCATAGTCGCGTATGGGGATTTTTACACTGTTTTTAAGTGAATTTGTCCAAGTCTGTAGGAATGGGTGCCCAAAGCCATCAAAGCAATCATGAATCATATGAAGGTGAAAAAATGATGCTATAATGTATGCCCCCTAATATATGAGGTCGAAGGGGTACATGATGGCCGAAATGTATTATGCACATAGAAAGAAATTCGCAAGGACAAGAGAGGACTTCACCAGATTTCAGCCTGCCAAAAACCAATGAAAGAAAACAAAGATTCAACTCATGCTGAGGCGGGCATACCCATGCTCAGTCCAAAAATACATCATATAGGAAGTAGTGAATAGATCCAACATGTATACAAGTATAGTTGAACTGGAAGTACACAATGAATCATCTGAGCATAGCCCGAAAGTGTAAGTTTGAATCAATGTCCAAGTATCACATATAGAAAGCTGATCAAAGATAGTGCAACTGGATGTCTGATCAAATAAGTAACTGAATCTCCAAGTATCGAATCATAAGAGGTGGATCAAACGGTACTATCATGCAACTCGGGAGCCAACATATAAGATGTTGTTGTACTGAACTGCAACATATAAGGGTGGACGGCATCACTGGAAGAAACTGAATGGACTGTCAAAAGTGAACCGAAGAATGCTGATGCAACCCGAGGTCTTCACCAATCACCATGGCACAATTGTACACAATGGGAATAAATGAGCTGAAGTCGACCATGTGAGAAATCGTTGGATTAATGGTCAATGATGTATACCGTTAACCAACGCGAGACAACCCACCGATAATGAAAATGAGTGTCAAGGTGCCCCAGTACAATCTAAAAAGTGCGAATGAATGAGTAAAGTTTAACACTTCAAAGAATCTACCAATGAAAGAATCTACCAATCGTGAGGCAATGAATCCCCACCGTCGACAGCGAAGACCGCCACCGATGACCCAAACCCCATGCATCGACAAAAGACTCTACACCTTATTCCCGCAGCAATGAGTCGGAGTCGATGGGAAAAGATCCGTCGGAAGGAAGTACAGTATCCACACGTCCAACGTGAGTGTAACCCGTGAAAGCCAAGATTTGGAAGGAATCGACAAAGTAGAGTGATGGAACTAAAACCGAAGTACGTTTTCCGACATGCACAAGATGAAAGCTAACACATCGAAGAAACCCTCAACCAACCAATAATGAAAGCTGACATAGAGGCGAGAAATCCACCGATAGGGTCAAATGGAAATCAAGGTACTGCACGAATCCCAAGTGTGATAATGTATGTTGACGTCGAACACATGGGAAACCACTCAGTCAAAGACCCATAATGATGATCAAATGCTGAGCACAAGGTCACTTATCAATGATGGAAATAGGGCCAGGGTGCGGCTCTAGGTTTGCTCTCAAAGCAATGTGTCGTAGTCGATAAGAGACAAACCCGCCGGCAAGAAGTCAATGGGGACCTTCTCAAACCAACACGAGTAGAAGACCAAAACATCTGATGTGATAGAACAAGATACTGACAAGACCGGGAAGGCCGACTGAATAATGAGTCAAGAGACACTGCAGAATGGCCGACTCTAGTTAGACTTCCCTTGAACAAAAGCACGACTCGTGATGACCAAGGCAGTAAAAAAGTGACACTGTATAAGTCTGTCTTGCAGGAGGCAAAACAAAATCTCCATATGATTGGAAGAGATAACCAACCAGGGGAGAACTGACAAGTGAAACATGGTAAAGGCTGAACCTAGGTCAAACTAGAACCATCCCAAATGAAGGAGATATATATAAGTAAATGTGCTTTGTTCAAGGGCAACAAACTGACTCTGTACTGCCATCAAAATAACGAAGATACATCCCGTTCCTGCTCTTTTTGTTATATCTAATTTTTTTGTCTTTTTCATATAATAAGCCTGAAAAATAATAAAAGAATGCTATGGTACAATGAATAGAACGAGTATCAAAAAATCAGATGCACTAGTTCCTGGGATTGGAACAATCCTATGCTCAATGCAAGGTGACGAAAACTGGTAATTGATACTCAGAGGAACGTTCCATCCATGGGTAAAAGGTGTCAAGTCGTGATAGCTAAGTGCATGCAATGGTAAACTTGTATAGAGAGTCAAGGTCAAAAGTTGGCTTAAACATCGAGTCCAAATGAAGTCGGCTAAAGGCCAGGATAAACAAGTAGCCATGCAACAGCAAGAATACAACTTAACGACACCAGGGACCCTCTAGGGTAAAAGCGTAAAAAATGATAGTGAAGAAGAAGAAGAATGAAGCTTCAACACATAAGAGTTAAGGGCGGGACTAAAGAGGACTCATGAGCTCATAAAAGCAAAGACATGGGCAACACAAGTGATAGCAGGAACTAACTAGGAAGCCCATGTAAAGGAAGGCTCTACCATCAAGTCATGATTAAATAACTCACAGCAAATGGGTGTAATACTCATGACCCGATGGGATCGACCCTAAGGCAAGTGATCAAGATGGAGGCTAGTATGCAAGATGCAACGGAGAGTGATTTCCCTAACCTATATGCCAAGAAAAATCATATACCGCTCACTTCAGTCGGTAATCATGGATCAAAAAACCTGGGAAAATCTCAAAATCGGCCAAAATGTACCTGAAAACATACCAAACTGGGAACTTCCAAGAATTCGAGTTATGCAGCTTAAGATAGATCGAAAAATTAAGCATAAGAAATTTTTGCAAAATTTTTCAACTTTTTAGGCATAAATAGACAAATTACCTCATATTTGGTTCATTATTTTATTGCTGGTTTGGAAAAAAGTGCTCTGGAGCAAAAAAATTCTTTCGTCAAATCAGGAACAACCGACCGTTGAATCATACTGAAATTTCAGGTAGGCTCCTAAATCAACCTTGCAAATCATTTTGTCCGTTTGGAAATTAAAATTAAGTGAATTTTACCTTGAAAAACCCTTGCTAAAAAATGCGGACTGGCGCATACGCGGGTTCATTAAAGGAAACTCGCATATAGACGCGACTGTGCAAAGAAAAAGTCGCGTATGCGCAGGTCCGAATCCAAAAAAGCGTGGCTAATGCATGATTTGATGAAATTTGACAGGATGACTATCTCATGGAGGGAACGTGAGCATAGCGCAATTGACCAAGAGGTCATGCAAGATCGAGCAGCTCAAAATATCCTTTGGAATTGCGGATTGTTCAAATTCTTTAAAATGCCTAATATGAAAAGCAATCCTCGGTTGCTAGAAATGCTCGTTAATTACTGGGAACCAGACCAAGACTGTTTCGTCATAGATCAGATGCCAGTACGCATTGAAGTGGAAGACATATACTTTATTACTGGACTCTCCCGGAGAGGAGACCCAGTAGACTTGCACGGGAAGCCCCTGGGAGGGTTAACCGTGGAAGACTAGGTCCACGTATATTGCGTACAGGGTTCCAAAAAGGTTGGAACTCAGATTGCGATTAAAGATTTATGGGATTTATATATGAAAATCCTCCTTTTCACCATCGGTAGAGTGGCAAGATCCGCTTGGCTGTGTGATCCAGGACGGCAAATGAGCAATGGGAAGAATGTTCACCTATGTGTATGATTGTTACGCCTTTTATCGAAAATGAAGCAACAACACCTCAATCACAAGCAAAGACCAAACACTTTGGCTGCGGTACAATTTTGACAACATTCTTTTTTGAGAAGATACCAGCATTAAGACCCAGAGTTATCTCTACCATCAGTAGCCCACGGGACCCAAGAATTGCCCGTTGGGCGGACATGATGAAGAGATTGGGGGGTAGTGCAGTACCCCGGACCACATGGGACGATGAGTTCTTCCGTTGGTAGGGAGAGAAAATCATCGCGGTGGACGACTATCCCTATGCCGGGATGGACTTCCGTGGAGATCCAGATCTAGTTCTTCAACTAGGCACATCATGGGGCACAGTCGGTAAGTTTGCAAATTTTTTTGACTTATATAATTTTTTTTGGATTTTTTCAAATATGTATGAAAAATGAAAAACAAACATGTTTTTTGATTGGATTCATAATGACTGACAATTAAAAAATGATCATGTTTCAGATGTTGGACCAGTTCGACCTGAAGGTCTCCCGCGCCACAAGCGTCGTAGGGGCGAGGCAGAGACAGTGGATTCAGACAGGAATCTCCAGGCCATGCAGAGAAACTTGGAGGGATTAACCCGCCAAATCCCTATGGCTGTCGTGGAGGAATTTCCTGAAGCCATCCAGAGACGGGTGGTAGGAGTACCCCGAGACTGGGTTAGATTATTCCGCCGAGTTGCTACTGTAGTTACGTTCTATAGGAACACGACTTCTGGGCAGGGACCTCAGGAGTAGACAGATATTATGTATTAGATGACTGTATATTCTTTTTTGAGACTGAACATGATGGGGCATAAGCCCAAGTTTTGTACGACATTATTGATCCAAATTTTGTAAAGTTTTTGAACACTCCGATGATATATATACAGCGATATTTGATGTGATGTGATAAATGTATCAAATGTATGATGTTTTTGATGATTAAAAATTTATTGTATGGAATGATTAATATGCCAATCTAATGCTTGATTAGCTAATGAGTCGCCAGTAAACCAATTGTCAAATTTCGAGGAATATGAATGAAAGTTAAAAAGTGAAATGACCTTTGTAACAAACGTACCCTCAAGAACAATCGTAATAAAAATGGATCTCGTACCCGATAAGTGTTGTTCAACCGCGACACCACCAGCTGGGAGTCCAAGAAAACTACCAACGAATCAACACCCAAATATATTGCCTTCGAGAGTAGATGAATAACTGCAGTGTATTCTGCTATATTATTGGAAGCAGGACCAATGCACTTTCGATACTAACAATTGACCGATGGATAATGAAGCACCCAAGCCGCAGAAGCTAAGTTCCGGGTGTGTCTACTAGCACCATCGGCGAAACCAAAATGACTCATGACATCCAACACAACCTGCCAAAGCAGATCAAAAACATCACAAACTCATCAAAGATCGAAAATCAACCAGATATGTACAAAGCAAAAACTACTATATACAAAAGCAACATTCCAGGCCGAAGCCTAGGCATAATACTTCTTCAAATAGAGCCCATTTCGGGGCTCCAGCAACTCGTTCCCTTCGAAATCAACCAAGGTATATGCTCCTTTCTTAAGGACATTTTTAACGATATAGGGGCCATACCACATAGACTTAAACTTTCCTGCCCCCAGGGCATATTTTTCTTGGGCATAGACCAAAACAAGGTCACCTTCCGGGTGTTCCCAGGCTTAACCGCTCGCCTTATCGGGCCGAACTTTTACTCGTTTTTTATGCGCTCATTCATCGTGGCGTATCCCGACGCTCGCTTCTTCGAGATGTTCTATGAAGAAGCCGTTCTCGCCGACTAGAGGTGTCGTGGAAGAAGTTCAACAACTAATTTAAGAGAAGGTTTCTTGCATTCACCAGGAACACGCATTCCACCCCATGCATTAACCGAAACGGAAAGTAAAGCCGCCTGCGCGATCGATGTCCCCGTATGCCCAAAGTGCAGGATACAGCATGATATACCAGTTGGATCGAGCTTTATTAATTGTCCTTTGAAGAATGGTCTTCAAGGATTTATTCACAGCTTCCAGTTGCCCATTGGCCTGAGGATAATATGGATATGAATGCCTCGCCGTAAACCCAATTTGAGAGCCAACTCGCCCATCATGCTATTCTCAAAATGACCGCCATGGTTTCTTGACAATCTCTCTAGGAATACCAAAACGAGCAATAACCTAGTTAAATAGAAAAAGAGCTGCAGTCTCACCATCATTCCCAAAAGTAGGCATAGCCTCGACCCACTTCATAAAGTAGTCTACTGCTACAATAATGTACTTGTGACCTTTAGCCGAAGGCGGGTTACAAATAGTATAATCAATACCCCACTTTGTAAAGGGACCGACAGTAATGACTAGAAAAAGCGGAGCTGGATGTGCGCGCATTTTTCGAGTATATACTTGACATGGATGACACTTTTTGACCAACTCCATACAATCTTTGAAAATCGAAGGCCAAAAGTACCCAGCACGCAAAATATTTTGGGCTGTAGCAAGCCTAGATAAATGACCACCACAAGCTCCACTGTGGGAATCATTCAGCACAGCCTTAGCTTCTTCGAGAGTTAAGCAACGTCTCAGGATTGAATCAACCCCTCGATGGTATAAAGCATCACCAATAATCAAATAATTCTTGGCCAAGTGACGCAGTTTACGACGCTCATCTTTCGAAAAAGTAGAGGGAAATTTTGTAGTCTGGAGATACACAGTGATATCCCCGTACCAAGGATCCTGTGGAGAGATAAGAAACAAGTGTTCATCTGGAAAGGACTCATCATAAATCATCTCCTCTCCACAGCGCAACTCGGAAATCAATTCCGCGAAAACTAATGATTTCTTGGATTTGGCAGACATGAACTCAAGATCAAATTCCTGTAAAATCACAATCCATCTATTATATTTGCCCCCAATCACTCGCCTACTGAGGACAAACTGAAATGGATTGGCACGCTAAGACATAAGTTTTGCGAAGAATAATGTAATGCCGAGTCGCCGTACGTACATGAACTCAAGATAAAATTCCTGTAAAATCACAATCCATCTATTATATTTTCCCCCAATCACTCGCCTACTGAGGACAAACTGAAATGGATTGGCAGCTGCCAAGACATAAGTTTTGCGAAGAATAATGTAATGCCGGAGTCGCTGCACAGCATGAACTGCTGCTAAGGCTAACTTTTCTATCGGGGTGTATCGCAGTTCAGGTCCTACTAGTCCTCGACTAAGGTAGTAAATAACATGCTCAACAAGAGCATCATCCTCCTGAACCAGAACCATACCGATGGTAGATTCTGCTGTAGCCAGATACAAAAGAAAATCTCTGCTATAATCGGGTGGACTCAGTAAAGGAGCAGAGGTCAATGCCTTTTTCAAAGCATCGAACGAGCGTTGAGCGTAGTCATCCCAAAGAAAAGGAACTCCTTTCTTCAACAGTCTCATATATCCCTTTGTAATCTCAGCATAATTGACGATAAATCTCCGAAGAAAATTAGACTTCCCTTGAAGACTTTGAAGCTGACGAATTGAGGACGGGGGAGGCAACCAAAGTATTGCCTCAACCTTGAAGGGATCTACCCTTATCCCTTCCCTAGACACAATGAATCCCAATAGCCGACCAGATGTAACCGCGAAAACGCACTTGTTCGGATTCAATCGAATTTTATAAAAACGACATCTTTCAAATATTTTCCGGAGGTGACCAGGATGATCCATCCTCTTTCGAGAATGAGCAGCTAAATCATCTAAGTATGCCTCGATAATATTTTTGATGTCATGGAAGGCGTAAGACATGGCCCGCTGAAAGGTAGCCCCAACATTTTTAAGACCAAAAGGCATCTTCTTGTATGCAAACGTACCCCAGGGACAAATAAATGCAGTCTTATGTTGATCTTCAGGACGGATAGTAATTTGATTATATCCGGAGAAACCGTCCATGAAGGAGAAAATCTCGTTACCGGCACACTCATCAATGATCTGATCGATGAATGGTGTGGGGTAATTGTCTTTAGGACATGCCTTATTTAGGTCTCTAAAATCGATGCACACTCGAATCGTTCCTTGCTTTTTATCTACGGGAACGGGGTTTGAAACCCATTTAGTCAGAGGAACAGGGAAAATGAATCCCGCCTTAAGCAGCTTTTCAACTTCAGCTTTGATAGCTGCTGCCTTCCTAGGATTGACCGGACGAAGTTTTTGCCTCACTGGCTTAGCATTTTCATACGTCTTGATCTCATGCTGGACAATAGATGGGTCTATTCCAGGCATCTCCTCATAAGACCAAGCAAATACATCTCTATACTCTTTGAAGAGCTCGGTATAAATTTGAACCTCTTCACGGGAACATTCCGCTCCAATGAAGACATTCTCTATAATATTGGGATCCCTGGAAATGTTCACCAGGATAGTAGGAGAGATCACAGCCATGTTCCCTTCAGCATAAACCTGTGTTGGTGCCAAACGGTTCAAGACTGGGTGAACAGGACCAGGAGACTGAGGACTTGGAAAATTAGTTTCAACTTCGTTCAAATCAGGTAGGAAGTAAGACCAATGATGCAAGTCATCCCACGGTCTATCTATACCAGTCATGGCTTCCAGGATGGCCTCTTCAGATGGAAGAGTGGTATCAAGGCAATCCTGGGCCGAAGAAGAACTAAGCGTCAAAGCCAGAGCCATATCACCATCCAACTCTTCCGGTGAAAGAGGAGTTGGAACAGATTCTGCAGTGTCAACAATAGACTGATATGCAATCTCAGCTGCAGAAATCGGAAATGCCATTCCACCCACTTGACCTTCCGCTAATGTGGCAGTAGGGGAAGGTAAGGTCCAAGGGTCCGAAAAATAATGAGTTCTAAAGAACTCTCTTCGAAGGGGAGCCTTGGAGGATGAAATAGCATTAATATGCACCGTAGGAGGAGAAAGATCGAAAGTACCCATCAAGGAGGAATACATTCCAACTCCTAAATTCTCAATAGGCACCTTAGTATTATCCAACTTCGGAACGGATGAGTCAGAAGACGCATTCAGGTCTACAGGAGGACAGTCCAGTTGATCCACTGTAACGATCCTCTCTTCGTGGGGGAAACATACAATCCGAAATAATGAGGATGCAATGGCATCCATCTCATAAATCCAGTTCCTCCCCAACAAAAGGTTGTAGTCCAAGGCTGCATCCACTACCTCAACCTCTATATTGATGGTTTTTCCCCCAACACAGATGGGCAAAGCTGGGACAATACCATGGGGTCTGTGAGAATGACCATCGAACGCAGTAAGAACAGTGCTAGATGGAACAGCTTTCGGAGATCCAAGTGTCTTCCAACATGCGAGAGACATCACGCACGTGGAGGCACCCTCATCAAAAACCGTTCTAAAGATATTGCACTTCTGATACGACGATTTAATATGAAAAGCCATGTGATGAGGAAGTCTCTTATTAAAATTATTCATATCAAAAGTAATCAGAAGAGAATTTTTCAGATCAATAGCCCCAATGGCAGTGAGCAAAGCACTGCGCTAAGCCGGACAAGACTGGAGTACCTCTAAAGCTGACATAGCACAAGGACTCTGCGCCAGATCTTCTACAATGGAGTAGTTCTGGGCAGCCCTAGCATTTGGATTAATCGTTGATCGCTTAGAAGATGCTTTGGGCATCCGAGGCATAGACTCAACAGTAGGCTTCGTGATGTGAAGCGGCTCAGTAGCATCAGGAACTTCCTTAGCTTTCGAAGAATCTTCTCCGCCATAATCACGGGATCTCGTAGCGATATCCGCGTGAGCACTCATCATAAAAATTTTCGATGGAATTTCCCCTTCCTGGGTGCCCCCAGAGGAAGCCCCAGGATTTTGGTTCGCGCCAGCAACTAATTTCTGCCCTTGGTGAAAAGGGTTTGTTAACACAACCTGGGAATTAGAAGAACCCTGCTGAGCTAACAAGCGCTGAGCATCCTGAATTTTAGGGCAAAGGTGTGTGAGATAGTCTCCAGCACAAATCTTGCATGGAAACTTCACATTCTTTTTCTCCTTTTGACCCTCACCAACACGCTCGTTGGTTTTATTTGCATTACCCTTCCCGTTCTTGCCCTTCTTCTTGTTATTTCGTCCCTTCTTCTTCCCATCGGATTGTTGATTTCCTTTTGGATCAGAAGCTTGGACAACATTTATGGACAAAGATTGGGAAGGTGATGACTCGGCAGGCACAGCCTGACTAGAAGGAGCAGATTGTAAAGACAACTGCTGCAGTTGAGAAAGCAGGCTGGCTGCACCACTATTGATTGATCTGACAAGCCCATCACCATGCGGACCGGGCTTAGTTTTCGATAAATCCAATTTGGAGCGAGGAGCATTGGGAAAATATTTATAAAGGACCCGAGACTGAGAATAGATCAGTTCCAGTTGCTGGGCTCTAAAGATGGCCTGCTCCTCATAAAATACCCCAGATAGGGATACATCTTTTGAAATGTCTGACTGCAGAGATTTCAGAAACCATTCGAGAAGGAATTATCCAGGAATATGAGCTTTGATAAGCCTCTTCCTTCTCCTCCATTCCTGAATGTGATCAGAAATGTGAGTTGCCTCGTCCTGCTTAAAATTAGCCTGGAGTTCCGTCCCAGCCTCATATCTAACAGGCAACTGAAAATGGCTTAGAAATGTGACAGCCAGTTCTCCAAATGTGGCAAAACTGCCCCCAGTGAGCTCGATATACCATTTGGCAGCATTTCCAGTTAGGGTGCGTTGAAATAATCTCAACCTAATCGAATCATCAATCAGGGAGTTCGAAGAGCACCATAAGTGGAAAGTGGTGATGTGGTCAGCTGGATCCTCTCCATTCTTACCTTCAAACTTTGGAATGTCTGAAGGAAGTTTGGTCGGGACCGGAGGCCACCCCGGACTATAACGAATCGAGTCATTAGTCAACTTCGATAGATCTGGCAAGTTTAACGTTGCCAGAAAAGGTAAGCGCGGCGGAGCCTGAGGATTCCATCCTTGATGGGATGGATTCCCAACATTCTGAAAAGAATAGCTTGGATTTGATAAGGCATCAGGTTGCCAGAAAGGACTCGTAGAAAAAGGAGAAGAACCTCCTCCCAACGCAAAGTTACCAAATCCCAGACCAGTTCCCCCCGCTGAAGTATTGAATGAAGAGGAGAGCCCCTGATAGGGGTTCCAGGCATTAGAAAGAGGAGAGAAGGTCTGGTAAGCACTCGACGAAGGGAAAGAAGCATTCCCTTGATGACCTGCATAAAACTGATTCCCTTCCCCCGCTATAGTAAACACAGGATTCCACCCTGTAAAATTAGTCGAACTTTGCCCCCCAGACCAAGGGTTGAAACTCTGGGTCTGGGACGTAAACGGAAATGACCCTAAAGAAGGATTGGAACTAGGAATGTGTCCAGTCCCAAAGGGGAAACTCTGAAAAGAAGCTGATCCACTAGCCATAGAAGACATGGGTGTAGATCCAGCTGCAGCAGCGGAAAAGGAAAAAGAGGGATTCCCACTAGAGGGCATCCCTGAACAGAAGGGACCAGAATGAGAAGCGTGTGCTTGGGTGAAACCAGAGCCAAACACAGCAGCACTAGAAGCAATCGAAGATAAAGCAATAGTGCCCCCTCCTTCAACAGAAGCAGGGGTCTGAATGCCTGCAGCACTCACGGCAGAGGCCGCGTTCCCAGTCGTGGCCATCGAAAGATAGGAAAGATACGAAAGATCTTCCGGTCTCTGAGACTCAGGTCCGATGTACTGAACAACGAACGGATAGTCAGGAGGAAGAGGAGATGGACCTGTCGCCGGAGGCTCAGGTACGTCTTCGATTTGAAAATCTTCTTCCTGAGGAAACAAAACTCGCGAGGTGAGCGGAACGCTCCTCTCGGAACCGACACCAGAATCAGCTATGAAACCTTCAGACCTTTGTGGAGGATCTCTCTCCACTGCGTCAGACGCCACAGGGTGGTAACCACCTGCTAAATCACTCCTATGCCTTCTCGAAGAAGGCTCTGGACTCTCGGGAGATAACCCCCAGATTCTCCTCGATCGACGAGGCGCTTGATCAGCCACTTTTATAGATTTTAAATTAGACTCAAAAAGTGAAAAGATAGGCAAGCTAGGAGCAAAGAGCACTCACTAAAATAAAAATCCCTGAGATACAGTCAAGCAAACAACCTCCAAGTATTTCCGGTCCGGGTGATGAGAACCGGACACCAAAATACAGGAAAGCGAAATATAGGACCTCCCGAAAGCAGTCTGGGATGATTAGGGCCCAAAAAAACTAGCGAAGGTATCAGAAACAGTTACGCCGACCTCCTTACGACAGCCTTTGCCGGCTCAAGCACCCAAGCTTCGCAAGGGCACCCCCCAGAAGTACTGCTGAAAGTGATGCGACGTCTGCCTCAGGTACCATGGGTATTCCCCCCCGCAGTCACCTGTGTGGAACCTAGGAGTGGCAACTATGGGCACCAATCCATATCAGAAGCCGGGCGGAACGGTCTTGAGGTCAGATTCAGCTAATCGGAGGGGGGGTATCCCTCTTCTCAACCTTCACTTCCCCTCGCGCTTGACTCTCTAGAGGAGAGCTTTTCCGGTCCACCTAACGGAGTTGGATTTCACTCAATTAATCAACTTCTATGTTTTGTTTGAGCGGCCTTGGAGAGTTAACTCTCCACTCACCTATTCCAAGGCCCTACAACCTATCTAGTTGGTGTATGACACTTAGAAAACTTGCTAGTTGATTTTAGATTAAATCGCTTATCTTAATGGGTTGTTATGTTAAGTCACAAGGATATGGAGATGAAACTTATGGTGTTTTTGATGCAAAAAGAAATTAATAAAAACTTAACTACATGCAGATGCAGTTATTGTCTTTCGATGAAAATCAATCTCTACACGGGTTCTACGAGATTAAAAATTGTATTTTTATTTTCAAATAGCAAACTCACACTCACAAAAATTATGAAATTGACTAAATGATTAAATGCACCTAATGCAAATCACTACAAGCATGCAAATCCTAAGACGCAAAATCTCCTAAAGCAAAGTGAAATTTCCCAAAAGTTCCTTCAGTTTTAACTTTTTTTTGGTTGCCCAGAAAGTTAGTTCTCGAAATCAAGAACTCTTAAAATGAAGACACCAAAAAACACTTAAAAACAAGAAGAAGAAATGAATGACAATTCCCTTCCAATTATCAAGCCAAAAACTAAAAGCAAGAAACCTCACAAAAGCTTCAAAAGATATAGCCAACGAAAATGAAAATGCAACAACAAAAGCAAATAACAAGTGAAAATGTTTTTTAAGCCTTTGAAATGCAAAAACAAAAAGCAAAGGAAATGTTTTTTGAGCTTTTTAGTTTTATAAAGAAAGAGCTCTAAAAGACCAAGCACAACTATCAAAAATCCAAACCAAACAAGACCGAATTTCAAGCACAAACTTCAACAATGCTCCCAAACCTTATAAGGCTAACTCGTAGCAAGATCAATAAGAGCAGAAGAAGACAAGAAAACTCAGCCAGACAGCCTAGAAAAATAGTGCAAACTTGTTGAAAACAAAAACTTCGAAGAAGCAAGAAAAACTCTTCAAAAGTGGCAACAAGACCTAGCCTATTGAACTCAAGAAAACTAATCAACAAACGAGCAAAAATCATAATGCGAAGCACAACACAAAGACAGGAACGAGTAAACGAGAAGAAGCTCTCTATTCTCATAAAGCAGAACAGCCCAGAATGATCAGAAAGAAATCTTGGTACTCAAACCAGAAGTGCCAGTACTAGAAACAACACTTTGCCAAAAAGACTAGTTTTCAATCAAACGAAAGAGAGAAAAGACAAGAAACCACCTTCTTCACAATCTAGAGAGTACAGAGACACTGTAGGAACAGGTCTCCACAGCCAGAAAGGACCAAAAAGTCAAGAAACCCAAAAATTCAAAATCTGCCTAGGTATACGCTACTTCACAGTTATGCAACCAGCGTGCATACGCGACTTTTCTAAAGGAAACTCGCGTATACGCGGGTACCTTTAGACAAACTTGCGTGTATACGTGACTGTGTGCAGAAAAAAGCGCGTATACAAAGGTAAATAATGAAAAAAACAAAAGGGAGAAGCCTGGATAAGAAACCAGGACTTCAGACTGACTGTAAAAAAGTAAACTGGACTGCAAATGAAAGTTAAAACTGTCGGCAACCTACCAAACAGCTGAAACCACACAACATGGGAGTCACAAGAATGTGATCCCCAGCAGAGTCGCCAGTTCTGTTTCGGGGAATATCACCCTAGAGGTTTGTTGGGTTACAACCTCCACAGAGCAGGGGCATGCTACTTAAGAAGGACTCACACAACCATGCATGTTCAGAAAAACTAAATAGAGTAGAATGAGGAAGTTACCCGTAGGTCCTACGGTTGAAGCAGATCCCGCAGGGTCCAAACCCCCAGCAACCGTCCTTCCTTCCTAACCTGAAATACAAGAAGAAACAAGCACGAACAACTGGTTGTACAACATATATCTACTCTAAATGTTAGTGAAATTCGTATAAAACATCAGATAAATCATAATGAATGCTTAAATAACAATTTTCACATACATATAAGCATACACTAACACGTATATTTCGGGAACAGCATGGTACTTCTGTATTATAAATAGCATGTACAAAAGTAACGAGTGGAGAGATCACCTAAATCCTTCCACGATCTTCGAGCAGACCGTCGTCCGGATCCGTCCCACCCTTGCCTCGCTAAGACTCCTTCCAAACTGGTGCATACGAGATAACATATAGGGAGATGAGCATCTCAAGGAAACATAGGTTTCCTGTAATGAACTGGGAAAGTGCAGGAGGCACGGGGAATCAGACTTGGATAGGGAATACCAACAGAGTATAATATCAATAATTCTCTCTCTCTTAGGCCATACACATGAGGGGTTTTTATACTCCCTCCAAGTAGTTGCAACAGTTGGAAACAGTTGGCCACGTGCTGGGGTGGTTGAACTACCTGAGTAACCATCAACCCAGCCCGAAAATAGGGAATTTTTATATATTTTTTCATAATTTTAATGGAATACGCGGAAAAGTGCAGCTGGACTTGCGTATACACGCGGAAAAGTATGGGCATAGTCACGTATGGGGATTTTTACACTGTTTTTAAGTGAATTTGTCCAAGTCTGTAGGAATGGGTGCCCAAAACCATCAAAGCAATCATGAATCATATGAAGGTGAGAAATGATGCTATAACAGCTGCGTATGTACATAATGCAGCAAACAACGAAATGAGAAGAGTACATACATTTGGTAGAATTTCCATAAGATAATGATTACCAAGAGTCTCTCAAGATGAACCCCTTTGAGGCTTTGTGTGGGCGACAATGTCGTACTCCCATTAACTGGAGTAGTTCTGAAACCAAGTTGATGCTTCGACCGGAAATGTTGGCTCAGATGGAAATGGAAGTGAGAGAGATTAGACAAAATATGAAAGCAGCTCAAGATCAGTAGCAAATATATGAATATAAGAAGAGAACTTATAGAAAATTTGAAGTGGGCGACCATGTGTATGTAAGGATTGAACCTAAGAAAACAACACTAAGGTGGACCTCTTGTGCCAAGTTGGCTCTGAGGTTCTGTGGACCTTTTCAAATATTGGAGAGGGTGGGACCTGTGGCATATCAGGTGGCTTTACCCAGCCATATCCATTTGCACAATGTGTTTCATATTTCTTTACTAAAATGATACGTGCATGACCCAAATCATTTCATCCACAGGAAAAGAATTCACGTAGTGTAAGATTAAAATCCTATCTTAAATACTAAATTTTATGAGATTTTAATTCAAGGTATTTTTGAATGCAGGTAGAAGTAGATGACGAATTTTTGTTCGAACCTCAACGTATACTCGATCAGAGAGAAATCATGCTCTGGAGGTGATTCATCACCCAGGTTAAAGTGTAGTGGAATCACTTCAACTCGGATGAGGCTACCTGGGAAGATGGAGGATTTTTTCATAAGGTTTACCCAGAGTTGTTTGCCAAGCTAGAATGAAACAGCGACGATGGTGTTTAGTTCTAGAGGGGGGAGTTGTGATAGATTTCTTAAGGGAAAACTAGTTATTATGCTATTTTTTTATAAAGAGACTAAACATTTATTTCTTTCGAGAAAAGGATTACATGATGAACATAAATTAATTATGTTTGATTGGAAATAAAATTTAATTATGGAATTTTGGTTCCATAAAATTAAAAGAAGACTGATTATAAGAAGTATTCCAAGAACTGAGAGTGCTTGAACAGAAAATAGTTAAAAACAATTACCTTTCCTCTGGTGATAAAAGCACCTCTCAGTGAGGAAAAGGGGTTATGCTCTATGAATAAGGAGAGGAAGCAAGAGAGTGATGATTTCCTAAGTTGGTGGTGACTAGTGGAAACACTTATCGTTCTTGGATCCTGAAAAAGAAGAGTATTGGACTTGGGGTCCCAAGGTCTCTTCCAGAATTCTTTCAATCTACTCATCTCAGGTGTGTAGCACGGGGGATATGACGATGTAATCACCTCTCTCATGGTAGGGAGGACACCATCAACAAATTTTGAGGCCAGATAAGTATACATATTGTTGAGGTAGTCAGAACTAGATATGTTGTTTTGGACAGAATTATTTTTAAATTGGAAATGTTATTAAATTATGAAGTACAAAATTTTATACAGAGAAGTATTGTAAATACAAATGATTATTATTTTTCTGAAGAATAGAAAAATTTACAGTAGAGTTGTTATTATTTGTTGACTGTGTGAAAAAGGTGTTTCTTGTAGTTATTAACTATTTAAGGAAGAGAATATTTATATCATTAGACAGGGTAAAAAAAAAAACTTCTACTAGAAAACATGTGCTAGAGAAACTGTTAGTTTAGGTCCATGGTCAAGACCTTGAACCCAAACTAGTAGTTAAAGTCTTATTTCTATGATATACACAGACATGATTTGTGTTTAAACAACAACTTAGGAAATGGATGGTCCAGACACCCTTGAGAAAAAAAGAAATTACCTAAGAAACAAGAGGGTTGAAACCCCAGTCTTGACGAAAATGTTCCATGCGAAATATCAAAGAAAATTCATACTGTAGAAACATAGGACAAAGATCTGACGATGTAAATGACATAAGAAAACACTATATTTATATAGTTCCACTACTAGTATAGCTGAAATATCGTGTTGTGGGTAAGACAAGAAAATGAGTTTTTAAATTAATAGAACAACTTAATGTAAAATGATCAAGAACAAAAAAAAATCATTATAATGCTACTACGTAGCATTTGAAAATACAGAACAACAATTTCTAGCAAGAAGTGAAAAATGGATTGTAAGAAGAAAATGAACCATATTACTATACCAATTTCTAAAATGTAATAACCATTCGTCACAACTAGATTTATATACAATACTGAAATTATGTTTCCTTGAGAGAATATACTCTTATTTGGGTCGAGGGTTCGACTAGTAATGAGAGGAACAAGAAATAACTAGCAGAGACCATTGCATGTATAGAGTGTCAAGAAGGCTAGGCCTTAAATAAATAAAGTATATATATAATGAAAAATAGGCTTGTATGTTAAACAGTCCTTTGGGGTGAAACCCAGGCTAGCAATGTAAATGACATTGGAGCCTTAAAACCCTATCACAAGAGAACCCAAATCGCATTGAACTGAGGGAATAAAAGAGGCAGAGGTCTGCTTTGGAAGTTAAAACCCCATAGAAAAATAGTCGAGTACCTGTGAATAAAAGCGATAAGGTCACCATAGCCAGAGAAGTTTGAAACCAAAATGATAAGCACAGTACATGAAATCACACCAACGAAACAGAGAAGAATGTACCTACTTCACCATGAAATTAAAAGAGAATGCGCAAGTTAGAAAAGCATACACTCTAAAACCATTACAAAAGGGGAAAATGATGTGAAATTATATGATTATTAGGACTTTGAATACCTGTTATAACCTTATTTGAACAGTGAAAACCCTGCACCAAAATAAATCTCTCAAGGTGTTAATAATGAGTTAAAAGACCTGTGACAAATGCAAGGATAAATAAGTCAAACAATGGCACCATTGAGGAGAAATTTACCTGCCACGGAAGGGAGGATGGACTAGAGAACTTGAAGATGCATAACTGGGAAGAAATCTCTAGAGAACTGGAAAACCCATTATGTAATTCACTGGTTTTTCATTTAACCTGCACGCAAAGCAAGCGGCTTAGCATCACTACAGCTACATTGCAAATGAAAAAAAAATGAACAGTTTTAGAATAAATCCACCGACTGGATAACATTACTGCAAAATGGCTAGACCCAAAATATGATAGAGTAACATAGTTTCACCTGTTCGAAAACACGTCATAGCAAGCCACGTTGGAGCTGGAAGAATGGCTGAGGGATGAAGCTCAGGACGCAGCATGCTATAGAGGAGCAATGCCGGCACGGGTCTGAAAATGAAAATGACAAGTTAGTTAGGGTTTCTCAATGGTCAATACCCTAAACGGGTACCGAAATAGGCTCCATCGTAGATCCCAAGAACCCCAGATCTGTCAGTGAGTGGAGGGGAAAAATTTCAGTCAAATAGTATATCCAATGTGATATGCCAATAGAATAATACCCTAAATTAATTCTCAAATTGTCATGATTACAAACCATAGCTGGGGAAAAATCAATAATAAGGTTATGAGTTATGCAAAATCTCAAATTGTCTTTTGGGACATTAATCATAGGAGTTAAGAATTTGGATAACGCAATCTAATCAGGGAGGTATCCTA
The DNA here is from genome assembly GCA_034641835.2 of Pinus albicaulis. Taxonomy (NCBI): domain Eukaryota; kingdom Viridiplantae; phylum Streptophyta; class Pinopsida; order Pinales; family Pinaceae; genus Pinus; species Pinus albicaulis. Next base: position 1,095,730,482 of record CM076575.1, on the reverse strand, counting down.
AATTTAAAGTAGAGTAATATGTTTCCCTATGAGTTTTGAATTGTCAACCAACATCTGACAGGATGAAACATGTGGCTTCCATGTTATAATAAAATATACAATGAAACCCAAAGATGATATAGCACATTCAGAAATTCATTTCTAATTCATAATAATTATATGGAAAATATGGTAAACAATTGTAAAAATAAAAAAACAAAATTATTACTACTATGCATGTTACAGCTTCTGAGGCAAGCAAATTGATAGTAGAGTATGGTAATTAATGTAAACAGTAAATATGAATAATCACTCAAGAGACATCAAATGCAACTATAAACACACTTAGAATAATAAGAAAAGACTATATATATATATATATATTCATAATTGAACACAATATAGTACATCGACAAGCATGAGGATATTGGATAGATTTCCAAGGAAATCATTATATATTCTTGGAATAGTAAATTTCTTAGCCATAAAACAATTCATACAAGTGAAATAACCAGATAATAAACCAAACATGAATCTTTCCACAAAGGTAACACAAGATTGTTGAGTAATAACTAAATTTATGCATATAATAGGTATATTCCTACAAAGGGAAGTATTATGCACAACAACGAAGACCAGAAGTTATCAAGTAACGAAATAAACGTGAAAATACATACAAAAATCCTGAATGCTTTTACGAGGTTCTCCAAATGCTATGACCTAACATTACATATAACCAAAGTTACCCAGACTGGCAAAGTGTAGTCCTCTAACCAAACCTTTAAAAATGAAAATAAGATAATTTTTCAAAATACTCAGAGATGCCATATATCTATCCATAACAAACTTAAATGTAATTGAAGGACTGATGGCCATCATTGAAAACCCTTCCCCTAGAATGAGAAGTAGTCACCGAAGGATTACCTGTGAGAATAAATTATTGTCATGGAAGGGAACTTCATAATGAGGATTCAGATGTCCATGGGAAAGAAGTAAGTCACGTTGTTTTACGTGCCATCAAACAACATGGGGTTAAAAATTATCTAACCCTAATCCACATATCCGACAACCAAAAATATTCAAAAATAGTTTTAAATTTATACCTGTAAGCTGATGAGGAACATGCCCTTCCTTCCTATCACGAGACGATTTAATGGATTAAGCTTCAACACAAAGAATAGCATAAAAAATTACAAAAAACTCAGGTTATGGTCATCGTGAAAAACCTAGATTCCATATCCAATCTAATCATGATGTCGAACCATGGAATTTCCTTTTGTAATCATAGAACGAGAGGTGTTGGAATTCTGCAAAGATTTTATGGATCAAAGTCAGTACACCACGTTGTAAGGGTAGGCTACACCAAGGGAAAATAAAACATGAGATAAAGGTTAAGAATGGCACCATGAAAACACGAAGACATGAGGGATTCTAACTCATGACCTCGAGCGAGCCGATATAAAATTTGACCTGTGGTGGAAGCACTCTGTTCATAAAGCTTGTAACTGAGTCCTAGTAAGATTTGTCACAGAAACTAGAGTGTAGTGGAAGAAGGGGAGACCGTACATTGAACAAGAGTTAGTGTTGAAGGGTTTCGACTTGCAGAGATAACTGACCCTCCTCTCAGCCTGCAAAGTGAGAACTCCTCCAACCCTCCTGCCTGAAGGGCATTTACCCTGACAAGTGTGATTGTCAGCCATAGATCCGGGAGAGGAAATGAGAGTCATTGATTGGTAGCCAAATCCTGAGGATTGATGAGTGAGAAAGGATATATCAAGATCGTTGATTGCTGTGGGATCAGGTACCATGCTATACCAAAAATCATTAAAGTGCATTCCTCCATATATATGCGAAGAACCAAATCTCATTTAAATTCCAATGTTTTATAATTTTATACATTGTGTATACCTTTTATGATGCAATGGGAAGTTTCCAAAGTTGAATTGCCATTTGTATGGTAAATTTTGTAAATTTAATGGATTGTTTAAAAATATACCGTAATTTTCATGATATACATTAATTTTTTTCCTATGTCTTTGTAATAGAAAATTAAATCATATATTATGAAATCTCGAGGCGAATAAGAATCTAAATTTGTTATTATCTTACTAAATTTAAGGTAGGAGAGATATTACAAATGGTATCACAACCGAGTTTGAACACTAAGGCCTAATTTGTGATAATGACGTGTTTTTTTGTTCATAATAAGAGCATGTAGGATGACGAGAGGACAATTACCATCATGGTCCATCGGAGGTGGGGATCAACGACCAATTTGAAAGTGACGAGGGGAAAATATTGACAGATGAGAAGGGACCGTCTCAAAATTATAGAGGAACGAGATTCGGGAGCTCCAAAGGACCTACTAGAATTCTTAAGGAAAGGGAATTGGAAGAGGAGCCCAGATGGCGAAGGGAGCAAGTAAAGTGAAACTAGTGGAACAACGCAAAAATACAGATTTTGATTCATCCACCAGACCCACTCTGCAATGTTGGGCCTGTGGGGAGGCTCATAACATCAACAATTTTCCCCACAGAAGAAGGAAAAAATTAGCAACAAATATTACAAAATAATTTAGAGTGGGAGAAGTAGCCAGAAGTTTTCCCAAGATAGATGCAATGTTGGAGGATCATCAAGTAGAATATCAACCGTCGATGATAGAATTCAAAGGTAAAATTAAAAACCTATTTGTGTATGTGTTAATTAACCCAAGAGGTAGCCTAAGCTATATAAGTCCAAAAATTGTTGAAACATGTGAGTTAAAATCCAAAATGTTTAAAAATTTGTGTCTAGTGCAGTTATATACTAGAGAAAATAGGAGAATTACTCCTAAGATAAAAGGGTGTACAATCATAAAGGAAGATCAACATGTGATTGCTAATTTAAATTATACCTTTAGGATCTTATGGCATTTTAATAAGATCTGATTAGTTGTAACGTCCCTCTACTTCCTCATATGCCAATTTTTTTTTTTTTTTAGATTGTCTCTCTAAAACTAAACTCTCCTTTTACTTTAAAGTTATCATTTCCTTGGGACTCATGAACCTCAATTCGGTTCATTTAACTATCACCTAGGTATTCGGAACTACCTTTTTAAATTTAGATTGTATGTATATATATATATATATATATATATATATATATATATATATATATATATATATATATATATATATATATATATATATAGATATATATATTTAAACATAATTTATAGGTTTAATCTATTCCCCATTGCATATATTTTCCAATAGAGGAAAACATATAAAAGTTTCTACATAAATCCCTTTGTTATATTAACTGTTATATTTCATATCATTAAATTTTTACTTCTATTTCATATATATATATCCACCATGTATATATATATATATATATATATATATATAATCCACAATGTATCAATAGCATAACCTTCATCAAATATATATATAAAATCTCCCATATATATAAAATCCATCACATATATATGTATCCAGATAATCCACCGCCTATATAAAATCCACCATATATATATGACGATGATTTTCATTCGATTGAGGATTTCATTTAATTTAACTGATTTATAAAAGTTTCATGACTATAACTTGTATTCTTGGCAATATCCAACGAATTATATATGGTTGTTTACCTAGGCTTTGGCATACCTTACTACGGTGTAAGCATATATGACTTTAGCGTTCCCTTCCTTGGGTGATATGGAGTACATCTCTAGTACTTTATCATATTGTGGTTTGGTGGTTTCGTATTACCTATGTTGAGACGTTTATGTCAATTACATCGACTTTATTATACACTTCTCATCGTACGTTTGAATTTAACTTATGGATTTGCTCGTATCCTCGAGCTCTGAATTAAAATATATTTTATACCACTCTTTGGCTACGGTTCTGAATGCGTGTTAACTTCTTGTGGTACTTGTACATTTGGATTTTATTGAATTCCTACTGAAATCAAATAGTTCATATCGTTGTCGATCCATGTGAGCGTCTACCGATTTATGCCACTTGTATGGATGGATTTCATTAGGGTTTTCGTTTATGATTACTATAAAACTTGAACAATAAACCCTTTGTTCGCTTCTCTATTCGACTTCCGTTCCTTCAATCCTCCTATGTTGCTATCGCTTTGATATCTCGGCTCGAACTCTGGGACCTAATGGTGCAATACGCCTGATTCGTAGCATTCTCTTGGCAACACACAAAGGTAACTGAAGATTTCCAACGTTTCGGTCTGAATTTTTTTATGGAAATGTAGTATGTATTTGTTCGCAATGGTTTCCTGTTCATATTGTCAGGTTTAAACATTTTCCATGACCTTTCTCCTCGTTATAAAATTCAGAGCGAAAGTCGGAATGGGCTTTATGTCTCTGTGATTCGTTCTATGAGGGTTTTCATTTATCACTTGTAATCAAATTTATTGACATACTTCCAGAAGTTGTTGTATCATTATACATTTTTGTAATCATTCTTGTTGCCTATTCAACATACAATCATCAGTCCATTTCATATTTTTATTGTCACGTTGCTCAGAACCAATTGACTGATACTAATTATCGCCTCATATTATTTATGGTAAGTGTGGGTATACGACGTCTTACCAATACGGGGCGAGGGTTTTCGTCCTCGGAAATCTTCGATTCCCAACTGATTTCTGCGAAGACCAAGAAAGCTAATAATAAATTCTTTTCAGAGGTTGGGAATTTATCTAGGTACGATTTGTCTTCTGTGTATAAAGTATTCATAGTTCATAAACTCCTTTTATAATTAAATACGTTTCAGTTACTTTGCCAGATCCTCTAATGTATTGCGGTTTTTCTTCTATGTTTTTAACTTAGGTTGATACTGTCGAAGTCATTCATTTCCCAGGTGATAATTTATCTAATCATTCCTTGTTTATTGTTTAGCTGATACACTTCCCATATCTTCGTTTACCGTCACTAATATCGTTCGCATAATGGTATTAATTTACAGGTAATTATTTGTTACCTGCTTCGTCTGATTACTTCCCGAGAGCTTTTCGCCTTTTTCATTGAAGAGTTTGTAATACCTTTCTCTCTGACATAGGTTGGTCTTCATGAGAACTTCAGCTATGTGTTAACTCATTGCCTATGCAATGAATTCTTTAAAAATTGATTTATATCAATCCATGGATAAGAATGTTGAATCCAAGGAGATTCGTACCATTGTCTCTATACATTTGTTTATTATTTACACTGGACTTTATAGACCTTGATGTGGGTTTAATTTTCCCATATTGAGACGATATAAGTTTCCTCCATACTATTATATTTTTTTTCTAACTGATAATGTTGTATATACTTTAATCTTCCACTTTGAACCTACTGTATATGGAAAATTAATTTCAATGGTTCGTGGTCTTTCCTTATTACCAATGATATCTTGTTTTCTATGCACTGTCCTATACCATTTTATTTTGCCTCTTTTATTTTATTTCTGTTAATTCCACATATTATTAGAGTCAAGAAAAATTCTTCTCGTTTTCTATAGGTTTTCGAAACATTCAGAAATTATATCTATAATTCCATATAACAAGTGAGAACTCTCTCACGTTTAGAAATTGTAATCCATAGTACAGAATTAAATTTCCAGTAACATGTTGTCTTTCCAAATACAAGATTTTAAATATTACATAACCACTTTCTGCAATACTTTGTTAATTTCTTTTTGGTACTGGTATAACTCCAGATATTTAGAATACTATGATAGCAATGAGTTTGTAAAGTTTTAGTACTCATCTCGTTAAACTTTTATTCAAATTTTGTTGGTTAGAATTTGTATAACTATAATTAGTTTTCATGCCTAACATATCATGTTAATCAGTACTGTAAACACTTACGTATCCGAGGCCTTTGATTTCAGTATAGATAACGGTGCAATATATTAAATATACATATGTGTTTTAGTTTTGAATGAGTTTGTTTCTTTGGCTAAACAAATAGGTATACCTGTACTATACTCAGTTTTTGCCAATTTATTGAACTCAGTGTACTGTAACTAGTGATTTATGGCATTTGTACCAATTATATACTCTGTGTTTTCTGCTTATTTAATTCACTGCTAATTTCAAACAAATATACTTTGTGTCTAGTTTCCTTCCTCTTTGATGCATGTAAGGGTACTATGCTTCCTTCTTCTATAACTAGGATTTAGTTCATAATACAGAAGCAGATTAAAGTTAAATTATAAATCATCTTTGGGAAATATGTATTCTCAGATTTATACCAGCTATGGTTTAGAGATTATGATGAATTCCTTCCCATAAATGTGATTCCTACAACTGTACAGAAATTTGAAGACTAATTCCTCTGATATTTCTGTTACATGTATGGAATATAATTACCCCTAGCATGCAACATATAATACTTTCACATTAAATACAACATAAAATTTATACCTACACCTTATAACAGAAAATGTAAATGAATTGTGCATAACACTTAGTTAGATGACCAATCCACCCAGCCTTAGAATTCATCTATCTCCAGAATTCATCCCCGAGCTGAGATCCCTCCAAGAACAGATCAACCCCGAATATATTCTGGAATAGCTTATTTAAGCTATTTCTCCCCAAAGCCTGTTTCTAATTTTGCGTCGAGAATATCAGGATGCTTTTCTTCCTGTTTGCCTAGGTTTCCCTATTTAGGGACTTTTAAAGCTGCTTTCTACTTTTCCCAGCTTTTTACCTCTTCCCAACTACTATCCACATCATTGGGGAAACTAGATTTTCCTCAAAATCTAATTTGGAAATAAATTCTTTCAAGGATTTTTTTTGAAAGTTTTTTGGGGGAAATTATTTGCCTTTATCCATCCTCATGGATTTAGCAAGTGATCTCATAATTCTCATTTTGGTCAATCTACACAAAATTATTTTATTCATTTTCTCAATTTAACTATTCAATTACATCCACAACATACTTGTCTTTAGGGTCCACTCCCCTTAGGATTAAAGATCAAATGTCTAGCTTTAAAAGAAACCATAAACTAGGGGTGTTACATATTCCCCCTCTGAAAGAAAACACAGTCCTCGGTGTTAATATATAATTACTAGAGTTCATTTTTCAAACAAAAATGGATATTTTTCCATCATTTCAGCTTCTCTTTCCCAAGTAGCTTCTTCAGCAGTAAAGTGCTTCCACTGCACCTTTACTCTCGCTACCGTCCGATTTCTCAATTAAATTTCTTCCCGCTCCAATATTTGAAGCGGTTCTGGAAGGAACTCCCCTTCTAGTTCCACATGTACCACATTCCAATCAACAATGTGAGAAGCATCATGTATATATCTTTTTAATAACGAAACATGAAACACATCATGAACTTTAACATGAGGCCGTAAGGCCAGCTTGTAAGCCACTGGTCCCACCCTTTATAACACTTCAAAAGGACCACAATATCTAGGAGCTAGTTTTGCACAACTTCCAGCATAAAGTGTACTCTTTTTGGGTTTAATACGCAAGTATACATGCTCCCCCACTTTGAATTCTCGATGTGTCCTTTTCTTATCAGCATAGTTTTTCTGGCGATCTTGTGTTGTCATGATGTTTCTTTGTATTTTTTTTAAAATTATTTCCATCTCTTGTAAAGCATCTGGTCCCAACATTAGTTTATCCTCAGGTTGACTCCAGCTCAAAGGAGTACGACACTTCCTTCCATAGAGTGCTTCAAATGGGCTCATTTTGATAGAGGATTGGTAGCTGTTATTATAGGAAAATTTAGCTAAATGCAAGTAGTCTTCCCACTTTGATGGCCTATCCATCACATACATTCTTAACATATCCTCCAAAATCTGGTTTGTTCTCTCTATCTGCCCGTCGGTCTGCGGATGATATGCAGTGCTAAAATTCAGCTTAGTGCCCATGCCCCCAAATAGGCCTTTCCAAAAGGCTGCTGTGAGCTTAGCATCTCTGTCTGAAAAAATCATCTTTGGGACCCCATGTAATCTTACTACCTCTTTTAGGAACACATCTGATACTTGGGCTGTCCCAAAAGTAGATTTCACTGGTATGAAGTGTGTAGCTTTGGTTAAAGTGTCTACTACTACCATCACTGAATCATGTTGGTACTTGGTTTTGGGTAATCCTGTTATGAAATCCATGGAAATGGTATCCCATTTCCATTCTGCAATCGGCAAAGGATTTAGAAGACCAGCAGGATGCTGATGTTTCAGTTTGACTAGTTAACACTCCATGCATATAGCTAAGTATTCTGCTGCCTCTCTTTTCATTCTTGGCCAAAACAACTTCTTTTTCAAAATTGTTAACATTTTATGATATCCCGGATGTCCTGCATATGGTTGTTTGTGATATTCATTTAGAATATCTCTTTTCAAGGACTCTACATTGGGAATATATAATCTGTTTTTATAACAGATCAGTCCTTTCAGGTTTTGAGTGTAATCATCCATTTCCTTCTTTAGTATTTTCACTTGTAGGTTCTCATAATTTGGATCCTGGTCTGCTTCCTTTTTCATTAACTCTTCTAAATTTAACTGGGCACTACTTCCAATGCTCCTTATAATTTGACAATAATTTCTACTCAAGGCATCAGTAATTTTATTTTCTTTCTCTCTGATATGTTTTATGTCCATATCAAATTCACTTAGAAAGGATAGCCATCTGGCCTGTCTAGCATTCAAATCAGTTTGGGAAAAGAAATATTTAACACTAATATGATCAGTCATCAATGTAAATTTTTTTCCAAGAAGATAGTGTCGCCACATATTCAAGGCATGAATAACAACAAATAACTCCAAGTCATATGCACTATAGTTATGTTCATGTGTCTTCAGTTTCCTAGATTCATATGCAATAACTGCATTTTCCTACAAAAGGACTCCTCCCAACCCCTCTCTACCAGCATCTGTACATACAACAAATTCTTTATCAGGAACTGCAATTTTCAGGATAGGATTTGTAGTGAGTTTTAGTTTTAATTGTTCAAAACTGTGTTGGCACTTTTCATTCCACTCAAATTTGACACCCTTCCTTTGTAGTGAGGTTATGGGGTATGCTATGGAAGAAAATATCTCCACAAATCTGCGATAATAACCTGCAATCCCCATAAACGATCTCACTGCTGAAACATCAGTTGGCACCGGCCATTCTCTAATAGCTTTTATCTTTTCAGGATCAACATCCAACCCTTTCTCAGAAATAATATGTCCCAAGTATTGGATCTTGTCTTTATAGAATTCACATTTACTAAACTTGGCATATAACTAGTTTTCTTTTAAAGTTTGCAACACTATCCTTAAGTGCTCTTTGTGCTCCTCCTCACTTTTGGAATAAACCAAAATATCATCTATAAACACAAGCATGAACTTATCCAAGTACTTATTTATCCCACTGTTCATTAGACACATAAAAGTGGCAGGGGAATTTGTCAAACCAAAAGGTAGGACTACAAATTCGTAGTGACCATACCTGGTTCGAAAGGTTGTTTTGCTGATGTCTTCTTCTTTAATTCTAAGCTGGTGATACCCATTCCTTAAGTCAATCTTCAAAAATACTGAAGCTCCTCTGACTTGGTCAAAAATATCATCAATTCTGGGTAAAGGGTATCTGTTTTTAATGGTCAACTTATTCAGTTGACTATAATCAATGCACATCCTAAAGGTTCCATCCTTATTTTTCACAAATAGAACTGGTGCTCCCCAAGGAGACACACTCCGTTGGATATAGCCCTTATCCAGCAATTCTTGCAATTGCATTTTCAGTTCCATGAGTTCGGGGGGACTCATTCGATAAGGGGCTCGGGAAACAGGTGTTGCTCCCAACACCAAATCGATTGAAAAATAAATCTCTCTTTTGGGAGGAAGATGAGGAATCTCATCCGGAAAAACTTCCTTAAACTCTCTTACTACTAGCAAAGTGTCCAACAGATTTTATTTAGTTTTTTGTTCTGTCTCTTCTACATGTACTGCATAGACTTGGTATCCTTTCCTAGCTGTTCGTTTTAGTTGCAGTTCTGATATTTGTCTTACAAAGATAGGTTTTGGTTTTCCCTTGAGAATAAAAGGTCTCCCCTCCTCATCTACACAATGCAGGGTTTTATCCCATCAATTCATCATGGCCTTTTTATTTTCCATCCAGTCCATTCCTATCAGCAAGTCATATGAACTTAATGGAAAAATGTTCAAATTTACTTCTGTTTGAAAATCATTTAATTTAATTACTGTTCGGGGAAATTTATGTGTTACCTTCCTCTTGGTTCTAGTGGCCAGCTGAACCAACCATGACTGCTGAAATTTTTCAGTTTTAAGATTACATTTTTCTACCACTTGTGGACTAATGTAACTCAAAGAATCACCTGGATCAATTAAAACCATAACAGATTGGTCAGAAATCTTACCCTCCATTTCAACCGTGGTAGCCTGCTGTTCTTCTTGTCGATTCTCCAAGGCTGCACTGATAGTGGGTATATTTCTTGCTATGTCATTTACTGTGGTCGCTTCTCGGTCTCTCATAATCATCTGAATGTTTCTGTGGGGACAATACCTCAAGAGATGAGGTTCTCCACAGCCCCAACATTTCAGAGGCTCCCTCATTTTAACTGTGCCTTCCTTCTTATTTCCATCATCTAGTGGTCTGGAACCAACTTGAGACTGAGCTGTTTGTCTTTCTTTTACTTTATTAAACTTTTTCCTCTGGTGATCCCTGCCAAAATTGTTCAAGTAAGCTGGTTTATGTTTCTTTCCTTTAAAATCACCTTTGTTTGAGTTTTCATGTTCATTTTGGCTTTTTACCTTTGTTATTTGGTAGCTGTCGGCTTTTCTCAGCTTCATCCATGGTTTTTGGATTATAGACTCTATTTTCTCCTTATACACATGGAAGACAGTCCAGAAACAACATTTTTTCTTACTTCTCTTCCTAATATAAGGACATATCTCCATGATTTGTAAACTTATTGACAAACACTTAGCTCATCAGTAGTAAGTTGCCCCAACTTATAAGCTCATGAAATTGTTTTGCTTTATGATCATAATGCGTTCATTTAAATGGCAGTTTTGAACTGTGATCTTCCCAGTGGTAATGCTTTATCAATGCTTATTTTGAATATTTTGTCTCCTTCCACCACAGTGTGGCTTTTCCTTGCAGCTGATACACAGCTAATCTGGCCTTCAGATTGCTCTCATATTCATATACTTGGAAATACTTGATCATGTTCAGCAACCAAGCTTCAGCATCTTCCTCCTTCTCCCCATCATAGGAGGAAGGTTTGATCTTTAAAAGGAATTCCCCCTTTAATTCCTTTTACCATTTGTGTGTTTCATGACTCATCATCCTCAGAACTCATCGGTCTTCCCTCTTTTGGACATCTCCACCTTCTTGGTTGTTATTGAAGTTAGTTCTCGATGAGCTTTTCACCGCTCTCAGCGGCTAATGACAATGTCTGTCATTCGGGCTTCTCATTAGCCATTTCATTTACGGCTTTGTGCAACATAGCCCATCCTTTGAAGCGTTGGGATGCAGTGGATTATCATAATCATGCAGATAAACATAATTTCTCATGCCATTCCGGCTGCTGTACTAAACAACACAGATCAAAAAAAAAAAAAAAAAAAACAAATTTTTTTTTTCAACAGTAAATCATTTATACAGTAAGCACACACAACAACAACCCAGTTTTGTATAACATGAGCTCTGATACCATTTTTAATGTCCCTCAACTTCCACATCTGCAAAAAAAAAAATTCTCGAAGGTTGTCTCTCTAAGACTAAACTCTCCTTTTACTTTAAAGTTATCATTTCATTGGGACTCATGAACCTCAATTCGGTTCATTTAACTATCACCTAGGTATTCAGAACTACCCTTTTAAATTTAGATTGTATATATATATATATATATATATATATATATATATATAAACATAATTTATAGGTTTAATCTATTCCCCATTGTATATATTTTCCAATAGAGTAAAACATATAAAAGTTTCTACATAAATCCCTTTGTTATATTAACTGTTATGTTTCATATCATTAAATTTTTACTTCTATTTCATATATATATATCCACCATGTATATATATATAATCCACAATGTATCAATAGCATAACCTTCATCAAATATATATATAAAATCCATCACATATATATGTATCCAGATAATCCACCGCCTATATAAAATCCACCATATATATATGACGATGATTTTCATTTGATTGAGGATTTCATTTAATTTAACTGATTTATAAAAGTTCCATGACTCTAACTTGTATTCTTGGCAATATCCAACGAATTATATATGGTTGTTTACCTAGGCTTTGGCATACCTTACTACGGTGTCAGCATATATGACTTTAGCGTTCCCTTCCTTGGGTGATATGGAGTACATCTCCAGTACTTTATCATATTGTGGTTTGGTGGTTTCGTATTACCTATGTTGAGACGTTTATGTCAATTACATCGCCTTTATTATACACTGCTCATCGTACGTTTTAATTTAACTTATGGATTTGCTCGTATCCTCGAGCTCTGAATTAAAATATATTTTATACCACTCTTTGGCTACGGTTCTGAATGCGTGTTAAATTCTTGTGGTACTTGTACGCTTGGCTTTTATTGAATTCCTACTGAAATCAAATCGTCCAGATCGTTGTCGATCCATGTGAGCGTCTACCGATTCATTCCACTTGTATGGCTGGATTTCATTAGGGTTTTCGTTTATGATTACTATAAAACTTGAAAAATAAACCCTTTGTTCGCTTCTCTATTCGACTTCCGTTCATTCAATCCTCCTGTGTTGCTATCGCTTTGATATCTCGGCTTGAACTCTGGGACCTAATGGTGCAATACGCCTGATTCGTAGCATTCTCTTGGCAACACACAGAGGTAACTGAAGATTTCCAATGTTTCGGTCTGAATGTTTTTATGGAAATGTAGTATGTATTTGTTCGCAATGGTTTCCTGTTCATATTGTCAGGTTTAAACATTTTCCATGACCTTTCTCCTCGTTATAAAATTCAGAGCGAAAGTCGGAATGGGCTTTATGTCCCTGTGATTCGTTTTATGAGGTTTTTCATTTATCACTTGTAATAAAATTTATTGACATACTTCGAGAAGTTGTTGTATCGTTATACATTTTTGTAATTGTTCTTGTTGCCTATTCCGCATACAATCATCAGTCCATTTCATATTTTTATTGTCACGTTGCTCAGAACCAATTGAATGATACTAATTATCGCCTCATCTTATTTATGGTAAGTGTGGGTATGCGACGTCTTACCAATATGAGGCGAGGGTTTTTGTCCTCAGAAATCTTTGATTCCCAACTGATTTCTGCGACAACCCAGAAAGCTAATAATGAATTCTTCTCAGAGGTTGGGAATTTATCTAGGTACGATTTCTCTTCTATGTATAAAGAATTCACAGTTCATAAACTCCTTTTATAATTAAATACATTTCAGTTACTTTGTGAGATCTTCTAATCTATTGCGGTATTTCTTCTATGTTTTTAACTCAGGTTGATACTGTCGAAGTCATTCATTTCCCAGGTGATAATTAATATAATCATTCCTTGTTAATTGTTTAGCTAATACACTTCCCATATCTTCGTTTACCGTCGCTAATATCGTTCGCATAATGGTATTCATTTACAGGTAATTATTTGTTACCTGCTTCGTCTGAGTACTTCCCGAGAGCTCTTCGCCTTTTTCATTGTAGAGTTTGTAATACCTTGCTCTTTAACACAGGTTGGTATTCACGAGAACTTCAGCTATGTGTTAACTCGTTGCCTATGCAACGAATTGTTTAAAAATTGATTTATATCAGTCCATGGATAATAACGTTGAATCCAAGGAGATTCGTACCATTGTCTCTATACTTTTGTTTATTATTTACACCAGACTTTATAGACCTTGATGTGGGTTTAATTTTCCCATATCGAGACGATATAAGTTTCCTCCATACTGTTATATTTTTTTTCTAACTGATAATGTTGTATATACTTTAATCTTCCTCTTTTAACCTACTGTATATGGAAAATTAATTTCAATGATTCGTGTTCTTTCCTTATTACCAATGATATCTTGTTTTCTATGTACTGTCCTATACCATTTTATTTTTCCTCTTTTATTTTATTTCTGTTAATTCCACATATTATTAGAGTCAAGAAAAATTCTTCTCGTTTTCTACAGGTTTTTGAAATATTCAGAAATGATATCTATAATTCCATATAACAAGTGAGAACTCTCTCACATTTAGAAATTGTAATCCATAGTACATAATTAAATTTCCAGTAACATGTTGTCTTTCCAAATACAAGATTTTAAATATTACATAACCACTTTTTGCAATACTTTGTTAATTTCTTTTTGGTACTGGTATAACTCCAGATCTTTAGAATACTATGATAGCAATGAGTTTTTAGAGTTTTAGTACTCATCTCGTTAGACTTTTATTCAAATTTTGCTGGTTAGAATTTGTATAACTATAATTAGTTTTCATGCCTAACATACCATGTTAATCAGTACTGTAAGCACTTATGTATTTGAGGCCTTTGATTTCAGTATAGATAATGGTGCAATATATTAAATATACATATGTGTTTTAATTTGGAATGAGTTTGTTTCTTTGGCTAAACAAATAGGTATACCTGTACTATACTTAGGTTTTGCCAATTTATTGAACTCAGTGTACTGTAACTAGTGATTTATGGCATTTGTACCAATTATATACTCCATGTTTTCTGCTTATTTAATTCACTGCTAATTTCAAATAAATATACTTTGTGTCTAGTTTCCTTCCTCTTTGATGCATGTAAGGGTACTATGCTTCCTTCTTCTATAACTAGGATTTAGTTCATAATACAGAAGCATATTAAAGTTAAACTATAAATCATCTTTGGGAAATATGTATTCTCAGATTTAGACCAGCTATGGTTTAGAGATTCTGATGAATTCCTTCCTATAAATGTGATTCCTACAACTGTACAGAAATTTGAAGGCCAATTCCTCTGATATTTCTGTTACATGTATGGAATATAATTACCCCCAGCATGCAACATATAATACTTTCACATTCAATACAACATAAAATTTATACCTACACCTTATAACAGAAAATGTAAATGAACTGTGCATACCACTTAGTTAGATGACCAATCCACCCAACCTTAGAATTCCTCTATCTCCAGAATTCACCCCCGAGCTGAGATCCCTCCAAGAACAGATCAACCCCTAATTTGTTCTGGAATACCTTATTTAAGCTATTGCTCCCCAAAGCCTGTTTCTAATTCCGCGTCCAGAATATTAGGATTCTTTTCTTCCTATTTGCCTAGGCTTCCCTATTTAGGGACTTTTAAAGCTGCTTTCTACTTTTCCTGGCTTTTTACCTCTTCCCAACTACTCTCCACATCATTGGGGAAACTAGATTTTCCTCAAAATCTAATTTGTAAATAAACTATTTCAAGGATTTGTTTTGAAAGATTTTTGGGGGAAATTATTTTCCTTTATCCATCCTCATGGATTTAGCAAGTGATCTCATAATTCTCATTTTGGTCAATCTGTACAGAATTATTTTATTCATTTTCTCAATTTAAATATTTAATTACATCCACAACATACTTTTCCTTTGGGGTCTACTCCCCTTAGGATTAAATTTCAAATGTCTAGCTTTAAAAGAAACCATAAACTAGGGGTGTTACATTAGTTGAAAAAAAAAAAATGACTGTAGTGAATTGTAAGGAGAAAACCATTAATTTTGTGGATGAAGATGGATTTAGGCATGAAATATAGAGGATTAGAACACGCCTGAAATCTAGATGTGTTACTGCTACTCAATTGGCGAAGTGCATCCAAAAGGGATGCAAAATTTATGTAGTACAGGTGGGATATGAAAACTCTAAGGGGAATATTGCTACTCTAGATAATATTCGTATAATCCAAGAATTCGTTGATGTCTTCCTAGATGAAATACCAAGCCTACCTCCTAAGATGGATATAGACATCACAATGGAATTTATCCTTGGAGTTGTATCGGTGTCCAAAATTCCTTACCGAATGAGTATTCCTGAGCTTATTGAATTAAAATGATGGATTCAGGAATTTCTAGATAATGGATACATCTATCCAAGTGTGTTTCCTTGGGGTTCCCCTATGTTTTTTGTTAAAATGAAGGATGGAACGCTGCGATTATATATAGACCATTGAGAGCTTAACAAACTCGCTCTCAAGAATAAATATATGTTGCCACAGATAGATGATTTGTTTGACCAAGTCAACTGTGAAACTGTGTTTTCAAAAATAGAGTTACGATCTGGATACCATCAAATCCACATAAAATATGAGGACATATGAAAGACAATAATTCGAACACGGTATAGTCAATATGAGTTTATAGTGTTACCTTTCTTCCTTACCAATGCCCTTGCTATGTTCATGTCTCTCATGAACAACATCTTTCATCAGTATTTGGAAAATTTGTATTGATATTTATTGAACATATTCTAATATATTCCAAAAACATGGAGGAACGTAGGGAAAATATTCAGATTGTACTCCAAATCTTGAGGGAACACGAGATGTATGCAATGTACAACAAGTGTGAAATATATAATGATAATGTTTGTTATTTAGGACATGTGATATCCTAGGAAGGAATCGATGTTGACCCAGAAAATATTAATACCATCATGGATTGGAAAACTCCTCAAAATGTCTCTGATATTTTATCCTTTTAGGGTTTAGCTAGATACTATATACATTTCATTGAAGGCTTCTCTAAGGTGGCTTACCCTCTCTCTGCTCTATAGAAGAAAGGGAGGAATTTCATCTGTACTTCAGAGTGTCAAAACAACTTCGACCAATTAAATATTTTTCTTAAGACAAACATTTTATTAAGGGTTTCCAATACGAAAGTTGAATTTTTGGTTTGCATGAATGTAAGCAAAGGAGTGGGAGGATTTTTAAAGCAAGAGGGTAAAGTAGTGGATTATAGATCCTGAAAGCTAAAAGAGCATGAGAAAAGATATTATGTGTACTATTTAGAACTAACAATCGTAATACATGCTCTAAAAATGTGGCGACATTATCTCTGAGGTAAGAAATTTATGTTAAAAACCGATCATAGTAGTTTGAGTAATTATTTAATCCAACCTACCCTTAATTGTCAGCAAGATAGATGGGTTGTGTTTTTAAGCGAATTTCATTTTGAAATTAAGCATTCAAAGGGATAGGAGAATAGAGTAGTTGATACTTTAAGTACGAAGCTTCATCATGTATATGAAATATCCATTAGTAAAGCTAAAATTGATTTTACAGATTTCATTAAGGATGCTAGTGTGAAGGACACGGAGTACCATTTTTTGTGGCAGGAAGCTAAAGTTGGGAACAAAAAAGAAAATCATTTTGGTTATGAGGTTGATTAAAGGGAAATGTTGCAATATGGAGGAATATTATATATCCCTAATACTGGAAGCCTCAAAAAAATAATCCTGAATGAAAGCCATAGGATTCCTTACGTGGGTCATCCTAGTTCCTAGAAACTAATTACAACCCTAAGAAATAATTATTTCTAGCCTAGCATGAAGGTAGAAACTGCCAATTATTTTGCTAGATGCATTGAATTTCAGCAACTCCAGATTGAGCATTGACATCCTGCGGGATTGTTGCATCCTTTACCCATTCCTGAATAGAAATGGGAAATTATTACTTAGATTTTATCATGGGGCTTACCAAAACCAAGAGACAAATGATTTGATGATGGTAATAGTTGATAAGTTATGTAAATCTGCTCATTTTATACTAATGCAGTCCATCTACAAAATTGTACAAATTGCTGACATTTTTATGAAAGAAATTTTTCGACAGCATGGGTTATCGAAGAAAGTGATCTCAAATCTTGATGTGAATTCATATCTACCTTCTGAAAAACTCTATTTTCTATATTAGGCACACAAATTCAATTCAACACTCTGTACAGATTGACGAAGAGACTGAGCGGGTTAATCAAGTGCTTGAGGACATGCTTAGAATGTTTGTAATGAAACATCCATCTAAGTGGGAATAGCATTTGCACTTAGTGGAATTTTATTACAATAATAACTACCATGCATCTTTAAAAATGAGTCCATTTGAAGTTCTATATGGACCTAAGTGTAGGACACCTATTGACTGGAGTGGTCCAAAAGACAAGCTACTACTGGGACCAGATATGTTAAAGGAAATTGAAGACACCATAGGGAAAATAACGATAATATTAAAGGCTGCCCACGATAGACAAAAATTCTAAGTAGATAGTTGGGGAAGCTACTAAGATTTTCAAGTTATGGATCATGTATGCGTGTGAGTTATACTGAAGAAGAACACCTTACAATCGGCACGATGTGCCAAATTGGGCCCTCGATTTTGCATCCCCTTTAAAATCTTAGCACATATTGGACCAGTGGCCTATGAGTTGGCTTTACCAAGAAACATAAGAATACATAATGTATTCCATGTTTCAGTACTACAAAAATACATCTATGACTCTAAAAGTATTGTAAAATGGAAGGAGATACACGTAAGTCTCTGTATGATGATGCACACACTATGCATATAGTTGTAGGGTGCTTACAAGAAACAATTCTCACTATGTGTTTTTTGATTTGAATAGGTCAAGCCCGATGGCGAATTTCTAGTTGAGCCCCTACGTATATTAAATCCGAGGTATGTAATGTTGCAGTAGCAAGCTATCACCCAAGTTAAAGCGCAGTGGAGACACTTTAGCTTGGAATAATTTACTTGGGAAGATGAAGGATTTATGAGAGATGCTGACCTGAATTTTTTTTAACCTTAGAAACACCGTGACGATGTTTTTCCCAAGCAAGGAGAGATGTAATATCCCCTAGTAAAAGCAGAAGAGTAAAATGATTTATACTTTACTTTTACTTTAATTAATGAAGAAAATGACTTTTAATTTTACTTAAATTACTGAACTGAAAAAGTAATATTAAGTATCAATATATGTTTATATTTTTAAGTTGCAATTATATTGAATGGTTAATGAATGGCAAAGAGGGTCAATACATCACTCTACCATGGAAAATATACATAGAGACTCACACATTTATGGATAGTTATGGGCAGCGGACACCATAGTTAACTTACCAACTCTCTATACTCTTAAAAGGGAAAATCTTATAGGATCTCGGGATCTGACGCTAGAGAGGGGAGAAAACAATTAATAAAATCTAGACGGAATTGTGAGGAATAAGGAAATGAAAGGGACCGTGTTTGGTAATGGTCCAAACCTTTTGCCATTAATAGGACAAGTCCAAGTGTGTAGTTGCTTGGGGGAGATGTAGTAACGAGTGATATCAAAGGTTTGGAGGAGTATGAATACCTAGATGGGACTTGTGTATTTTCCTTCTAGAAAAAAGTAAGCAGCTGTTCTTCTGTTTTAAATAATGTTGAATGAGCATAGAAATATATAAGCTTTACCCTGTATTAATATTACATTGTTGTATGTTAAAATTACATAGAATTCCTGTAGGCATATATCACACTTTACTGTGTATTAATATTACATTGTTGTATGTTAAATTTATAGAGAATGCATGGAAGTATATATGTCACTAGTGACGGAGTGATAAATAATAAGTGCATAAGAATAAATGTATTGGTTGTGCGGACCATGCAAATGGACTGTTAGATGATACCCAAAAAAGTAACAGTAGATAGGCTAGACTAGGAAACCAATTAAGGATAAACCTGAGCATTCCTGCCATGTAGGGGAATGGGTACCCACTCGAAAGGAGAAACATACAATATTAAAAACCCTAGAGGAGAGGGAGGCCCTCTGAGCCAAGAAAATTAACAGTAGACTAAGGTAGTTAATGTCAACAACAAAGAAGAATAAATGCCCAGGAGACAACAAATGCAACTATAAAAATAATAAGAAAATACTATATATATATATATATGCATAATTTTCCACAATATCGTACATCGACCATGATAAAGGTATTTGATACATTTCCAAGGAAGGAAGACATTATAGATTCTTGGAAAATTAAATTTCTAAGCCATAAAACAGTGCATGGAAGTGAAATAACGAGATAATAAACCAAACACAACTACGCAAATCTTGCCTCAAAGGTAACACAAGACTGTTGAATAATAACTGAATTTATACATATAACAGGTATCTTCCAAAACAAAGGCAGCATTGCACACAAAAATGAAGATCAAAACTTATCAAGTAACGAAATCAATGCGCGCGCGCGCGCGCGCACACACATATATATATATATATATATATATCCTGAACATTGTTCTCAGGTTATCCACATGCTATGACTTAACATTACATATAACAGAAGTTACCGAGGCTGGTAGAGCGTAGTCCTCTGTCCAATCCTTTAAAAATGAAATAAGAGAAGTTTTTCAAAATAAACAGAAATGCCATATCTTTGTCCAGAAAAAACTTAAATGTAACTAGAGGACCTGTGGCCATCACTGAGAACCCTTCCCCTTGAACCAGAAGTAGTCAATGAAAGATTACGTGTGAGAAGAAACAAATCTCATGACAGGGAACTCTATAACGAGGATTTAGATGTCCACGGGAAAAAAGTAAGTCACGGTGTTTTACTTGCAATCAAACAACACGAGGTTAAAATTTATCTAACCCTAAGCTACATAAACCGGCAACCAGAAACATTTGATAATAGTTGCAAAGTCATACTTGTAGTATGATGAGAATCGCGTCCTTTCTTCCTGTCAAGATCAGATTTAATGGATTGAGCTTAGCCACAAAGTATATCATAATAAAGTACAACAAATTTAGGTTATGGCCATCGTGACAAACGTGGACGCCATAGCCAATCTAATCGGGAAGTCGAACCATGGCATTTCCTTCTCTACTCGTACAATGAGAGGGTTTGTTGGAATTCTGCAGAGACATTATGGCTTGAAGTGAGTACACCACACTGTAAGGTTAACCTACACGAGAGGAAGAAAAAAACCAGATAAGGGTTAAGAAAGGAATCTCGACCACACTCGGACAGGAGGGATTCTGACCTATGAACTGGGGTGAGCCGACAACAAATTTGACCTGTGGTGGGAGCACCATGGTCATAAAGCTTGTAATTGAATCCTAGCAAGGTTTGTAGCAGAAAACAATCCTAGTAAGGTTTGTAGCAGAAAACAATGTGTAGTGGCGGAAGGCGTGACTGTACATTGAACATGATTTCTTCTGAAAAAAAACATTGAACATGATTTAGGTTTTAAGGGGTTTGAGTTGCAGAGGCAACTCACCCTCCTCTCAGTATGCAAAACGAGAACTCCTCCACCCTCCTTCCCGATAGACGATTACCCTAACAACTGTGATTCACAACAGTAGATCTACTAGAGGAAATGGGAGTCGTTGATAGGTAGCTAAATAACGAAGATTGATGAGTGACAGAGGATATATCGGGATCGATGATTGCTGCAGAGTTGGGTACCATATAGATAAGAAGAACCAAATCTCACTTAAATTACATTGTTTTACCAAATCTCATTTAAATTTCATTGTTTAATATTGTTATGTACTGTGTATACCTTGTATGATGTGATGTGCAGTACTTCCAAAGTTGAACTGCTAGTTGTATGGGTTGTGTTTTAAATTTAACGCATTGTTTCAAGTTATTTGTTAGTTGTCTACATTGAGATTTTTCCCATGTAAATTAAATCGTATATTATGGAATGCCTCGGGAATGAGAAACTAAATATTTTTTTTTCTTTATCTTAGTGAAATTTAAGGTAGGAGAGATAATCCATTTTGATTATTTATTTATTATCAATAGTAATTAATATAAAATAAATAAAATAATTTATCTTTTAAATATTTTAATTAATTTTATAAATTATTAATTATCTAGTCAAAATAATTTTATAAAAAAAATGGCTTAGTCAATCTTATAGATGAAATAGTCTTTTAAAGCCGAATCTCTCTATACAATTTCAACAAAAAATGTGGAGTAGTTGAATTTACATATTAAACAACTTAAACTAAATTTTGAAAAAAACTCTATTGGATTTTGGTTAAAATTAGCTAGAAAAAATATCGTGAAAAATCTCATTTTGGCCATAAGTCATATTACATCAACCAAACTAATGAGAACAAATATCGTGTAATATGTCAATTAATCTATAAGGTGAATTACACCCAAAAAAATTATTAACCAATAAATTTAAAAATGTATTATCAAGAAAATACTTAGATTGCTCAAAATCATTGATCTAAAAACCCTATAACCATAAATTTATCAATAACAATATCAATGTTTTTTCAATTATTTTAGGACCAAGTAGTTCTATTTTTAAATTTGACTTAAACTAAATAGATATTCCCGCTTCTAAATTTTTTACAATATGTTTTTTATTTTAGATAAAATTTTAATTTATTCTATAAGCTATAAGTATCATAGATTCATTTTAAGGATGGATCTAACTTAAGTAGAGAAGGATCAAATTTCTTTAAGTGTAAACTTATTTTAGAGTAAAAAAACAATGTGTATATTTTTTATTATTTCAATTGTATTTCAGAATGTTTTAGAGATTACATAATATGACTATTGGGCCACTTTATGCATATTGAACTAATTTTTTTATTATTAATATATTTTTATGTATACTTAAATATTACTTTATATTAAAATATTTTATTCATAATTCATATTGGATATTTTATTTTATATAACATAAAAATATTTTATTCAGATATTGTTTTCTATATATAGATATGGATGAAGTTGATAGTATAATATTTAAATATATTACCCACATATTTTATTCTTACTTCTAATTATTTTACATGAAATTATATTAAATATGCATATCATATTTGTTTTTTTTTCATTATAGTATATAATGCTTTATTTTTAGGTTAAGAAGTATTGCATTATTTTTATTTTGAAAGGATAGCCATACTTACACATCCCCTTCACAATGGACTATAAAATAAACATGTAGGCTCAATCAAAATTTGATACCATTTTAGTGTGAGTAAAATGAATACAAAGTTGGAAAATAACTTTTTGTAAGAGTACATTAAAGCTTGTAAATTATTTTTTAAACTAAAAATATAATTTTAATTAAATTTGTACAATTCATTTAATTTAATTTAACAATTATATTTTCATTAAATTAATACAATTATAATTCTAAATAATTATATGGATTAATTTAATATGACTCTAATTAATTAATGGATGAATATTTTAAATAATAGACAAAACAAAATTTTGGTCAAAATGTGGAATACAATTTCTAGTAAAATTGCGATTTCTCTTTTTTAAAATGCACTTTTGAATAAATAAAGGAATTTAAAATCCTGAAAAACTAGTGAAACACATAAAATTTAAGGATTAAATTTATTCTTAAAAATATCTAAATTTTTTTTGGGCAAAATCGACCAAAAACAATACCCAAAAAAAATCATTACATGTATTAGTTAGACTATGTTGTTAATGGATAAATACATTTTTATAGTTAAAGTATTTGAATCCACTTATTCAACCTTAACCATAGATAAATGTAAAATTGGATATGTTTTTAGCTATAGTATTT
The DNA here is from genome assembly GCA_034641835.2 of Pinus albicaulis. Classification (NCBI taxonomy): domain Eukaryota; kingdom Viridiplantae; phylum Streptophyta; class Pinopsida; order Pinales; family Pinaceae; genus Pinus; species Pinus albicaulis. Next base: position 1,095,706,953 of record CM076575.1, on the reverse strand, counting down.
AATTTGTTATTAATAATCAATTACTTATTTACTAATTCTAATTATTTTTCGTTTCTCCAATATCATATAATATTTTTCCAGAAGAAAAAATCGAACCATCTATTAATATCATAGAGAGTTACACAATATATGCATGATGCATTCAAAGAAATGCATTTCCTTCCTTTTCAAGAAAGAGATGGACTTACTTCTAGTGAAAAGATTCACAGCCAAAATATCTAATTGAGTCATAACTCAACGTCCTTATGTCCCCCTGGGTTCCCTTTCCAGGGACATCACCCGTAACAGGAGGAAATATTAAGACTGAGCCATATTTAAAACCCTTTAGTTATGTAAAACTCGGTGGTAGGCACCGGTCTAGTTTATAACAAAATGACCACTTTGAGTTTTTATCAGTAGAGTTTTTTCTCCCTATCTCCTGGTCCTCCTCATAGAGGAAAACAACCCCAAACAAAGATAGATAGAATATAGTTTTTGGAAGTAAAAGAGACAATAAAAAAGTGTCTATAATTCTGATATAGAGAAAATAGATAAGTGCAAGAAATTAATAACTCTTCAGTTGAAAACAGGTTCTTTGAGATTTCGAACCAGCCTATCTTCAACTTCTACAACTATCAAAAGCCCCAGATCATGTTGAATTCCCTCTTTACAAAGAAGCTCTTCTTTGTGGTTCTGCTCCCTGTAAATGAGGCAAACAGATATCTCGTTAAAAATTAATTTTAATCTAGATACCTCATTAATGGAAGCAAGATATAATTTATGCATCGTTGAGTCCCATTGAACCATTTGACAATATTCAAAGAATCCCCAAAGATCTGGACCTCTCTACAGCTTAAAAGAGTAATCCAACATAAGAGAAGAAGTAAAGCTTTTAACTCTTCAAAGTTGTTTGTCCCCTGCCCCAGTGCAATAAAAGCTTTGAGAACTTTTCCTAAAGGGAAATGAATGACAAAACCCGCTCCACATCTATCTTGTGGGTCTGGCAAGAATCCATCAAAATAAGATCAAGGGATAGTTCCTTTGATTTTTTCTTGTTCGATGACTCTAGAGTGATGTTCCTGTTGGGGATTTGGAATATATTCATAAATGGAAACTCCTTCTGCTGTCAACTTGCTGATGGGAAATAGAGAGTCTTTAAAGATATTGTGATTTATTGCAATCCAAGATCCCCAAGCTATCAACAGGGGAATGTTTTTTACCTTATCATTTGGTGCATCTTGTCACCACCTCTGCCATGCATCCTGAATCTCACCTCCTTCCAATTTTTGAGGAATTTTTAGCATCCTAAGGGTTTCATTCCAAAGGCTAATAGTGAAGGGACATGTAAGAAATAAATAATGTGTTTTTTAAGAGCTGTTCTTACAAATAATGCACCATCACGGAACTATCTTCCCCCTTTTTTGAATAAAATCCCAAGTATGTACCTTTTTCTGGAGTATGCACCAGAAAAATAACCTTGTTTTAGCCACTCCTTCCATCTCCCACAAGGGTTTATGCCACCAAACCTAGGCACCCCAACCTTTCTGTGTTATAAGCCAACTGTATCCAAAATTCAGAGTGTATGTCCCTGATGGGGAGTGGACCCACCTAAGTTCATCCCTCTTATCTTGTAACCTGATATTTGAGTTTTGAAGATCCCTCGTGAAATTATCCCATTCCTCCATCCACCTTTCTTGAAGTTGAAGGTCTACCCCAGTCACCCATCCTTGTCTCCACAATGTTGTTCTTTCATGATTTACAATCTGGTTTAGGCTGGTGAAGCCTCTAGCATTCAGCAACTCAATGAGATATCTAGAGAGTGAATAATTCCCTGAGCAGCCCACCGAGTGATCCCGACCCAACCTTACTATGGTCCCCTCACCTACCTGGAAAGCTAAACCTTGCTCGATAATATTCACTGAAGAAATAGTGGCTTTCCATACTATCAACGAGTTTTTGAATGTTTTTGGCAGTAATCTCAATCAGTCCATGATTGAAAGAGGGTCAATGTATTTCCTCTTTATAACAGAAGTTCAGAGGTTATCAAAGGTAATAAGTCTCCAAGCTAGCTTAGCTGCGAGTGACTTTGAGAAAGAGGTTAACTCTTTTATTCCCCAACCTCCCCAAGCTTTTGGTCTGACTATTTTCTCCCAGGCCACCCAGGGAGTCACATGGTCCTGTTTTGATCCCTCCCATAAGAATATACTGCAAAACTTGTTTATGGAGGTGATGATGTTTTTAGGGACCCATGATAGACCAACCCAGTATACAGGAATAGCCATCACCACCGATTTTATCAAGACAATTCTTCCTCCTCTTGATAACGATTTGAAACTCCCCTGCTTCATTATTTCTTGAATTTTTGTTAAGAGCCACTTCCAATCCTGTGTCAAATATCAGTGTAGCTTTAGGAGGGAACCCAGGTATTTAAATATTTACTCAAGGGATTTAACTTCAAACTGGAGAATTCCTTCAATTCTGCTCACTTCAGCCCTTAAGAGGTGAGCCGTTATCATGGAGGATTTCTGAAAATTTATACTAAGGCTCATGGCTTTCAAGAAGAGGGCCAATAGCTCCTTTAGATGCTTGCAATATTCTAGGATACCATCACTGAACAACAAAATGTCATCAAAAAACAACAAATGTGTGACAAATAAATTCATAGCCACTTCAATTCCTTTTAATTCCCCTCTTCTTTTTTCTTCGTGTATCATCAGACTCGGTCCTTCAGTTGCCAATAAAAATAGTAAGGGGGAGAGGGGACAACCTTGACGAAGACCCCTTTTAGGGTTGAAGAAATTTGTTGCTGTACAATTTATAAAAACAACAATACTTGAAGATGAGATACAACTCATAACCCAATTGATAAATTCAATCCTGAAACCAAGATGAGTCATTAGAAACCTTAAGTACATCCAGCTGATTTTATCATAGGCCTTGGATAAGTCAATTTTTACTATAGCTCCTTTTTTCTTGCTTCTCTTAAGGCTGTGGAGAGCTTCCTGAGCTACCCCAAAAACCTCGTGGATTTGTCTTCCATCCTAGAATCGAAATTTTAAAGGTGAGATGTTTCTTGGATAAAAGGTTTTAGATGGGTGGCTATCACTTTTGAAATGATATTATACATATAGGAGCATAGGGAGATGGGTTAGAAATCATCAAAAGATAAAGGGTGGTATTTTTAAGGGATTAGGGCTGGGAACGTAGCATTGAAAGGCTAATAGATTGTCCCCAATTTGCGAGACTCTTCAACCACTTCGACGAGGTCTTCCCCCAGAAATTCAAAGAAGTGTTGAAAAAATTCAACTGTCCATCCATCTAGCCCAGAGCTTTTGTCCTTTTGCATGGAGTTTAAGATATCTTCTAATTCATCCTTTGAAACTAGCTCCATAATCCCATCGTTTCCTTCTTCGTCAACGAAGCTGGGGAAAAACTGGGCCACCCTTATTAGTTCAGATATGGATATTTCTGCAGGAGCTCTAAAAAGATCTTTAAAATGACTTATTCCTAGAGTGGAGAGGTCCTCAAATGAGCGGGCCCATTCTCCATTCTCCTTTTGGAGTTCACAAATAGTGTTTATATTTTTCCTTCCCTTGACATAGTTCTCAAAGAACATTGTTTTTTCGTCACCCGCTTGTAGCCATATTGCCCTGCTCTTTAGGTGCCACCTTTCTTCCTTTTCCAACAAGATTTTTTTCCTTATAGATTCCAGCTCCCCAATCCAATTTCTTGACTCTAAAGATGAATAACCTGCTCCTTCCAGGCTTTCAAGAAAATTAAGCTCCTCATTGATCTTCCTTAACTCCTCCACCACTTTTATTGTTTTCTGAGTTTCCCACTCCCGGGTTGCTTGCTTCATGTTTTTCAGATTCTCCATAAAGAGCTTGCCCATATTCCCAGGATCCCTCGGTAAATTTTTCCTCTAGGTGTCATGGAATAGTTAGATATAAGTGTCATCTTTTAGTCAAGAGGAGTTGGATTTGAAAGGGGAACCCAAATTTTTCTGATGTCCTTTTATTTCAAGGAAAATTGGAAGATGGTCATAGAGTCCCCCTTCTCCAACCCAGTGTCTGAACATAGGGGACTGAGCCACCAGAACTTCACCAAGTAGGAACCTGTACAATTTTTTCCCCACCTAGTCTTCTCCCACTCTTATGTTCCTCCAAGTGGCTCTAGGTTTCATTAAGTTGGCATCCAGCAGCTGAGATGTGGCCAACTTATTTAGAAAGAAATCAGTAAGATGATATTCCCTTGTAGAGGGTCCCCAAGATTCAGAAAGGCCTAAAGAAAAAATTAGGTCCCCTCCCAAGATCAGGTTTGGGTTCTTCAAAAACGATTTTGCAAAGAGGTCATCCCAAAACTACACTCTCTCCGCGTAGGGCCCGTACACATTTAGCAAAAAAAGAGGGGTACATAGCTCGTTTAAGTATACCTCCAGTGCCAAGGAATTTGTTGGACCCCAAGATGACAACTCCTTCAATTTTGCTGAGTTAAAGCCCGATGCTACTGCCCCTCATTTTCCTTTGGAATCCAAAGCTTGGAACACCCATCTAGGAAACATTGTTGAGTGAGTGTCTCTTACCTCCTCTCCGTGGCCCAAAATCTCTTGGAGGAATAAGACATCTGGTTTATGCAACCTCATCAGTTCCTTTAAGGATAGTTTTTTAGGCAGACTAGCCAGGCCTCTACAATTGTAGGAGATAATAATCATTGGTAACCATGCGAGGGTTATTGCGCTGCTGTAAGCACCACAGAGAGGGACCTTTACTTTTAGTATGCGATATTAAATTTAGATTTTACTTGTGACCTCAATAGGTTTGATTTCCTACCTCTCATATTTCTAGGCCCAACTGGAATAGGGTTTTTTTCCAGCCCTCCAATGGCTTTAATTTTACATTTTTTATTCACAATATATCTAAGGTTATAGGGAGGCAACCCAGGGGGACTCGACGGGGGTTAATTTGGCCATGGGACATAGCCACTAGGGGGAGGGAAGAGTAGTGATTATATTATTGAGAGACTCAATGATTTCATGCATTTTAATAAATTCCATGTCATTTATCCTGGAGGGACCAGGCTTTGATAGATCAATAAAAGAAGAGCACATGAATGAAAAAAAATAAGGATAAGAGACAAAGGACATACCCTCTAGAGGTGTGGCTTCAGCCTCTTCATCTCTTGGAGGATTCGGTACTTGTGAGAGCTGCACGACCTATTAAGAAACCTGTTGACTTGGAAGATTTTCTTGTTTCCCTGAGAGCGTTGTATCCTCCATTGTTGTGTCCAAGTATTCTATCCCTTCCATCAGATCCTCCTCTGGGTCCTCTTTTTCTTTAGCTTCTGTAGCAGATGTGCCTTCCTGTTTACCTTTTTTGCTTTCTTCTGCGACGGTGGAAAATAGCGAAATCTTTTGTAAGGTGCCCATACTTATGACACCTCTAACAACGAAATGGAAAGTGTTTGTAATACAAAATCCGGATGTACTCATAGTCTCTATATTTCAAGCACACTTCATCTACAAGGCCTTCCTGGGGGTTTAATTTTACCAAAATCCTGGCCACGCTCAGGTTCCTTGTTAGCTTGAAAGATGAATAAACTTCTAGATGTAGAAATTTGAATAATGGATGAGTTATTCACCGAGATTCTCCTGATCACACACTATTTTAGCTTCATGCATAATACAAAATCTCTTCTACCATTGATCATCACATGCAGAAATAAAGTCAATTGCATGCACACATTAAAGCCATAAAAATTCACACATATGAACACAGTATTTCATGGGAAAGCTTAAAGCTGAAAACCCCCAACTATCTGTATATTATACATGTCATGGAGATCATGTAACAATCATAGTACAAAACTCCTCACAAGCTCTCAGCACTATCTCCAATTGCTACACACTATCAAGCTAGATCTAGCAAAACTCATGCTCCAACCTTTAGCCACTTGATAGCCAACCTCAATTGCATGTTTCAATGCTATGAGATGGTCTCTTTATATAGATAAACCACCTATATTGAACTGCACAATTCTCATTGATTACTCCACCTATCTGTGTGTTGCAAATAGCAACAGTATAGTCACAACTGATAGTTAACCTGCTCTTTCACCTATTTCTGCACTGGTCTCCACTGAAACTGTCCATGCACTGAAGTTAACTGATGTATTCTTTAGTTAATTTATGAGTTTATAATTAGTGAATTAATTAATAATTAATTCACACCACTCTCACTAGTGTATCAATCAGTTAGACTAGATACAACTAGCTCAACTATGTTTAGATTAGTTAAACTGAACACAACTCCATTAGCTTCCTCAATCAACTCCACCAAACTCTGTCACATGAGTTCTAACTGAAGTATCCATGCAATAGCTCCACTTAACCCTTAGGAATAGCGTAATTCCTTCTGTCAGCTCCTGTGCCACATCTGTGCACTTAACTGAAGTGCTCCAAGAGAATAAGATAATGTTTATAGTTCAAATATTATTAAGAGCTAATAATATTCGACATATCTATTTTTAGACTGGCAATCTAAAAATAGATTCCGCCCAATATGTCTAAAAATAGAAATCCATCTATTTTTCCAACTTGACCAACCATCCATAAATAGCATCCCGTAACTTATAGAACATGATCCATATGTCTAAAAATAGACATAGTCTAAAAATAGACTTTGCGACAAAAACCACCTGTGTGGCCCCCACCTAGTTTAGGTGATCACTTTCCAGTCCATATCTCCAAAGGAATGATGTTTGTGGATGCCTCCTTCACTATTTCTTGCTGTAACTAACACTCCTCTCAACAAGAAAGGACTGACAAGAAGTGTTGATGTACCCATGCATTCGCCCTGCAACCTTCACAAGCGCCATGCAACTCCATGCATGCGACATGCAACTCCATGCATTCGCCATGCACTCTTTGCATGCGCCATGCAAACTCATGCATGCACCATGCAACTCCATGCATGTGCCATGCACCCTTTGCAAGCGCCATGCAACTCCATGCATCTGCTCTGCAACTCCTCTGAAACTGAATAGGCTCCAAACAACTCAATCAGCCTTGATGCATCTAGCATCTATCATCAAAGTCTTTGACTTCTGCTTGGCCAACTGCACATGTCATCAGGAACTACTGCGCTGTTGAACTCTTGCACCCATGCACTCTTGCACTTGCTGTCAACTTCCATCCGGGCCCGCATCCGACACCGCTGCCTTGATCCGCCCGCATCACTCCAATCGATCTTTGCTACTAACAATCTAGGCACTCAGAAGTTTGGGTGCCCAATCCATGAGATCCTACACCATCTCATGAATCTGCCCTTGTGGAATTCCTCATGGGATTAATCATAAAGGCCGGTCCCACTTCATACCTGGGTGTGGTGAGTCATGCACTCCTCTCCGTCTCCTGCTCCGGCAGTCGAAATTTCTCCTCAGGACGCAGGTCTTTCCACTCCATGATCATCATCTTGTGGTTGCTCCACATCTCGAGGTTCACTCTTACCTGCATGCAAAACCCGCTCCCTCTCAAGCTTCAATTGCATGTCTTTCTCGCCTGCATGCGACACTTGCTCCCTCTCAAGCTTCTGTTGCATGTATTCCTTCCACTTCCCAACAGTAGGAAGCTTCGTAGAAATCCCATCTACTTCAAATCTATAAATATTCTTCTGCATCTCCAGTTGTGGCTGCTCCACAACCTTTTGAGACTGCTTCTCACGCTGCATGTTGAGAGGATCCCTCTCAACCAACAAGTCACTAACCTCTGCTTTGCACCTCAAAGCTTTGCATGCATCTTGTACCTTAGTGCATGTAGATTCTTGGCTCGCGCACATTGCAATTGTCCCATCGTCGCAAAATTTTCTAACAAAAGAGCTGATTTTAAATCGATGATATCTCCCTCATCCGAGCTCCGATTCGACCGATTTTTTTTTTCAATTTGGGTATTTTTTTGCAAGGAATCCAAATATGCTATTTGTTTCTGAAAATATTTCACCAAAAATTTTCAGATATTCCCTACAAACTCGCGCACCCAAAAATTCTCGCTCTCATTCCATGTAGAAAATTATATACAATATGCATGTATATTTCCGGCTTTCTCCATCTTTATGTTTCTTGAGTTTATCCTAAAACTCAACCGCTTCAATGTCTTGAAATTTCTCCAATGATCAATATCACTCCGATACCATGTAGAAAATTTGAATAACTGATATGTTATCCACCGAGATTCTCCTGATCACACACTATTTTAGCTTCATGCATAATACAGAATCTCTTCTACCATTGATCATCACATGCAGAAATAAAGTCAATTGCATGCACACATTAAAGCCATAAAAATTCACACATATGAACACAGTATTTCATGGGAAAGCTTAAAGCTGAAAACCCCCAACTATCTGTATATTATACATGTCATGGAGATCATGTAACAATCATAGTACAAAGCTCTTTGCAAGCTCTCATGCACTACCTCCCATGCTACACACTATCAAGCTGGATCTAGCAAAACTCATGCTCCAACCTTTAGCCACTTGATAGCCAACCTGAATTGCATTTTCAAGCTATGGGATGGCCTCTTTATATGTTGTGATAACCACCTATATTGAAATCGCATAATCTTCATTGATTAATTCATCATCTGTGTTGCAAATTAGGTACTGCAGATAGCCACAATCCATAGTTAAACAAGCTCTTTCACCTATTTCCTCTGCACTGTCTCCACCGAAACCACCATGTCCAGGTTAACTGATGTATTCTTTAGTTAATTTATATATTTATAATTAGTGAATTACTTAAATAAATAATTCACACCACTCTCACTATTGTATCAATCAGTTAGACTAGATACAACTAGCTCAACTGAGTCTAACTGAGTTAAACTAAATACAACTCCACCAACTACTTCTATGACTCCACCAAACTCTGTCACATGAGTTCTAACTAAAGTCTTCATGCACAAATACACTTAAACCCTAGAAAAGCGTATTTCTCTCATTGCCGCATGTTCCACATCCGTATCTCACTCAAGTGCCCAAGAGAATAAGATAATAAGCGAGAGTCCAAATATTATTAAGAGCTAATAATATTCGACATATCTATTTTTAGCCTGGCAGTCTAAAAATAGATTCCGCCCAATATGTCTAAAAATAGAAATCCATCTATTTTTCCAACTTGACCAATCATCCATAAATGACATCCCGCAACTTATAGAACATGATCCATATGTATAAAAATAGACATAGTCTAAAAATAGACTTTGCGACAAAAATCACCTGTGTGGCCCCCACCTAGTTTTGGTGATCACTTTCCAACTAGGATCAGGAATGATGTTTCAGGATGCCTCCTTCACTATTTCTTGTTGTAATCTTCAACACTCCCTCTCAACAAGAAAGGACTGTATTTGCATGCGACATGCAACTCCATGCATTCGCCCTGCAACCTTCACAAGCGCCATGCAACTCCATGCATGCGACATGCAACTCCATGCATTCGCCATGCACCCTTTGCATGCACCATGCAACTCCATGCATGTTCCATGCACTGTGCTGCACCCCATCTGCCCCCCCCCCCCCCCCCCCCCCCCAACTCCCCTCCGAAAACCTTCGAATAGGTCTGCAACAACTTTGACTGGCCTTGATGTGATCTTGAGGTATCATCAAAGCCCGACTTCGGGAATCACCCCGCACATGTTCTTCAATGTGAACCACTGCGTCATGAACTCTTGCACCCATGCACTCTTGCACTGGCTGTCAACTCATCCGCGCTCCATCCTACACCGTCACTTTGATCTCCCGCATCATTCCAAATCGATCTTGTTAATTTCATCAAATGGGCACCTTGCAGCTGTCAATCCATGAGATCCACACCATCTCATGAATCTGCCCAAAATTCCTCTTCATGGGATTAATCATGAAGGTACCCCCACCATACCCGCCGGGTGTGCCCACGTGATGCACTCCCTTCCTGGGCTCATTGGTGACTGTACCCTCTCTGCATGAGTGGTTTCTTCCACTCCATGATCCTCTTGTGGCTGCTCCACATCCCGAGGTTCACTTTCACCTGTATGCAAAACTTGCTCCCTCTCAAGCATCAATTGCATGTCTTTCTCACCTGCATGCAACACTTGCTCCCTCTCAAGCTTCAGTTTCATGTCTTCCTTCCGCTTCCCAACAGTAGGAAGCTCCGTAGACATCCCATCTACATCAAATCTATAAAGATTCTTCTGCATCTCCAGTTGTGGCTTCTCCACAACCTTTTGAGACTGCTTCTCACGCTGCATGTTGAGAGGATCCCTCTCAACCACCAAGTCACTAACCTCTGCTTTGCACCTCAAAGCTTTGCATGCATCTTGTACCTTAGTGCATGTAGATTCTTGGCTCGCGCACATTGCAATTGTCCCGCCCTCGCAAAATTTTCTAACAAAAGAGCTGATTTTAAATCGATGATATCTCCCTCATCCGAGCTCCGATTCAACCGATTTGTTTTTTCAATTTGGGTATTTTTTCGCAAGGAATCCAAATATGCTATTTGTTTTTGAAGATATTTCACCAAAAATTTCAGATATTCTCTGCAAACTCGCGCAAAATTCTCGCTCTCATTCCATGTAGAAAATTATATACAATATGCATGTATATTCCGACTTTCTCCATCTTTATGTTTCTTGAGTTTATCCTAAAACTCAACCGCTTCAATGTTTTGCAATTGCTCCAATGATCAATATCACTCTGATACCATGTAGAAATTTTGAATAACTGATATATTATTCACCGAGATTCTTCTGATCACACACTATTTTATCTTCATGCACAATACAGAATCTCTTCTACCATTGATCATTACATGCGGAAATAAAGTCAATTGCATGCGCACATTAAAACCATAAACATTCACACATATGAACACAGTATTTCATGGGAAAGCTTAAAGCTGAAAACCCCAACTATCTGTATATTATATGTCATAGAGATCATGTAACAATCATTGTACAAAGCTCCTCACAAGCTCTCGACACTACCTCCAATTGCTACACACTATCAAGCTAGATCTAGCAAAACTCATGCTCAACCTTTAGGCAAAGGGGCTTGATAGCTAGCCTCAATTGCATATTTCAATGCTATGGGATGGTCTCTTTATATAGATAAACCACCTATATTAGGCTGCACAATTCTCATTGATTACTCCTATCTTTGTGTTTGCAAATAGCAGTATAGTCACAAGCGATGATTAACTTTGCTCTTTCACCTGTTTACTTGCTTGGTCTCCACTGGCATTTGTTCGTGCTTGAAGTTAACTGATGTATTCTTTAGTTGATTTATGAGTTTATAATTAGTGAATTAATTAATAATTAATTCACACCACTCTCACTAATTGTATCTAGTAGTTAACTTGGATACAAAAAGCTCAACTATGTTTAGATTAGTTAAACTGAATACAACTCCACTAACTTCCTCAATCAACTCCACCAAACTCTGTCACATGAGTTCTAACTGAAGTCATCATGCAATAGCTTCACTTAAACCCTAGGAAAAGCGTATTTCCTTCTGTCAGCTACATGTGCCACATCCAGGCATCAAACTGAAGTGCTCCAAGAGAATAAGATAATGTTTAGAGTCCAAATATTATTAAGAGCTAATAATATTCGACATATCTATTTTTAGCCTGGCAGTCTAAAAATAGATTCCGCCCAATATGTATAAAAATAGAAATCCATCTATTTTTCCAACTTGACCAACCATCCATAAATAACATCCCGCAACTTATAGAACATGATCCATATGTATAAAAATAGACATAGTCTAAAAATAGACTTTGCGACAAAAATCACCTGTGTGGCCCCCACCTAGTTTTGGTGATCACTTTCCAACTAGGATCAGGAATGATGTTTCAGGATGCCTCCTTCACTATTTATTGTTGCAATCTTCAACACTAGAAACTACCCCAGGGCATTTCCAATGGATCTAAAGGAAGATTCTATCCAGAAGGGAAGAGGGAGTCCTGGAAGCTTTACCCACACAGAGGACTCTTCCATCTTTTCCCTCTGAGCATCAAAGAGTGGTGTCCATCTTCGAAACAAAATTGGCCTCTTCTCGAAGCACCAATTTCTTGCGAATATCCATACCAGATGATATTTCTGTTCGAACTGAAAACTAAACCAGCCCTTCGCCAGAGCTTCTATTTCCACGGGTTTCCAAGGGGCTTCCTTCCATGCTGTATTGGTCAACTCAAGATATATTTTGCCAAAATATTTCTCCCCCTGATTCTTACCAGAAGTATTATCTCAATAGCTTCCATGAATTAATCTATGCTCATGTCTACTCCGAGCACATAGCACGGTCGTTCCTCCTTCTTCCTAATGGCTTTGATCTTCTTCCTCTTTGATCCAGGAGACCCACTTATTCCTCCTTCCCCTCCTTCCACTGGGCCTTCTCGAACATCTGCAGTGTTCACTACAGGCAACACAAGTCACCTTTCACCTTCTAAATTTTGAAGTTCATTTTCCAAAACCCTAGTGCCCCGTCCTTGTGAGGCTTCTAGGGTAATTACCACTTGACTATTTGAGGATCCACCAACTCCCCCTTAAACTTCCTACCCCTGTAAAGGCCTCTCCTGACTTCTACTAACCTACCCCTTGGTCCTCGAGGGACCTGAACCACCCTCAACTAGAAAAGGTCATGTACCAGTCGCTTCGCTCCCTTGTGAAAGGAGGAATTTCTCCAAAAAACCGAAACCCTATCCTTGAGATAAGGTTCTTAGCACACCAGATTCTACCTTAGATCTTCCTCTATCCTGATCCAACACTTCAGTCCTTTCCACCCCCAAAGCTTTCAAACCCATAAAGCTCGAAAAACCAATATTCGATAAAATGTTTTCTAATCCTCCCGTGTAAATCAGATAAAAGGAAATACCTGGCATTGTAGAAAAAGGCAGAGCTTAAAGGCTGGCTTCAAAATTTCTGCCTCCACCATAGGTCCTTGGCGTCGTTGCTGATACCATACCTCTTGATCCTTCCACTTTCCAGATGCAATTAAATGTGCTCTGGAATCTTTCCTATAACAGTTCTACCTCATTTCGAAAACCCCGCTGACCTCCTATGTCCGATCGTTTCGGCTCTGCTTCTGCAATGATAGGGAAAAAAATCTCTAGGTTCTTCTCTGAAAAATTGTGCCCCCAACAAGTGAGAAGGTCCTCCATTTTCGGCTCAACGTCCACGTGATCATTGTTGAAACCCATTTCTAAGACAACTTCCCAGCCTTAAACCTAAGCCGCGACAACATAAAGACTGCAGGTGCACAAAAACCCGATCCCCTGAATGACATCGAGTGAAAAGGTTAGGGTTTATGAAGTGTAACTCCATTACTAACCTCACTTATCCATGAGTGCTGCCAAAAACTCTCGTACTTCTCATGTCTTTTGCCTATGATGCCAGCCGCTCTCTAGTTTCTGATAAGAGCTGCTTGGTATCAATCTTGAGGCTCTCGCATGTGCCTGCCGAGAGCACTATGTATGACATGCAAAAATTGTAGGGTTCCGCCATATTTAGGGTTTCATCAAATCTTTTCATATTTGAATTATCTTCTACTAAATATATTATTATCATATAATATAGGACAAATGAAACAACTTATCAAGTTTGGGTATTTTTTTTTTAAGAAATTAATTTTGTTCTTGCATTTCCATATTACTAAAAAAAACAAATCTAATACCATAGAAATACAAAAAACAAAACAAATATCTTTTCAAAAATTATTGAATACCCAAAATTTATTCTTAAAAATATCTAAAATTTTTTGGGCAAAATCGACCAAAAACAATACCCAAAAAAAATCATTCCATCTATTAATTAGACTATGCTATTAATGGATAAATACATTTCTACAGTTAAAGTAGTTTAATCCACTTATTCAACCTTAACCATCGATAAATGTAAAATTGGAATGTTTTTAGTTATAGTATTTAATTTGTTATTAATAATCAATTACTTATTTACTAATTCTAATTTTTTTTCTTTTCTCCAATATCATATACTATTTTTCTAGAAGAAAAAATTGAACCATCTATTAATATCATAAAGAGTTACATAGTATATGCATGCTGCATTCAAAGAAATACATTTCCTTCCTTTTCAAGAAAGAGATGGAGTTACTTCTAGTGAAAAATATTTACAGCTAAAATATCTAATTGAGTCATAACTCAACATCCTTATGTCCCCCCAGGTTCCCTTGCCAGGGACATCACCCATAATAGGAGGAAACATTAAGACTGAGGCATATTTGAACCCCTTTGGTTCTGTAAAACTGGGTGGTAGGCACGGGTCTAGTTTCTAACAAAACGACCACTTTGAGTTTTTATCAGCAAAGTTTTTTCTCCCTGTCTCCCCCACCTCCTCATAGAGGAAAACAACCCGAAATAGAGACAGATAGAATATAGTTTTTTGAAGTAAAAGAGACAATAAAAAAGTTTCTATAAGTCTGATATAAATAAAAAAATGTAAGTGCAAGAAATTAATAACTTTTCAATTGAAAACAAGTTGTTTGAGATTTTGAACCAGCCCATCTTCAACTTCTACAACTATCCAAAGCCCCAGATCATGTCAAATTCCATCTTTAGAGATAAGGTTTTCTTTGTGGTTCCATTCACTCTAAATGAGGTAAACAGATATCTTGTTAAAAAGTAATTTTAATCTAGATACCTCATTAAGTAACGGAAGCAAGATATAATTTATGCATCGTTGAGTCCCATTGACCCATTTGAAAATGTTTAGAGAATCTCCAAAGATCTGGACCTCTCTATAGCTTAAAAGAGTGAGCGAGCATAAGAGAAGAAGTACAGATTTTAGCTCTACAAAGTTGTTTTTCCCCTACCCCATTCCAATAGAAGCTTTGAGAATTTTTCCTGAAGGGAAATGAATGACCAAACACGCTCCACATCTATCCCATGGGTTCGAGGCTCCATCAAAATAAGCCCAAGGCATAGTTCCTTCGATTTTTTCTGGTTGGATGACTGTTGGGGAATTGGAATATATTCATAAATGGAAACTCCTTTCGCTGCCAAATTTCCGATGGGAAATAGAGAGTCTTTAAAAATAGCATGATTTCTTGCAATCCAAGTTCCCCAAGCTATCAACAGGGGAATTTTTTGACCTTATCATTTGGTGCATCCTGCCACCACCTCTGCCATGCATCCTGAATCTCACCTCCTTCCCATTTTCGAGAAATTTTTAGCATCCTGAGGGTTTCATTCCAAAGGATTATACTGAAGGGACATGTAAGAAATAAATGATGTGTTGTTTCAGAGCTGTTATTAAAAAGAATGCACCATCCCACACCTATCTTCCCCCTTTTCTAAAAAAAATCCCAAGTAGGTACCTTTTTCTAGAGTATGCACCAGAAAAATAACCTTGTTTTAGTTGGTCCTTTCAGCTCCCACAAGGGTTTATGCCACTAAACCTAAGCACCCCAACCTTTCTGTGTCATAAGCCAACTATATCCAAACATCAGAGTGTATGTCCCCGACAGGGAGTGGACCCACCTGAGTTCATCCCTCTTATCTTGTAACCTGATATTTGAGTTTTGAAACTCCCTCATTAAATTCTCCCATTCCTTCATCCACCTTTCTTCAAGCTGGAGGTCTACCCCAGTCACACATCCTTTTCTCCACAATGTTGTTCTTTCATGATTTGCAATCTGGTTCAGGCTGGTGAAGCCTCTAGCATTTAGCAGCTTGATGAGATCTCTAAATAGTGAGTAATTCGCTGAGCAGCCCACCGAGTGATCCTGGCCCAACCTTACCCTGGTTCCCTCGCCTACTTGGAAAGCTAAACCTTCCTCGATAATATTCACCAAAGAAATAGTGGCTTTCCATACTATCGACAAGTTTTGAATGTTTTTTGTGGTAATCTCAGCCAGACCATGATTGACAGAGGGTCAATATATTTCCTCTTTATAACTGATCTGAAATTGTGAGAAAAAATTATTTCTCATACAGAGATTGATAGTAGGGGGCTTTTAATGGTTATTTCACCTTTACTAGAAAGGATGAAACCAAAAGCTCCTGGCCCACAAACTGACTCTGCCTAAAGAATTAAAATGTAAACACTGAAGTAGATCCGATCAATGAAATTATTTGTTTATGTGCAAAGTATTCATTAATCCAAATTTTATGTGTGAATAAGGAAGTTTAAGTATTCCACAAATGAAGTAATGTGGTTTTAAGTTGAACTAATGAGTTTTGTTCACTGTATAATGCTTCGTGGGAAAAGTGTACTTATGAAAAGTTACTGTTTAATGTAGCAGAATCTGAAATATAACAACAAAAATGCACAACATAATAGTAAGCATTTGTTTAAGCAGTTCACCCCTCTCTTGGGCTACCTCTGCTGGGTCCAAAAGCCTCTAATTAGGCTTTTCCCTTTTTCATTAATGCTCAAAATGTGAATTACACTGTGTAGAAAGCCTCAAAAGGCAAAATAAGCTACAAATTCAGAAACATAAGGCTGAAATCAGTATAAATCGATTATTCATTCACCTCCATTGGATGAGTATAGTCCAACACAACTGACCTTTCGTTAGGCCCTGGTGGCTCCACAACCAAAATCGCTGGTAGAATCACTGATAGAGCACCTTGATGGCTCTGCAAACTCTCCCAACAGCTCTAGAATGCTTCAATACCCCAAAATCAAACAACATTTCATCCCAAAAGGACTTCCCTAGCCAAAGTTATGGCTCATTTAATCAAACTGCCAGTTTTGCCTAGAATCACTCTAGCTAAGTCTGGCTAATTGCCAGATAGCGCCGAAAAATTTGGGCGGACCACCAAAGAGGCCACTGAAATGAAGGGCTGAAATTTTCGCACCAATGGTTTAACAAACCAACTACATGGTCCAATGGTCAAATCGCTCCACTATTATGCCACCGACCTGGGATCGAATCCGTCCGCGTTCAAACAAATTTTGAATTATCATTTTTGTTCCACCTTGGGGCCACGTGGTGACCTCCGGGCTGGCCATGTGGCGCCCTTTCATTGGCTGCCACTAGAATATTCCACAGAATATTTTGTGGAATTTTCCATGGAATATTCCCAGAATATTCTGTGGAATATTCTTTTTTTAATAAAAATATTTTTTCTCTAAAGTCAAATTTGGACCATTTTTTAACTGAAATTGGCAAACTTCAAAGCTGAATAACTTTCTCATACAGAGTCGGTTTTCAGTTTCGTTCACGTCTACAGGATCACTTTTCCGAGCTCTTTCTAGTCGATCTGGTTTCGACCAATTCTGAGAAACTTCATTTTCGAGCATTTTTCTACAAGAGACTTGATCTCCTGATCACACCTCCCAAATGGGAAGATTTTGGACCCCAAAAGCTCTCTGATCAGTGAAATTGATAATGTGGAGACTGATTCTCCACTCTTCCACGAATAACTGAAATCTACTCGATTTCATCAAATGAAGCTTTTGAGAAAATGATAATCTGTCTCTGGAATCAACTGATAGACCATTGCTAAGATTGACGGAGTCATGATGCAAATTATTAAAATTTGTAGAACAACAATTGTAATCTGCAGGAAAAAAAAACTTTTTCTACACTGATCAAACTTCCGAGAAGACTTAAAATAACTTTCACCTTGCAAACTATTCCCATGGAAAATTCTACCATTCTGAAACCATCTTTGTCCCATGCTGAATTGTGTGTCCTTCTTGCTTGCACTACTTTTCTTTGACACTTAATTCATTGCATTGGCTGACCCAAAAGGTAAATTATGCAACATAACATCATCTTCTTTCAAAGACAAACTGTTATTAAACTGAGACAAATCATTATCAACGTCATAAAAAGGCGAATGCTCAAAATCTGGTCGTTTCAACATCAACAAAGTTAGACTTTGACTTGCATTAACCGGTCTTTTCAATTGACTTGCATGGAGTAAAGAAGATTCCAAATTCTTTTTGTGAGCTCTCACAATGTACTCTTTACCATCTTTGAACAAGTGATACTTGTTTTCATGGCAATGAAAGATAGCCTTCCTGTCAAATAAATAAGGACTTCCCAAAACAATACCTGAGATATCAAGCGACACCACATCAAGTTCCACGGTGTCAATAAAGTGTGCAGTTATTGCAAAGTGCAATATGCACTTCCTTGAGACTTTCAAACTGGCATCCCTACATATCCATCCAAGTGGATAAGGCTTCGGATGTGGAATGGTCTCAAGTTTAAGCTGCTTGACCAAGTCTTCAGATATGAGATTCTCTTGTGAACCACTATCAAATAATGTGTCAATTTTGGTATGTTTTGAAATTACCCTCACATGAAAGAGCTCTATCCTCCTCTTTTCTTCATGAGTATCTTTGTGAAAATTCAAAGAGCTATAATTGGGAATTGTGTCTTGCGCCACTTTTTTCCCCTTAATGTTATTTAAAACCATGGCTATTCTTTTTGTCTCATCTCCTGAGTCTGACCCTAAGTCTTGCTCAACCATTGCTACAATTTTCTCCTTTTCTTTGGTCTTGTTTTTGATCTTGTATCTTTCTGGTTTCAGTTCAGGATGAATCTTCCAGCAATGATCTTCATCATGACTTGTCTTAGAACATTTTTTACAAAAAAACTTTTCTTTTTCTTTTCTTGAATTTGCAACTCTCTTCTTTCCTTCGTTTTTGAAATTACTATCCTCATCAAAAGTATTCTTTCCTCTAGCTTCTAAATGTGTATCCTGGACACAGACTTCATCTAAGCTGGTAGGATTAAACATTAGAATAGTATGTTGCAGATAATTGTGCAAACCTCCTATGTATTTCAACAATGTGTCTTGACTTTGTAAGTCTACCCCAAGTAGAAGTGCACTCCTTCTAAACTCTTGGGTATAATCTTGCACATTTTGACCCTTAAGTTGCCTAAAATTTTTCCAATTCATGATTTCTTTCTGAATATGAGCAAGAGGATAAAACTGTTTCTTAATAGCTGTAATAAACTCATTCCAAGTTAGAGTTATCTTACCATGCTTTTTAGTTTCCTCCCTAGCTTTGGCTTCCCACCAAACCAAACCTGCTCCATCCATTCTCAAAGAGGCTAATTGGATTTTTGTGTCATCATCATGCAAATTCTAAATTCTTAGATAGACTTCTAGCTGTCTAATCCAGTTATCCAATTTTTCTGCATTCACATCACCATTAAACATCAAAAACTCAAACTTCACATGAAGCTTTAACAAAGGATTTTTAAGAGATGTTTTTGTTTTGTGTGACTGATTAACAGAAGTTGAAGAGGATGATGTGGAGGAAGAGGATGACGATGGAGATGGTGGATCACCATTTCCTCCATTCCCTTTCTTAGACTCATCTTTGTCTTTCTTCCCTCCTGAAGAATCTCCTTCTTCTTTTTGGTTTCTAGACCCTTCTCCAGCAATCCTTTCATTTCTCTCCTGGTATAGGATCCTAACCATCTCAATCATGTCCAAGAAATCTTTTCTAAAGAATCTTTCTTCTTCCTTGGGATCCATTTCCTCATGTACTTCTCTTTCTCTGGAAGACATGTTTGTGGCTGATTCTAAGGCTAATGAGGATGAAATGGAAGGTGGAGATAATGGCATCCTAGCCCTCCTTGGTTGAGGATTAACTTGTTCTCTAACCAATTGACCTTCCCCTCTTTTCAATTTCAGCGTAGTAAGCATCAAATTTTGTAGAACAACACAATATTCTTGCACAAATTTCACAAACTTCTTAAGCACAACCTAAAGCTTTGATACCAATCTGATCTGAAATTGTGAGAACAAAGTATTTCTCATACATAGATTGAAAGTAGGGGGCTTTTGCTGGTTATTTCACCTTTACTAGAAATGATGAAACTAGAAGCTCCTGGCCCACAAACTGACTCTGCCTAAAGAAATAAAATGTAAAAACTGAAGAAGATCCGATCAATGAAAGTATTTGTTTATGTGCAAAGTATTCATTAATCCAAATTTTATGTGTGAATACGCAAGTTTAAGTATTCTACAAATGAAGTAATGTGGTTTGAAGTTGAACTAATGAGTTTTGTTCACTGTATAATGCTGCTTGGGAAAAGTGTACTTATGAAAAGTTACTATTTAATGTAGCAGAATCTGAAATATAACAACAATAATGCACAACATAACAGTAATCATTTGTTTAAGTAGTTCACACCTCTCTTAGGCTACCTCTACTAGGTCCAAAAGCCTCTAATTAGGCTTTTCCATTTTTCATTAATGCTCAAAATGTGAATTACACTGTTTAGAAAGCCTCAAAAAGAAAAATAAGCTGAAAATTCAGAAATAGAAGGCTGAAATCAGTATAAATGGACTATTCATTCACCTCCATTGGATGAGTATTGTCCAACACAACTGATATTTCATTAGGCCCTGGTCGCTCCACAACCAAAATCGCTGTTAAAATCACTGATAGAGCGCCTTGATGGCTCTAAAAACTCTCCCAACAGCTCCAAAATGCTTCAATACCCCAAAATCAAAAAAAAATTGTCCCAAAAGGACTTCCCCAGCCACATTTATGGCTCATTTACTCAAACTGCCAGTTTTGCCTAGAATCAGTCCAGCTAAGTCTGGCTAACTGCCAGATAGCGCCGAAAAATTTGAGCGGTTGCTAAATTTAGGCAGACCACCAAAGAGGCTGCCAAAATTAAGGGCTGATGTGTAGGTGCATGGGACCGTGACCGTCGGAAGACTTAGAGTTAAACGCGCATATAATAAAGTTGTAACCATATGGTTTAATGAATCTCCGCTCCAAGTGCTAACTCCACTGAACCACGTCCCACATTTGATATGCGCCAATATAACATTCAAAGTTTTAAATAATTTTTCACACCAATGGTTTAACAAACCAACTACGTGGTCCAATGGTCAAATTTCTCCATTATTATCCCGCCGACCCGGGATTGAATCTGTCCGCGTTCAAACAAATTTTGAAATGCCATTTTCGTTCCACCTTGGGGCCACGTGGCACCCTTTCATTAGCTGCCACTGGAATATTCTGCATAATATTATGTGGAATTTTCCACGGAATATTTCCAGAATATTCTATGGAATATTCTTTTTCTAATAAAAATATTTTTTTTCTGAAGTCAAATTTGGACCATTTTTTAACTAAAATTGGCAAACTTCAAAGCTGAATAACTTTCTCATATGGAGTATATTTTTAGTGCCGTTCACGTCTACAGGATCATTTTTCTGATCTCTTTCCATTCGATCTGGTTCGGACCAATTCTGAGTAACTTCATTTTTGAGCATTTTTCTACAAGAGACTTGATCTCCTGATCAATAACAGAAGTCCAGAGGTTATCAAGGGTAATAAGTCTCCAAGCTAGCTTAGCTTCCAACGCCTTTGAGAAAGAGGTTAACTTTTTTATTCCCGAGCATCCCCAAGCTTTCGGTCTGACTATGTTCTCCCTGGCCACCCACGGAGTCACATGGTCATGTTTTGATCCCTCCCATAAGAATATAATGCAAACCTTGTTTATGGAGGTGATGATGTTTTTAGGGACCCATGATAGACGAACCCAGTATACAGGAATAGCCATCGCCACCGATTTTATCAAGACAAGCGTTCCTGCTCTTGATAACCATTTGAAACTCCCACGCTTCATTCTCGCTTCAATTTTTGTTTAGAGTCACTTCCAAGCCCATGTCAAATATGAGTCTGGCTTTAAGAGGAAACCCAGGTATTTAAATGTGTCCTCAAGGGATTTAACTTCAAACTGGAAAATTCCTTCAATTATTCTCACTTCAGCCCTCGAGAGGCCAGCCGTTGTCATGGAGGATTTCTGACAATTTATATTAAGGCTCGTGGCTTTCAGGAAGAGGGCCAACAACTCCTTTAGACACTTGCAATATTGCAAGCTACCATCACTGAACAACAAACAAAAAATGTGTGACAAATAAACTCACAGCCACTTCAATTCCTTTTAATTCCCCTCTTCTTTTTGCTTTGTGTATCATCAGGCTCAGTCCTTCAACTGCCAATAAAAATACTAAAGGGGAGATGGAACAACGTTGATGAAGACCCATTTGAGGTTTGAAGAAATTTGTTGCTACACCATTTATCAAAACAACAATACTTCAAGAGAAGATACAGCTCATAAACCAATTGATAAATTCAATCTTGAAACCAAGATGAGTCATTAGCAACCTTAAGTACATCCAGCTGATTTTATCATAGGCCTTGGAGAAGTCAACTTTTACTATGGCTCCTTTTTTCTTGCTTCTCTTAAGGCTGTGGAGAGTTTCCTGAGTTACCCCAACAACCTCATCGATTTGTCTTCCATCTAGGAATCCAAATTTTTCTGGCGAGATGTTTCTTGAGAGAAAATATTTTAGACGGGTGGCTATCACTTTTGAAATGATATTATACATATAGGAGCAGAGGGAGATGGGTC
Source organism: Pinus albicaulis (assembly GCA_034641835.2). NCBI lineage: Eukaryota > Viridiplantae > Streptophyta > Pinopsida > Pinales > Pinaceae > Pinus > Pinus albicaulis. The sequence goes on along the minus strand of CM076575.1, from coordinate 1,095,684,577 downwards.
ATAAATAATCAAAAGATAAAGGGTGGTATTTTTTAGGGATTAGGACTGGGAACATAGCATTGAAAGGCTCATAGATTGTCCCCAATCTGCAAGAATATTCCACCACTTCGACGAGGTCTTCACCTAGAAATTCAAAGATGTGTTAAAAAATTCAAATATCCATCCATCTGGCCTAGAGATTTTGTCCTTTTACATGGAGTTTAAGGTATCTTCTACTTCCTCCTTTGAAACTGGCTCCATAATGTTGTCGTTTCCTTCTTCGTCAACAAAGCTGAGGAAAAAATGGGCCACCCTTATTACTTCATCTATGGAGATTCTTGCAGGAGCTTTGAAAAGGTCTTTAAAATGACTTATTCCTATAGTGGATAGCTCCTCAAATGAGCGGGCCCATTGTCCATTCTCCTTTTGGAGTTCCCAAATAGTGTTTATACTTTCCCTTCCCTTGGCATAGTTCTGAAAGAACATTGTTTTTTCATCGCCTGCTTGTAGCCATATTGTCGTGCTCTTTAGGCGCCGCCTTTCTTCATTTTCCAACAATATTTTTTTCCTTATAGATTCCAACTCCCCAATCCAATTTCCTGACTCTAAAGATGAATAACCTGGTCCTTTCAGGCTTTCAAGAAAATCAAGCTCCTCATTGACCTTCCTCAACTCCTCCTTTTTTATTGTTTTCTGAGTTGCACACTCCCGGGTTGCTTGCTTCATGTTTTTTAGATTCTCCATAGAGAGGTTGCCCATATTCCCGGGATCCTTGGGTAAATTTGTCCTCGAGGTGTCTTGGAATATTTTGATATAAGAATCATATTTTAGCCAAGAGGATTTGAATTTGAAAGGGGAACCCAAATTTTTCTACTATCCTTTTATTTCAAGGAAAATTGGAAGATTCTCAGAGAGTCCTCCTTCCCCAACCCAGTGTCTGAATACAGAGAACTGAGCCACCAGATCTTCAACAAGTAGGAACCTGTGCAATTTTTTCCCCACCCAGTCTTCTCCCACTCTTATGTTCTTCCAAGTGGGTCTAGGTTTCGTTAAGCTGGAATCCACTAGATGAGAAGTGGCCAACTTATTTTGAAAGAAATCAGTAAGATGATCTGCCCTTGCAGAGGGTTCCCAAGATTCCAAAAGGCCTAAAGAAAAATTTAGGTCGCCTCCCAAGATCAGGTTTGGGTTCTTCAAAAAATATTTTGCAAAGAGGTTGTCCCAAAACTGCACTGTCTCCGCACAGGGCCCATACACATTTAGCAACAAAAGAGGGGTATAGGGATTGTTTGAGTACACCTCCAGTGCCAAGGAATTTTCTCAACCCCAAGATTACAACTCCTTCAATTTTGCTGAGTTAAACCCCGATGTTATTCCCCTTGATATTCCTTGGGCATCCAAAGCTTGGAACGCCCATCCAGGAAAAATTCTTGAGTGAGTGTCTTTTACCTCCACTCCGTGGCCCAAAGTTTCTTGGAGGAATAAGACATCCGGTTTATGCAACCTTATCAGTTCCTTTAAGGCTAGTTTTTTAGGCAGACTAGCCAGGCCTCTACAATTGTAGGAGATAATAATCATTGATAACGATGCAGGTGTGATTGTGCTGTTCTAAGCACCCCAAAGAGGTACCTTTGCTTTCCTTCCACGATATCAAGTTTAGCTTTTACTTATGCCTTGGATAGGTTTGATTTCCCACCTCTCATCTTTCTAGGCCCAACCGGAATAGGGTTTTTTTCCAGCCCTTCAATGGCTTTAATTTTCCATAGTTTATTCAGAAGAGATAAAAGGTTATAGGGAGGCAAGCCAGGGAGACTCGACAGGGGTGACTATGACCCTAGGACATAGCCACTAGGGGGAGGGAAGAGTAGTGATTATACTATCAAGAGACTCAATGATTTAATTCATTTTAATATATTCCATGTCATTTTTCCTAGAGGGACCAGGCTTTGATAGATCAATAAAATAAGAGTACATGAAAGAAAAAAAAGAAGGATAAGGGATAAGGGGCATACCATCCAGAGGTGTGGCTTCAGCCTCTTCATCTCTTGGAAGATTCAGGGCCTGTGAGAGCTGCAGGCTTATTCAAAAACCCGTTGACTTGGAAGATTTTCTTGTTTCCCTGAGAGCGTCGTATCCTCCATTGTTGTGTCCAAGTCTTCTGTCTCTTGCATCATATCCACCTCTGGGTCCTCATTTTCTTTAGCTTCTGTAGCAAGATTTGCTGCCCTGTTCACCTTTTTTTCTTTCTCCTATGACGGTGGCGAAGAGGGAAATCTTTTGTAAGGTGCCCATAGTTATGACACATGTGAAAATGAAATGGCAAGTGTTCATAATCCGAAATATGGATGTACTTGTAGTCTCTCTATTTCAAAAAAATTTCATCTACAAGGCCTTCCCGAGGGTTTAAGATTACCAAAATCCTGGCCGCACTCAGGTCCCTTATTAGCTTGAAAGATGAATCAACTTCTAAAAACTGCCCCAGGGTATTTCCAATGGATCTTAAGGAAGAGTCTGTCTAGAAGGGAAGATGGAGTCCTAGAAGATTTACCCACGTAGGGGACTCTTCCATATTTTCCCTCTCATCATCAAAGAGTGTCCATCTTTGGTACAAAACTGGCCTCTTCCCGAAGCACCAATTTCTTGCTAATACCCATTCTATATGATCTTTCTGTTCGAACTTCAGACTAAACCAACCCTTTGCGAGAGATTGAATTTATATGGGTTTCCCACGAGCTTCCTTCCATGCTATATTGGCCCAGTTAGAGATGTATTTTGCTGAAAATTTTCTCCACCTCACTCTTACCACAAGTATTGTCTCAGTAGCTTCCACGACTTCGTCTATGCTGATGTTTACTCTGAACACATAACACATTCGTTACTCTTTCTTCCTAATGGCTTTGTTCTTCTTCCTATTGGATCCAGGAGACCCACTTCCTCCTCCTTCTGCTCCTTCCACTGGGCTTTATCAAACATTTGCAGCATCTGCTACAGGCGACACTGGTCACCTTTCACTTGCTAAATTTTGAAGTTCCCTTTCCAAAACCCTAGCACCCTGTTCTTGTGAGGCTTCTAGGGTAATTATCACTTGACTGTTTGAGGATCCACCAACTCCCCCTTGAACTTCCTACACATCTAAAGGCCTCTTCTGACTTCTACTAACCTTCCCTTCGGTCCTCGAGGGACCCGAACCACCCTCAGCTAGAAACAAGCCTATTTTGGTCGCTTCGCTCTCTTGTGAAAGGAGGACTTTCTCCGAAAAAATGAAACCCTATCCCTAAGATAAGGTTCTTAGCACACCAGATTCTACCTTAGATCTTCCTCTATCCTGATTCAACCCTTTAGTCCTTTCCACCCCCAAATATTTCAAACCCATAGACCTCGAAAACCCAATATTCGCTACAATGTTTTCTAACCCTCCCGTGTAAATTAGATAAGAGGCAATACCTGGCACTGTAGAAAAAGGTAGAGCTTACAGGTCAACTTCGAAATTTCTACCTCCACCACAGGTCCTTGACACTATTGCTGATACCACCCCTCTTGATCCTTCCACTTTACAGACAAAATTAAACGTGCTCTAGAAGCTTTCCTGTAACAGAGCGGCCCCATTTCCAAAACCCTGTTGATCTCCTGATTCTAATGGTTTTGGCTCCACTTCTGCAATGACAGGGAATAAAAATTTCAGGTTCTTCTCTGAAACCTCATGCCCCCAAAAATTGAGGATGTCCTCCGGCATCGGCTCAATGTCCATGTGATCATTGTCGAAACCAATTGCTAAGACAACTGCCCCACTTTAAACCTAAACCACGACAACATAAAGACCACAGCTGCACAGAAGCCATATCCCCAGAATGGCATCGAGTGAAAATGTTAGGGTTTGTTAAGGGTAACTCCATTAATAACCTCGCTTATCCATGAGTGCTTCCAAAAACTCCCGTACTCCTCGTGTCTTCCACCTACGATGCCATCTGCTTTCTGGTTTCTGACAAGAGCTGCTTCGTGTCAAGCTTGAGGTTCCCACATGTGCCTGCCCAACGCCTTGTGTACGACTTGCAAAAAATGCAGGGTTACTCCATACTTAGGGTTTCATCAGATATTTTCATATTTGAATTATCTTGTACTAAATATCTTATTATCATATAATATAGGATAAATGAAATAACTTATCAAGTTTGGGTTTTTTTTTTTTTTAAGAAATTAATTTTGTTTTGGAATTTCCATATTACTGAAAAAGAAAATCTAATACCATAGAAATACAAAAAAAGAATATATATCTTTTGAACAATTATTGAATACAACTTAAGCTACTTTTATATAAAAAAAACGGTTACCCATAAATTTAAAGTTTTATTGCTACTATGCGTTACCAATGTCATTGGCCTATAAATTTTATAAAATATAAGTGTAAACTTATGAGTGAGCATATCAATGTTGTTTTAATGATTTAAACACAAGTGAAGATTAAATAATAATTATCGTTTTAAATTTGATTGAGCATAAACACGTTTTCCCCTTCAATATTTCTTAATGGGAGGATAGAAAAATTAATTTAGAGTACTCTAAATATTGTAAAATAAATTTTCAATTAAAAATATTTTATTTTATTTTTCATTTTTATTTTTTAAATTGTATTATTTTTTTAAATAAATAATTATATGTTAATTATTTCAATATAAATTTATCTTGATTACAATGAATGCATATAGTTCTATGGTTTGAATTTTTTTTTACTTTTCACTTGAATCTCGCTACAATATTTTGAATTGATACCTATGAGGTTGTTAAATTCAACTGATACTACCAAGCATAAATGAGTTCCTTGGGTTTGGGGAATGAGGAAGGGGTGAAAAACCCTTCCAATAGAAATGTGGTGATTGAACATCATCAGAGGAGTATCATGGGTCTTGGTAACCTCAGGGGTAGTAGGCACATGCAAGAGAACCCATTTTTAGGAGTTTAATGGAAAATGAGGTTGAGAGGGATATGAATTCCCAAGGTAGCTAAGAACTTGAAATATCCTATCCCCCTAAAAAATTTTGAGGACAATTGACAACATATGAAGGACCATTCTTTTATATGAAATATTGTGGGTGGGTGACCATCGTAGAAGGAAGTAGAGAAGTGGATACAATAGAAGTGGAAAATGATAGGTTATTTTGAGCTCAAGATTGGTTCTGAAGGGTTATTCAACATAATTTTCTCTGGTTAGGAAGAAACAAATAGTGTATTTGTGGGGGGAAATTATTTCTCGAATAATGTTGGCATGTATATGAGACACTGGGAAGAGTGTTCTAACTTGATTAAGGAAGAATTTATTTCCTTTCTATTATGGGTTAGGAAATACCCTCAATGAATTCATTTTTGGATTCCGTAAATTCTCGAGGGTATTGGTAACTCCATAGGTAACTTTCACAAAGTATCATCTAGGTTCTTGAATCCATTGATTTGGGTACTGGGACAAGGTGTGGATGCAAATTTTATATATTGAGAGAATTACATTTAGACATTGAAGATGACATAAGAATGGGAATATGTTCAAGTATTACTTTTTTCTAAAGAAGTAACAACAACTGGTAGGGTCTAAAGAGGTAGTAGAAGGTTTTAACAGACTGGTGAAAAGGCCTAGAGAGCGTAGAACAAAAAATAATTTATAGGACCAGAAGAAAGCATAGGTAGGAAAGGTGATATCAATTTTTTAGGACATGGACAAAGGGATATCACTTCTATAGGATATCACTATGACAAAAAATAGATTTCGAAATGTTTTCATACAAACAAGCCCCAAAAAGGAATACTCCTGAAGAGGTGCCAAAGATGGAGGGCCTATTTGGACTACCATGGATTGCAAAGGTCTTGAAATTGATGGAACAAAACACTAAAACGCTAGGAGAGGATGAAAAATATTTCATAAGTATCATCAATATCTAGGAACAACATGACATGTAAGAGCTTCATCCCAAGAAATAAGAGCTCTATGCACAAGTTTATCTATGTTGGAAAATTTAAGGAGGATCATTTGAGGTAGGTGGTAGTGGTACAACAAATTAACAAGGTTAGATGGATAAAGGCAAAGAGTTGATACTGAATGAAGGAAAAAAGGAAATAGATAAGAATGAAAACAAATGAAATAAAAACCATGGGAGAATACTTTATTAACTTAGGTCAATTTGTCACCATATAAAATATCTACCATTCCTCTGAACATTTTCCTCAATGAATATAATTATGTAGAACATTAGATAGATTAATATCAAGGGAAAGTAGAGATACTTGAGAGAAAGGGTAGACAAGGAGAAAATAAAATTGGTAATTTTGTAGGAAACCAAGGTTTCGATGGAAAAAGCATATGAGATTGCAGGTAAATGTTGTAAGGGATGTGCTATAATGGCCCTGGATGCTACGGGGAGTTTATGGGGATGAAAAACCTTACAGAGCCCACCAGATATAAAATTCTATGATTGGATGACATGTTCTGGGTTTTTTCAGGTAGTTTTAGATATTTTATATCAAAGGAAAAGGTTAGCCTCAACACATTATATAACCCTCATATCTTAGGAGAAAATGTGGCATTCCTATATAGACTTAAGGCCCAGAAGAGGTTTATCCACAACATGGTATGGATACCAAAATGTGGAAAAATAATATAAAAAGATGTTAAATCAATGAAAAACATTGATCATACTTTAAGATTTGACATTAGATATGTCAATTTGAAATATATCCATACATCTCTAGACTACCATGAACAAACACATAGGAAATCGTCTGCAATGATATGGTAACTAGGATTACCAAATTTTTTATTTGTCTTAGTAGTGCAACATTTTTTTGGAAACCATTGATTAATGGATCGAAAAAATCAAGAAACAAGAAAAAGAAGACATTGAAAATGATGTTGAAATCAACGAATTTGACTCATTCATTAGAGATGAACCTATAACTTGTGCATGTTACTATAGAAATAGAATTTCTACTCTTCGGAATTTAATATATCATGAAATTAAGTACTACGAAAGTATTGAAGACTACTTTTTTGTCATATAATTCTAAAATAAAGGTAGCAAACATGACCATTCAATACTATGGACAAAGAATGCAACAATATTTATTAGAAATACTGTCATAGAAATTGATAAATTCATTAATACATACATGTCATGTGATTCCTCAATAATTACAGATGAATTAAATACATTACATCGCCATCGACATACAAAATCTTCTAGGGAAGAAAAAATCTACATTGTAGATTCAATTTCCCACAACCGCTAATGAAAAAAACAAGATTATTGAGACCTTTACAATGTGACAACAAAAACAAAATCCAATACTAAACTTTCAAAAAAATAAAAATGCTAAATATGATGTTGGATATACATTCGATATTTTTTTGATTGAATTAGAGCTAATGCATGAAGATTATATGCATGCAATAACATGCAACTTCAATCGTACATCTATATTATTACAAAGAAAACCATCATACAAGTGGAAAAATAGTTTTTCCAAACATATTCCAAAGATAATTAATGCAAGAATTGAACCTCAATTCATAGTTAACTCATACACAACAAATACATATTGTAGATCGTACATGAAAAAAATTGACAGAACAATGACAACAACTTTCAAACGTCGACTAGAAGAACATCAAAATTCAAACTTTCAAATTGTAAAAACAATTAGTAGGCTTGGAAAAGATTTGGTAAATATTCAACAATTGTCTGCACAACAAGTTGTGCATGGAACTCTATCTATACCACTAAATACAAGTTGAAGAAATTGTACATTCATAAACACTTCACCCATCGAACAACAAGTATTTATACTAAAGAAAAAAAAAGAATTACAATATCAAGAAGATGATTATGATGCTATAATATCTCCTTCAATAATTTACTACTACATCTGTCATCTTGAAGGCATCAACAACATATTCTTATGAGATTTTGCATCAAGTTTTATGAAAGAAGACATAAAACAACGAAATAGTGCCAACCCATATGTTATTAGATACATGAAATACAACAAGCATAAATACTTAGACATTTACCATCGAGAAAGACTAATGTTGTTTCTACCATATAGAGTAGATAAAAAAAAATCAATAAACAATACTCTACATGGGACAATACCTACAATTAAGTCATCGACATGATACAAAAAAATGAAAGAAAATTTGCATATGAAAAAAACGCAACATGAGGCGTCCTTGAAGATGAAAGCATGAGATTGGAAGTAAATAATAACAATTATTCAATGTAGAGACTTTTAATCAAACATAAGAATGTATCGAATAATATTTTAAAAATTACTTGCAAAAATTTCAAGAAACAAAAAATATAAAAACACAATTAAAATGATTTTCAAATCGTACAACAACCACACATAATGGATGATACAAAATTAATTAACATTATAAATCAGTTAGATCGAGAACAACCAAAAATAGTAAAGGAAACAATTTTCCAAAAAATATCTAATCCAAAAAAATAAATTTACTTATTGCTAATATGTGGTGTGGGAATTGGAAAAACATTCACCATTATAGCAATATTCCAATCACTAATGTGATTTTACAATACAAAGATGTGTTATCACCCTTCAAAAATAAAATGGTTTATATGTACTTATGCTAAAAAATCAATGTTTAATGGAGGAGGGGTCACATTGCACTCTGCCCTCTATATGTCATTTAACAAATCAAGTTACTTGCCACTAAGTAGTGAAAAGTTGTATGGTTTAAAAATTACTTTCAATAGCTTCATGTGTTTCTCATCGAAGATGCATCACTAATTGGAACAACATCGCTAATTGGAGCAACATTCTTGTACGAAATTGATAACCATTTGTGAAAAATAAAGCACACACCAACCAATTACTTTGGCAATGTTGACTTAATACTCTCAAGAGACCTATATTAGGAAAAACATATGAAAGACTCATTCATCTTTCAAAAACCAATCCCTCATCAACAAATAATGTAATACTCATGTTGGTAAGATGAAATCAAGTTTTATGAATTGTGTGTCACGTTGCAATAGATATACATTTATTTCACTAGGATATTAAACAAACTGAGCCTCAAAGTACAATTAGATGAAGACATCAATTACATAAATAACCATTGCTATAAAACAACAATAATAGATCCATTGTTTCCATCTGTTTTTTATATAAACAAATATGTAGACATACACAGTGAAAAAATTATCTCGCTAGTCAATACAGAACTAATACTCATTGAATATATTGATGAACTTGAAACAAATCAAGAGAGGATGTCAGCTTATGAAAAAAAAAATGATTACCAAAAATAATATCGTTTAAACAAAATATGATTGTTAAATTACATGGTGATATAATTACAACATATTAAGCAAACTAGTAAATCGTGTGGATGGTATATTCAAATCATATACAATAAAACAAAAAGATCAAGATGTCATTTGGATAGAATTTCTAGATCCATCAATTCGAAAAGCACAAATAATTGAACAAAGTCAACTACATGATAAAAGCATTTCACCAAGTTGGAAACCAATACTACAAGTAGTAAGAAAAAATGAAATTTATAGAAACAAACTCAGATAACTATTCAAAAGAAATTTCCGATACAATTAGCATGCATTCAAAAAATTCATAGAACACAAGGTCTAACTCTAAATGTTCTCTCCTTTGACCCAATAGGTGTGAGACGACATGTAATTGTGTACAAAACATTATAAATATTGAAAAACATCGAGTCAATATGCTTGTTAAATAAATTATCACGAAAAAAATTTCATGTGACAAACAAAGTATCACATCAAATGAGTTACCTAACAACAAAAACACCATGGCTAGAAAAAAAAATACATAGATTAATATCCTCTAGAAACTTGTTAACTTCTACAATGAACACATGTAAATTAAAAAATAATCTTTAAGATATTTTGCAAGACAAAGAATTAATGGAAATAATTATTATTTGCTTCAAGAAACTCATCTACAACAAATTAAACGAAAAAAATTGAACTAATAGTCACAAATATATATGTTGAACAATAAATTTTCATATTCAATATCTATGTTACACGATTCACATGTATATCAATAATAACTAACACAATCACACTATCAAGCATTGAACTACTACAAAGAAATCTACATTTAAATTAATTGAAAATTTAAATATTAATATCCATGCAAACAATCAAAGTACAAAGTTACTACAATAATATATGCAACCTTTGCAAATTCAAGAAATTACATATAGTTTTGTTCTATCATTGATCATTCATCATATTTGGACAAACTTATAACTTGCAAAATGTAAATTTCACATATTAGACGCATATTAGATTAACAACAATATAGATCAGATAAAACTTCAATATGTAAACTATATTATTAATCAAAGAAATTACACACATTTATAAATGAATTAGTCTCAAGATAGGAAATCTATCTTGGACGCACAATAATGTGGTTGAGAGAATATGTCAACCACACACTAAACTAGGAATATATATAGTTCTAGCTACCTCCTATAATGTAGGAACATACTCCTTATATAGAGAGTTACAACCAGATACAAGTAGGAATTACATATTCCAACACCCTCCCTTAATGACTACTTGTCGTGATATCGATTCACAAAATCTAGTTGTGCTCAATCATAAGAAAAAAGGATATGTCGATGTCCATATAAAGGAGCAACCATCCACTAGAATGCATCGGTACCAACTGCTACAACTGCTGGTCTCGTAGGATGTCCTTCACATACATGGTTCTGTCAACCATTATCACTACATACATGTACCTTTATAAAAAAAAATGTGTCTGTGATTCAAATCCACCACAAACAGGCGAATCCCATGTGCAGAACCGACAATAATGTCTGCGACTCAAATCCACAACAAACGAGCAAATCCCATGTGCAGAACTACCAAAAGAGAGAGAGAGATCAACGCCTTTCTAAGCCAAATATTCATGCCCAAATAACAGTCCCTAACATTCACGTTGAGTGCGCCTTTCGACGGGACTGTCAGATATAAACATGCTCCGACCCTCTTGTGCTTAGAAACAACAATATCTGAGACCTGTGAGTGAGGTTTTTACTGCATTCCACCTAACCCTATGAGCATTCAAACTCTTGTGTGCACTCGGGGCACCTGTAGCCACAAAGGCTTTGTAGCCACTAAGGCTCTGTATGTGGTTTCTGGTTCACCAAAAACCATCACTTTAAAGAGACAAGAGATGGTTTTTGGATGACCATAAACCATTACAAGGTGGTTTTGAGATTACCACGAACTTTACAGATGTGTTTACAAGGCTTACATTCCATACTCCAACTCTTCGAGTTTCCAGGTACATAACATGACCACTACAAAAAATTGCCTAGACTTGCTTACCATTGAACTGTGTGACTCATCATCAAGAGTCTATTCCAAAACAAAACTCACAAAAAACACACACAAACTTGTTTTTCCATCCTCCTCCAATCTCTGATGTAGATCCAACCACTATCCTTTGAAGCAATTTTCACCGTCAATGTCTTCATCATATCTAATAGTAAATCATTCTTGCAAATAAATTTTTCTATCATTGGAATGGCCAATTCCAACATAGATTCACACTCGTGACAATAGTTTGACAACCTAAATGTCACAAGAATACAACATCTAATTATTTTAACTAGATTTACATGAATGCATTTACATGTTAAATTGATCGGGCTCAACATGAAAAAAACGAAGGAATTCACGAAGACAATTTGTTTCATCAAAGCTAATATTTTGGAACGTTTAGTTTCATCCCTGTATAGAAACATAATCACGTCGTGGTAGCTCACCACACTGCCCTCGGCTCACTTCACTTTTGCACCACGAGACCATGGTAGAAGTGTATTCAACCTTCAACCAGGTTGATCCCAAACAAAGGAAGCTGGAAGCCTCCCAACAACTCTGCGTGCTTCCGCACCTCTTCTGACACCTATAGAAGACCCAACAAACTATCGAGCTCTTTTCTACACAAGGCCATGTTCAAAACACCAATAACCAACATAACCGACACTAGCACCAGGTGGCCTTTTCAACATAGATGGATCTGGTCACTGCATATAAATCACAGGAATTTTTTCTCATCTAAATCACCATATTGGCACTTGATTCTTTCAACTGCCCAATCACACCACAAAACAACAAATCTTAGAACCTGAAAGTTTCCTTGTTAAACTCGTGTTGGAAATTCCGTCATTGATGGCAAAGGAGGCAGCAGAGGCAGAGACAAAAAAAGAACAGTAGCAGAAGAAAAGGAGAAGAAAATAGGTAACATGAGAAGAACAAAGGGAGAGTTTATTTACAGTAGCATAGGCAGAGCAACAGAGGCAGAGGAAGAGAAGACAAAGGTAGAGTCATTATCAAACCAACAGTGAAATGATTGCAAGGGATGCAGAATCGTGCAGAAAGGAAGGAACCAAGGCTCTGTGTATAAGGGGAATAAACCTTAGGGTAGCGATTGGTAGCATTGTATTAAAATATCAATGAAACAGGGTCCATATGTATCTAAGTATTGAAGAAAGGCATATAACGAAATGAAGAAGGGTTTATATATATTATAGTTTGAACCAAGATTATATGTATATGTATATAATGTTTAACTGACGAGGGTGAACAATAGAACGTGGGACCAGTGAAGCACCATATGATATATGAGCTGCTTTAATATATGTAAACTTTGAGTGAATGCTATAAGAGTGGATGTATGTAATTAAAAAAGCCAGAACCATTTGTAGCTTTAAGACTAAGGTTCGATTAAAGAACATGGTTAAGTCTATGCTAGAGCGTAAACATTAAACGACCTACGCAGCTTGAGAGGTTATATAAATATATATATATATACATTAGTGCTGGGTTTAAGTCTGAGCAAAAGACTTAATACTATGTTGGCAGATAATATTATACATATAGTGTAGCACCTCCGCCCTACATAAAATTCCGAGAATCATTACCCCAGTAGGAGGATACATTAAAGACTGAAGTGGCAAAGTATATATATATATATATATATATATATAGATGCAGCACTTTATATATGTGTAGCACCTCTTAAACAAAGAGCCAAGTATACATATATATACATATAGGTGAAGTACTCTATAGCTCGGCCCTAATACAACCAAAGTCTTATACAGTGGGACCATCACCAATCGCATCGGAGAAAACTTGGCAACAGAACATGTTAACAAAAATTGCGATTGCGATTGAGTTCTACACCCGATATGTTTAAACGATGACTTTCATATTTTTCTTGAGTTCTGGCCGAATCACATCGAAGCATCGGAGCATTGGAATATTGGAACATGTACCTGGAAGTTGAAATTGCAATTAATCGCAATCAGAAATATTTGAAAGGTGATACATCACATCGGCATTTCAAAATGTACAGTAATTGATCGCATCGGAGGTAAAATAGTATCGACAAGCTGAAAGCTTCGATTACGACTTAGCGATTGGATGAGAGCCGTTAGATTCACTAAGGGATGGATGATGGAGATGATTCAACTCACTATATAGTGGACCATTTCTAATCGCATCGGCAGCAATCAAAATACCAAATCGCAGGGGTATTGTGAATGTTGCGATTGCGATTGAAATAAATAAGAGGAGTACAGCTGGCATGTGGGGTCCATCCAAAAGATAAGACTAATAATAGGTTTGCTCCAAGTTAATTAATCCAAAGATAAAAAGGAAAGGAAAGCATCGTGGCATATATATATATATATATGCAAAACGATACATACATATTTCCAATATTTGGACAGTAATGCATCGCATCGGAGAATAGAGCAAGTTCAGCGAGTGGGCCTGTAAGGGAATTCTATGTATTAAAATGTTTCATTATTTTTATAACACCGAGAGTTGAATTGCACAGTTACATGTATGCAGTAGTTACACCACGGTAGAGAACAGAAGAGCTAGCAGAGCTGGAAAAGACAGACATAGTCAAAGAAAAGACAAATGCGCAGCGATCGAAAAGGATGAATGAGTGAGCTGGAGTTCTCATTGTAATTAAATGTAATATTTTAATTGGTTTATATTGTTTGTGATGCATTGGAAAGTCTCCGGAAGAGAACAGATATCCCACTGTAATGTTAAAACTAGTACCTACAGTTATATTTTTTCTAAGTGAGCTGGAAAAGAAATGAGAAGGAAGAAGTCTAAGGGGTATGGCTATTCATTTTGAATCCCCTGAGGAATACAGACAGTCATAAGAAAATATATATAAATAATATCATCTTGATATGCATAGGTGTTAGAGAGAGTAAGGATAGAGAATACAGAGTATGGAAAATTGAGGCAGAGAAGATAAGGAAGAGAGGAGCAGAACGAGATGCTACAGAACAGAGCTGATATCTGAGGTAAATCAGCAAAATTTTCTTTTGATAAAGTAAGGAAGCTGGAGCTTCCCTATCAAGTTGTAGCTTGATATATGTCAGTTGTAGCTGACTGAGGTAGGAGCCTCCTGTAGGTTGGTGCCTGCAGAAAATTGATGGGATTTGGATCTTCCTTACATGTTGTAGCTTGCAGAATTGAGGTAGGAGCCTCCTGTAGGTTGGTGTATACATAAAATCAGTGGTGAGAGGGAGTTGGAGCTTGGCTTTGCGTCACAACAATAATAAGATGTGGTTTTCTCCCTTTATGGGTTTCCACTTATAGCTGTTGTCTCTATGTGTGTTCCCTATGTGTTGATATGATCTACCAAATCTGCTTAACATTTGCTGCTCTCATAATCAGTTTGATGTCACATTAATTTAATACTTGCTCCAACATATTAAGACTATTCACATACTAAGGCTGGTTATAAAATTAAGATGTAAATAATTTGATGAAAAATTTAAAAAGCTTATGTATGTGTTAAACTGATTCACCGCCCTCATCTCAGTTTAACCAAGGATTCAAAAATTGGTATCATAGAAAAGTTCCTTTTGTACCAGTTTAACCACTGAAAGGAGATCCTAGGTTCCCAATATGGCTAGTCAGAAAGGAAGCTCAACCACTAAAGTCCCTTTTTTCACAGGTGCTAATTATGCCTTTTGGAAAATCAGAACGAGAGCATACATAATGTCTCTAGGAATAGAGGTTTGGGCTGCTGTGGAATTCAGATATGCCCCAAAGGCAACTGACCCAGAGAGAGAAGCTAAACAAGAATTTGTTGCAAATGCAAAGACAATGAATGCAATATTAAGTGGACTTTGTAAGGCTGAATTTATCAAAATAATGCACAGTAAGACTGCCAAAGATATGTGGGATACTCTTGAGAACATCCATGAGGGAAATAAAAAGGTAAAGATAACCAAACTTCAAGTATATGGAGCTCAATTTTGAAAATTTAAAAATGAATGATGATGAAGATGTTGGCAGCTTCTTCTTAAGAGTTGCAGAAATTGTTAACAATATGAAAGATCTTGGAGAAACCATACTAGAAAGTGTAATTGTACAAAATATTCTATGTTCTCTTCCACCCAGTTTTAACCCCAAGGTGTCTGCAATAGAAGAAACAGCTGATTGGGAAACCTTGACCATGAACCAGCTACTTGGAAATATAACAGCATATGAGATGAGGCTCCCAAAAAAGAAGCCTAGTACGAGGGAGGCAGCCTTTAAAACAGGAAAGAATAAAGAAGAAAAGGAAGACATATGCTCTTTCTCTGATGAAGAAGAGGCTAAATTTTTCAAAAAACTAGATAGAGGCTCAGGTAAATACAAAGGTAAACTTCATTTCAAATTCTTTAACTGTTGAAGAGTTGGACACTATGCTGCTAAGTGTCCTCACAAGAAAGTAAGGAATCAAGCTCAAGAATCAGAGAAAAATACATCAAAGAACTCGCAGAAAGGAAAGAAATTCAGTAGAAAATCCTTCTATGCTCAGCAAGACAGCAGTGCATCTGAAGACTCAGATGAACCCTTAAGTGAAGAAGGAACCTCTGAATTTTTACTGATGGCCATAGAAGAACTTGAAGGACTCCTGGTAGAAGATGAAGAAGAAGGTGAAGTTGACCTTGAGGGGGAGCTAAGAAGTGCCCTGGAGGAGATTGACAGACTCAAACTGAAGTGCAGAAAATAAAAGGACATTCTCCTCAAGTTTGTAAGAGAAGAGAAAAATTGAGAAGTCCTGATACAACTGAAGGCAGAGCTTGAAGAAGCCAAGAAGATAGAAGACATGTTACTTCAGCAAATCAAGGATAAAACTCGGGAACAAGAGAAGCTGGAAGAAGAAGTAGTATGTCTGAAGAAGAAATTAGAAAATGCTCAAAGGAAAGTGTCTACAAATTCTTCTCAAACAACAAGCTCTGGTAAGTTGAACGAAATTTTGGATGCTCAAAGATCTCCTCGTATAAAAACTGGACTAGGCTATGAAGGAGAATCAAGTAAAAGCAAAGAAAAGGAAAACAAAAATATTATTTTTGTAAATAAAAGAACACTGAAGAAGCAGCCCAAATATTTCCTACAAAAGAAGAAACATGTAATGAGGGAGACAGAGATCAGAAGAAACCTCTAATAACAAAGAATGCTATAAATACTAAGACAACAGAAAAAAGATCATATACCCCTGATTATGTCAAATTTGGAAGCCATCAAAGGAGATTCTTCCCTTCTATGAAAAATGCTACCTGTTATGTCTGCCACAAGCTGGGACACATTGCTGCATACTGTCATACAAGAAGGAGTAATTCAAACCAGCAAAAGATGCAAACAGTGAAGAGACTACCTCAACAAAACAAATGGAGAAGACAACCTCACATCAGGTATGCAAATTGTTTCTATGGTTATTGTTTTTATTGTAAGGAATTTGACCATAAAATCATTGAGTGCAAAAAATATGGACAAATATTGATGCTCGACACCTCAAGGAGGTTTATGAATCATGGAAACTTTACTCATACTCACAATTCTACAAAAATCACAATGAAATGCTGCGTATGCAATAAAATTGGACATATGCCTTCCAAATTTCCTCTCAGAAGATGTAGTTCATCATCTCACAAAAGACACCAAACAAAAGGATGCTTCCAGTGGAAAAAGAAGGTGAATAAATGTGACCTGGCTCTAACTGCTCAAGACCTAAAAAGCCAGTGGTATTTGGACAGTGGCTGCTCAAAACATATGACTAGAGACAGAAGCAAGTTTATAACTTTTTATGAAAAGAAATCCGGCAATGTTACTTTTAGCAATGATAAATCGGAAAAAATCAAAGGAAAAGGCTTAATCGACCTAGATAATGGCAGAGGAAAGGCCCAAGATGTATTATTTGTAGATGGGCTGAAAGCAAACTTGCTGAGCGTTAGTGAAATGTTTGATAAAGGCTGTGAAGTTCTTTTTAGAGCACAATACTGTGAAGTCAGATCAAGCACCACAGGTAAGACTCTGCTCAAAGGAGTTCGAACAGAGAGTAATGTTTACATAGTGAAAGAGGAAGATGAAGCATGCCATCTTAGCAAACTTGAGGAGTCATGGTTATGGCATAAGAGGTTGGGACATCTCAGCTTAGATCATGTCATCAGACTAAGCAAGAAGAAAGTTGTTAGAGACATGCCAGAAATAAAAAGGCTTTCTAATACCATATGCAAATCTTGTCAATTGGGAAAACTGACCCGCACATCATTTAAGGCCAAAGATGAGTTATCAACAAGAATAACACTCTAGCTTGTGCACATGGACTTGTGCGGACCTCCAAGAACTAAAACTCCAAGTGGAGAATCCTACTTCATGCTGATAATAGATGACTTCTCCAGGATGACATGGGTCGCATTTCTCAAGAATAAATCAGAAGCTCTAGAAAAATTGAAAATATTCAAAGCTTTAGCAGAAAACCAGAGAGGATGCAAGCTAAAATGCATCAGATCAGATAGAGGAGGTGAATTCACAAATTATGACTTTGCAGATCTATGAAATGAACATTGGATAAAGCAACAATATACTATTGCAGGGACACCTCAACAAAATGGAGTAGCAGAGAGACAAAACAAGTTTGTACAAAAAATAGCCAGAGCCATGATGCAAGAGAGTAATATTCCTCAAACCTTCTAGGCAGAAGCAGTACACACAGTCCTGCATATCATAAACAAAGCTCATTTAAGGCCAAGCAGTGATAAGACTCCATATGAACTATGGCATGGTAAACCAGCTTCAATCAAGCACTTTAGAATATTTGGAAGCAAGTGTTACGTAAAGAATAATGATGAAAATCTTGGGAAATTCAATGCAAGAGAAGATGAAGGGATATTTCTAGGATATGCATCCAAAAGTAAAGGGTACAGGTGCTACAACAAGACTCTTCGAAAAATTGTAGAAAGCATTGATGTGAGATTTGATGAAGAACTTCCAAACAATACAAGAGGTACATAGTGCATTAGTCCCTCAAAAAACCATGAAGAATAAAACCAAGATGATGATGCAACAAGCAAGACAAAAGAAGATGTTGAACTAAGCTCTAACGCCCCCTCAAGATACACTCAGAAGAACCATCCTAAAGATCAGATCATTGGAGACAAGAGAATAGGGGTCCAAACAAGAAGACAGCTAACTGAACAGAGATAAGAGGTATACATAGCCATGTTATCACAAATAGAGCCAAAGAAGTTTGAAGAAGCCAACAAGGACAAGTCTTGGGTGAATGCTATGAATTAAGAATTGGACCAAATTGAGAAGAACAATACCTGGGAACTAGTTCCTAGACCCATTGAGAAAAATGTCATAGGCTCAAAATGGGTATTCAAAAATAAAATGAATGAGAAAGGACAGGTAATTAGGAATAAATATAGACTTGTCTGCAAAGGATATTCACAAATCGAAGGACTTGATTACGATGAAACATTTTCCCCTGTAGCCAAAATGGAATCTATTAGAATGTTTCTGGCCTTTGCATGCTACCAAGACTTCAAGGTATATCAAATGGATGTGAAATCTACATTTATGAATGGATATCTAGAAGAAGAAGTCTACATGGAACAACCAGAAGGCTTCTCATTTACAGACAAATAAGAATATGTATGCAGACTAAAGAAGGGTCTAAATGGACTAAAACAAGCTCCTTGTGCTTGGTACTCAAGGCCAGATAAATACTTGAAAAAACAAGGCTTTAAGAGAGGAGGAGTAGACAACAATATATACATAAAAGCCCATGAAAATGAACTCTTCATTGTTGTAGTATATGTTGATGACATTATGTTTGGAAGCAACAGAGATGAACTAGAAAAAGAGTTTGCTGAGGAGATGAAATCAAATTTTGAGATGTCTATGATTGGAGAGCTCAGTTTCTATTTAAGACTTCAAATTCTGTAGAAGAACACAGGTACATTAATTTCACAGGAAAAATTCTTAAAATAAATGTTGAAAAAGTTCAAAATGGAAGACCGCAAACCTGTGTCAACTCCCATGATCACAGGATGCAAGCTATGTGCTGATTATGGATCTGCTGATATATATCAAAGACTCTATATATCCATGATAGGAATTTTGATGTACGTGACAGCATCAAGACTAGACATCATGCTATCAGTAGGACTTGTGGCTAGATATCAAGCAGCACCAAAGCAAAATCATCTTCTAGCATTCAAAAGAATATTTATATATCTAAAAGGAACAATACAGTTTGGGCTATAGTATCCAAAAGGAAAAAGCTTCACTTTGACAACATACACAGATGTAGATTGGGCCAACAGTGTGGATGACCGAAAAAGCACAAGTGGAGGTGCATTCTATCTAGGAGAAAGTCTGGTGGCATGGCTAAGCAAGAAACAAACATCTATCTCTCTATCTACAGCAGAAGTAGAATACATAGCAGCAGCAGCATGCTACACACAAGTCATGTGGATGAAGAAAACACTCCAAGACATGAAGGTAAGCATTGAAGAACCTATCTCTATCAAATGTGACAATACAAGTGCTATAAGCATATCAAAAAATCTTGTGCTTCATTCAAAAACTAAACATATCCCAATCAAGTATCATTTTCTCTGAGAACAAGTAGCTCAGAAGGTAGTGAAGATGGAATATGTGCCAAAAAAAGAACAAATAGTAGATATATTTACCATACCCCTTGCAAGAGAACCATTTGAGTATTTCAGAGATAGAATAGGGGTAGTATCTATAGATGCTACTCTCTGATATTAAGAGAAAGAATAGTTTTAGGGGGAGAACAAAAACAAAAATATCATTCTAGGGGGATATCAGTTAACAAGGAAAGCATGAAACAGGTCCTCAAGATTAGTGCAACATGAAAAAGAGTTGAGAGCACACTGAAAAATGAGCAACCCCATGCCATTGATGTCAAAGTGGAAGGAAGAGAAAGCAACAGAAGAAAGGGTCCTAAAAGGAAAACAGAGGAAGTGTATTGCCATCAATGCCAAAGGGGGAGACTGTTGGAAATGTTGTCATTGATGGAAAAGGAGGCAACAGATGCAGAGACATACAAAGAATAGTAGCAGAAGAAAAGGAGAAGATAGCAGGTAACATGAGAAGAATAGAGGAAGATTTTATTTACAGCAGCATAGGCAGAGCAGCAGACGCAGAGGCAGAGAAGACAGAGGCAAAGCTATTATCAAACCAACAATGAAATGATTGTAGGGGATGCAGAATCGTGCAGAAAGAAAGGAACCAAGGCTCTGTGTATAAGGGGAATAAAAATTAGGGTAGCGATTGGTAGCATTGTATTAAAATATCAATGAAACAGGGTCCATATATATCTAAGTACTGAAGAAAGGCATATAACGAAATGAAGAAGGGTTTATATATATTATAGTTTGAACCGAGATTATATGTATATATATATAATGTTTAACTGATGAGGGTGAACAGTAGAACGTGGGACCCGTGAACCACCATATGATATACGAGCTACATTAATATATGTAAACTTTGAGTGAATTCTATAGGAGTGAATGTATGTAATTAAAAGAGCCGAAACCATTTGTAGCTTTAAGACTAAGGTTTGATTAAAGAACATGGCTAAGTCTATGCTGGAGCGGAAACATTAAATGACCTATGGAGCCTTAGAGGTTATATAAATATATATATATACATTAGTGCTAGGTTTAAGTCTGAGCGAAAGACTTAATACTATGTTGGCAGATAATATTATACATATAGTGTGGGACTCCCCCCTACATAAAATTTCGAGAATCATTACCCCAGCTGGAGGGTACATTAAAGACTGAAGCGAAAAAGTATATATATATATATATATATATATATATATATATATATATGCAGCACTTTATATATGTGTAGCGCCTTTTAAACAAAGAGCCAATGTATACATATATATAGATATATGTGAAGTGCTCTATAGCTCGGCCCTAATACAACCAAAGTCTTATATAGTAGGACCATCACCAATCGCATCAGAGAAAACTTCGCAGCGGAACATGTTAACGAAAATTGCGATTGCGATTGAGTTCCGGACCCAATATGTTTAAACGATGACTTTCATATTTTGCTTGAATTCCAGCCTAATCGCATCGGAGCATCGGAGCATTGGAATATCGGAACATGCAACTAGAAGTTGCGATTGCGATTAATCGCAATCGGAAATATTTGAAAGGTGATACATCGCATCAGAATTTCAAAATGTACAGTAATTGATCGCATCGGAGGTAAAAGAGTATTGACAAACTGAAAGTTCTAATTGTGACTTAGCGATTGGATGAGAGCCGTTAGATTCACTTAGGGATGGACGATGGAGATGATTCGACTGACTATATAGTGGGCCTTTTCTAATCGCATCAGCGGAAATCAAAAGACCAAATTGCAGGGGTATTGTGAACGTTGCGATTCCGATTGAAATAAATGAGCGGAGTACAACTGGCATGTGGGGTCCATCCAAAAGATAAGACTAATAACAGGTTTGCTCCAAGTTAATTAATCCAAAGTTAAAGAGGAAGGAAAGCACCGCGGCATATATATATATATATATATATATATATATATATATATATATGTAAAACGATACATACATATTTCCAATATGTGGACAATAATGCATCGCATCGGAGAATAGAGCAAGTTCAGCGAGTGGGCCCGTAAGGGCATTCTATGTATTAAAACGTTTCATTATTTGTATAATGCCGAGAGTTGAATTGCACAGTTACATGTATGCAGCAGTTACACCACGGTAGAGAACAGAAGAGCTAGCAGAGCTCGGAAAGACAGACACAGTCAAAGAAAAGTCAAATGCGCAGTGATCCAAAAGGCTGGATGAGTGAGCTGGAGTTCTCATTGTAATTAAATGTAATATTTTAATTGGTTTATATTGTTTGTGATGCATTGGCAAGTCTCCGCAAGAAAACTAATATCCCACTGTAATGTTAAAACTAGTACCTACAGTTATATTTTTTCTGAGTGAGATGGAAAAGAAATGAGAAGCCAGAAGACTAAAGTGTATGGCTATTCATTTCGAATCCCCTAAGGAATACATATAGTCATAAGAAAATCTCTATAAATAATATCATCTTGATATACATAGGTGTTAGAGAGAGTAAGGATAGAGAATGCAGAGGATGGAAAATTGAGGCAGAGAAGATAAGGATGAGAGGAGCAGAAAGAGATGCTATAGAACAGAGCTGATATCTGAGGTAAATCAACAAACTTTTCTTTTGATAAAATAAGGAAGTTGGAGCTTCCCTATCAAGTTGTAGCTTGATAGATGTCAGTTGTAGCTGACTGAGGTAGGAGTCTCCTATAGGTTGGTGCCTGCAGAAAATTGATGGGAGTTGGAGCTTCCTTGCAAGTTGTAGCTTGCAAAATTGAGGTAGGAGCCTCGTGTAGGTTGGTGCCTACAGAAAATCAGTGGTGAGAGGGAGTTGGAGCTTGCCTTTGCATCACAACAATAATAAGATGTGGTTTTCTCCCTTTATGGGTTTCCACTTATATCTACTGTCTCTATGTGTGTTCCCTATGTGTTGATATGATCTACCAAATCTGCTTAACATTTGCTACTCTCATAATCAGTTTGATGTCACATTAATTTAATACTTGCTGCAACATATTAAGACTATTCACATATTAAGGTTGGTTATAAAATTAAGCTGTAAATAAGTTGATGAAAAAATTAAAAAGCTTATGTATGTGTTAAACTGATTCAGCCCCCTCTCAGTTTAACCATGGATTCAACAACTCGAGCATGTGAGTGAAGCCACTACCGATTGGTTCCAACGAGAAATTAAGACGAGTTGAAACCAAAAAAAAAACCATCATTTCACGACTTGGCTCTTCTCAGTGGCCTCGTCCACCTTCTCACCATACAACAAGAGAGTAGTCAAATTATCAATGATCCACGAAAATATGATACCAACAACCCAAACAGTATAAAGCCTACCATATTAGTGAAACAATTGGAAATTTATTATTGGAACTCCCCTGAAGTAGGCATCCATCGAGGTTCATTCCTTCCCAAAAATTGTTGAAGTGTTAAGATTTCCGCGAAAGCTATAATTACCATCTATATAATTTCTAATCCACCCAACAATATTCCAACACCAGTAGATTAAGAAATTATATCCAATTCTAAAACCGTATAAATGACCCAATGGAAATACCTGTTGTACTATTGCAAGACAATGAGCCAACATAGCCTTCCAATGTTCTCACGCTACTCCATGCACATGTATGGAAAGTCTCGATTCTTCACGCTTGCCAACAAATCTCCACACCAACGCTCATCTATACTCCTCGCTCTTCCATTTAGCAACTCCACACCACACATGGTAGCACATACGCACTCCAGCGACTATACCAAAAGAGTGTTGTCCAAGTTTCCGAAACTGAGGCCAATCTGCCCTCGAGATTATTTGAGGATTTGAAAATGGAACATCTAGTTTTTGGCCCATAGAGGAATGAAGGGATATTAATTCTGCTGGTAAATTATACCCATCGACATTGTTGGGTGTAGGCGCAAACGAAGGAGCGTGAACATGAGAATTCCAGTGGTTGGAATCACAGTGAGAAATTATATCATTCATATGAGCATCCATACTGCATACAGAATCATCGACGCTCTAATGAAAGTTTGAATGAAATTCAAAAGCTTCAGCAAAAAGGCCATGAATACTCGGAATCCTAGGCACCCCATTTTCATTAATTCTCGATCCTACAAACCCACTTCAGAAACAAGCTCAATTTCGCAGAAACGAGATCAGAGTTTGCAACACAAATGCGGGATCGGTAAACTACATACCTAATTCAGAGAGGAGCCTAATTGGGTAGAAATTGAACCAGAATTAGCAGCCCGGGCGTCGATTTCCTTGGAATTATACAATCATAAATATGGGCTGAATTGCAGGGTGGGAAGATCGATCAACTCAAATTTGATATTGTCACATTTAGTTGTCTGGATATTGAATTCATCCTGCAAGAGGAACCGACTAGAAACAACAGAATTTCCAAAGTAGCAGAAAACCTTTGTACACAGACAGAACTCAGGACAACAACTTTCAATTCTCGTTGGTGAAAGCGAGGTTCATCCCGCTCAACACTGCGTCCATCTGAGAGTCGAAGGTGTTCCACCTCAGGTGCTTCAGTGCCGCCAGAGAGGGCAGAGATTGCTGAAGCTCATCATGGCTTTCAAGTGAGAGATCCAACCGACAACCTTATGGACATGACCTAGACTCCCATTCGCGGTCACTTTCGCCCTCTAGCTCAATGTGGGAGCGGTTTCGGTGTCTCTCCCTGTGGAATTCACTTCCAACACTGCTGCATCAGAAAATCAAATCCATGCTATAGATACAACACCAATCCACGCTCACTGTGCTACGCCTGCCAGTCGATCCACATAGGTCTCTCCTGCCTCCCTATTCTATGAGTATGCGCCACTATCTATGAATGCAAAGAAGCATGATCGTGGTCGGGTATATTGCTTGGAGCATATAAATCCATTCCAAGAATGAAGATCGAGAGCCCTTCAACACACTGTGTAGGCAGTCGAGCCGCTGCCGCTACATCTGCCTCGGTCGCCTCCCGCTGCTAATGGACAGTGTATAAATCCATGCACTGAGCTCTAAAATGCTCGCGGTCTCACGCACCACATAGTCACCGTGCTTCCACGCCGCTGCACAACTCTCACCAATTGAGGCTGCAAGTTTTCTCAGTACGCATGCTTAGAGTGAGATTTAAAGGGCAACTCTCAGCACGGACAAACGAAAAAAATAAACTAAAACAATACTCTCTTATTTCTTATTTCCCTCAACCTAGGAGGGGCCCAGGTCCAGTTCCAGGCCCTTATGGCTGTGATACCAAGACCCTTATGGCTGTGATACCAAGATAAAACTTCAATATGTAAACTATATTATTAATCAAAGATATTACACACATTTATACATGAATTAGTTTCAATATAGGAAATCTATCTTAGACGCAAAATAATGTGGCTAAGAGAATATCTCAACCACACACTAAACTAGGAATATATATAGTTCTGGCTACCTCCTATAATGTAGGAACAGACTCCTTATATAGAAACCTACAACCACAAACAAGTAGGAATTACATATTCCAACAAGATCATTTTACATTATACTTTATCTAGCGTCGACAATTCATTGCTTCACAACAATTTTCTGGATAAGCAATTGCTTGAGACTAATATATGGATGTTTAAATATTTTTCTTTCTGCACCAATTTGAATGGTAATAAATTTCTCGTCTTGCATTTTTTTCATGTTACAATATAAGCTTATTTTCCAACGTTATATATATGCCATTAAAAAAATATTTTCATTTGCTCATAGCTATTGATATCATGTTTATTTTTTTTTGCCAAATAAATAATGAGCCACAAAACAATCATTTGTTTTCTTTAACTATTGGTTAATTTGAACCACTTCTAATATACAAATTAGAAGTGGAAATACGACGTGAAAGTGAAATAGAGAAACAAATATTTGACACAACACAAAAAAGTAAATATCATCAATTTCGATTCAAATAACTTATATCCCTATGGCTTTTTAGATTTTCTTTGAATTTCTTTCTCCTTTATACACAATTCTTTGATTCAAAAACACAATTTAATACCATGAATACTTATAACCGTTGATGAGTTGAGTAGTTGTAAAATAAGGAAGATTTTCCATGGCAACATTGTTATCACATTTAGGAAAATAGTAGATAAAATAAGAAAAAAAAAAAAAATTTTCTTCGAAAAAACAAAAGAAATTCTTCGATCAGATTTGGGAGATGCCAACCGTTAATTCACAATCACCTTGAATCTTCATCGAAATATTATGACTGAACATGAGGAAAAGATTGTTCTAGGAAAAGTAATTTTAATAACATATTTCTTAATTGGAGAAAAACAAACGGTCAATTCACAATCACCTTGAATCTTCATGGAAATATTATGAATGGACATGAGGAAAAGCTTTTTCTAGAAAAAGTAATTTGTACACCGTATTTCTTAATTGGAAAAGAAAACATATGATCATGGTGAGTCTAATTGTATGCTACTTGCAAACAAATATACAAGAACAGAAAGTATTGTTCTTGTCTACTAAGAGTACATCTTCATCCCAAACAAATAAATCATAAGGCTGCTAGAGAAAAATTAATACTATGCATATGGGACAATAGGTGTAATTGTAACGAGTACAATGAAATCAGGAATGCGATATACTTTGGAAATCAATGATGAAAATGCGTAAAATGGAAAAGACATTGCATGTCTACCTGTTGCACTCCATAAGTTACATAAAAGAAAAGTAAAGAAAGAAATCATCGCTTTTCTACAACTCCATCTCTTCATGTTACACATTTTTAAATTTTATCATCATTTGTAATCAAATATGATTACATTTTATTTCATAAAAAATATGATTGAATTTTATTTCATAAAAAACTAATGCATGTATAGTATTGTAATGCACCAATACCTATTCCCATCGCTTGCAGTACAATTTGATTTCATCCCAAACAAGCACACTACGCACTGGGAAATCAACTTTCATCACAACATTGAAGACCAAAAATTCTTTGGAAGATCTTAAAATATTGCTGAAAACTACTACTACTAAAAAACAAAAAAAAGAAAAAAATAAAAGTGAAACATCATAACTAAACATTTTATGTGATATTGTACATATTTGGGAGAAAATTATGTGTATTGTTTAGTAAATACATTGTTTCCTATGAATTCATTTGGCACTATGTTAGTCATAGAAAATATATATTCAAAGCCTTTTCAACTGGTTTTCTCACAATGCAACTTAGCAGGAGAAAACTTTTTTTTTTCTTTACAAAGAAAGATATTGTATTTTACTAAAAGTGTCACAAATAGGTTTTACCTACCAACATCTATTAATTTCAAGAATACTCAATGGAGAAGTTGGAAAAGTGCCATCTACTCATTGAGTTATTTCTGAAAGCATATTATTTATAGATTTCTTTGAGCATATTATTTCCAAATTTGATAGCTTTGTACTATAAAGACTATTTAAAAGATACAAGTGTTGTTATTTATAAGTTGTACCACTTTGATGTTGAAAGAAAATTTACATTTTATAATCATAATGTAATTATTAATATATAGATATATTTCTCTACATGTAAAACAATTTTGTAGGTATTATGTTCCTAAACATCATTGTCTCTTATTGCTCATGAACTTTCCTATCATTTAAATAGGATAACAAGACAATATGAATTGCAGAAATGGCTCAAAGAATCATTCAAGACTTGGCTACTGAGGGATAGACAGTGCAAGTACTAACGAGCTAGAAAAAATCTTGATGCCACAACTTATTTTATACTTTTTTGGTTACTCTCAGTACCGTAAACAAACTTTAGCCATCCTGAATAAACAAACTATTTTCAATTTTTTTTGTTTACTATAAGTAATCTGTAAGAGTTACTTGAATATATATAGACACACATAATGTTTGTACCCATCTATATCATATTATTGTTTTTGTTGTTGTTTATGATTCAATATGTGTCCTCTTGACATTTTTTCTTGGTTTTAGGTCCAGAACTATTTTCTCATTATATTGAATAACTTGGTATTATTATTATATTGGAATACAATTTTACTCCTCCAGGATGAAGTGAAAATGTATATTGATTGGTACACGTACTCCTTTCCCTTGCTTTACTCACCACGAATTTTTATTTACCTGAGTTGTGGGCATGTTTTTAACATTGGATGCAAAATAATTCAGAATGCAGGTGTACTAGATCTCCAAAGATTGCTATCAGTTCATTCCCTCATTTTATGAAATCGTTAGATCTTGCTTGTTAGCAGGTTTCACTTTATGAGGATCCTCTTTATTTTACATATTCGCGAGGGTATAATTCCATTTCCCATGAAATGGCCAATATATATTTTTGTTAACAATTTTCAATCTACAGGTATCTGCGATTTTCTGTTTATTTATTTTAGTTTAAAGAAGGCTTCCAGGATTATCTGGTGTTAGTATAAATTCTGTTCCTTGTGTTAATAAAATTGTTTACATTTTATTTGTAAGCAGATTTTGATTTACTAGTGTCTTTGAATAGTAAATGGGCACCTTTCAAGAATATTTCTTTCTTCCTCCATGCATGTATTTGCATCTGAATAGATTTTACTATAGAGGTGAATGTAATTATCTAGGTCTTTGTATTAAGATGAATTGGATCTTCATGTTACTATTTTGTCCATATAAATTATAAAATTTTATGTTAAACAGGTTGTGTATTTCGGGTGTGAAATATGAGCATCTACTTTAGTTTAGTTGGTGATGTGAAAATTTTTCAAATCATAAAAAAACTACACATTATGGATGATACAAACTTATTTAACATTAGAATACAATTAAACCAATAACAAGCAACGATAGTAAAAGACATAATCAGCCAAAAGAATATCTAATTCAAACAAACAAATTTACGTATTTCTAACCAGAGGTGCAACAACTAGACAAACATTCATTGCTATAGAAATATTTCAGTCACTGATGCGATTCTACAATACAGAAATGCATTATAACCCTTCACAAATAAAAAAATCTTATACTACTTATACTGGAAAATAAACTTTCAATAGAGAAGGTGCACATTGCACTTTGCCCTCTATAATCCATTTAACAAATCAAGTTACTTGCCACTAATTAGTGAAATGTTGGATGCTTTGAGAACTACTTGCAACAACATTGTGTATTTCTCATCAAAGAAGCATCACTAATATGCAGTTGAGAAGCATTTGCGAAAAATAAAGCACGCACCAACCAATTAATTTGGCAACTGTGACTTAATACCTTCAGGAGACCTATGCTAGGCATAACGTATAAAAGACTCATTCATCTTTCAAAACAATTTGATGATAAACAAATAATTCAACTCATTTGGGAACATGAAATGAAGTGTTATGAATTATATACCACAATGCAGCGAAACGACATTGATTTCATTGGGATTTTAAACAAAATGAGAGTCAATAAACAATCAAATGAAGACATCGATTACATAAATAAACATTGCTATAGACCATAAAAAAATTGATGGTCATTGAATCTATTTAAAAACTTCAAAAATATCAAGACATGTTTCCACCTTATGAAAAAACAACATGTTTTCCAAAATGAATACTAGTCAAACAAAATATGTTGGCTGAATTACATGATAACAACTACAACATAGGAGGAAAACCAATCAATGGTGACGATGGAATATTTAAAGTGTATACAAGAAAAGAGATGTCATTTGGATAGAATTTCTGGATATAGAAATTGGAAAATAATAAAGAAATAAATAGTCTCAACTATATGATAAAATCATTGCATTGTTGGAAATTAATTCCAACTTCTGAAGTCATTCAGCACTGATTGCAAAAGTGAAAGATCTGCGGCACATTGAAGCCTTAGCAAAGGCGGTTGCTGCTGTATTAATGAAAATTGCAAAAGGATTGGAAAGCTACACAGGCGCAGTACAGAACAGATGCGATTAGAACCCTTTGATATTTTATTCAAGGTGGTAGCCGATTTCATAAACACCAGAGTTTAATGCCAAGACTGAAAGTCTCGCTAGCACGCAGAGCTTTGATTACAGGATTGGAACAGGCTTTCAAGCCTTACCAATTTAATCGGCGGAGTAAAGAATGAGGCGGTAATCACAAGTTTTAACTTGCAGTGTCTTGTTGATGTGAAGATTTGCGATGCGATGCGATGCGAACACAATTGCAATCGCATATCGCAGTTGATATGATTCAAAACTGAAGTGTCTTGTTGATATGGCACAGTTCCTCAAGCGAAACATTTTCCATATAATACATTTAACGTGGCCTTTTGTTAAGGCCCGATGCGATCATACAAATTGCATGTAATATAAAAATTGCCCTCCACTTTGAGCCAAGGCCCGCGGGTGGTCCCATAGACCACGTGGCATTGTTTTAATTGAATCGCAAGTTTGAATCGGGGGAGTTTTATGTTATGGCCCGATTACACTTTGAAGTGGCGAACCCGATGGAGTTATGTGACGGATTTAAAATATGGACCATCCCATCCATTTTCAAAATCGCAATCGGAGATCGCAATGATCTTGCAGAAGGCTCGATCGCACATGTTTAAAGTTCGGACCCGATGCCATTTGTTATGGTGGATTTAATTGAGCCATCGCATCCGCTCTCAAATCGCAATCACAATTTTCTGTTTGTCATGTGTTATGTTATAACATGGACCCGATGTATTTTTATTATGGCAGAGTTTAATATGGGATCACATCCGATATTCAATCCCAATCGGAACTTTCGGTTGATCGTGTGTTTTGTGGTTAAGACAGGACCCGATCATTTCAATGAAGCAGATTTAAGTTTCATTTTAATATGTTTTATGTTATATTATATGCGCAGCATATATATATATATATATATATATATATATATTGTAAAGGCCCGAGAGTCTGTTATGTAATGTTTTGTTTTTACATAGAACAGAGTCGTTTATGCACAACAATGCGAATTAAAAATACACAGCTCAACGTATTTTTCAGAGAGAGAGAGAGTGTCTTGTTTGAGTGACAATGAAGGTTTTGTGAACTGTGTTTGAAGCAACCACACATTTTGTAAATCCCTCTGTGTGAGGAAGAATTTGTAACAGTTTTTTTATGAAATAGATGTTTATTTTTCAGAGTTGAAACTCTGTCTCCTGTCAAGAAATTTTCAATATTCCAACATGCATTTACTTGGACACCATCAAATATTCCAACAAATGCAATTTCTAAAAACAAATTATATACAACTATCCAAAAACAATTTCCAATACAATTAACATATACAAGAATAATTCATAGAACAGAAAGTATGACCGTGCCAGGCAATATAGACTTGTGCACACAACATTGTAAAGAGTGA
This sequence comes from Pinus albicaulis, assembly GCA_034641835.2. NCBI lineage: Eukaryota > Viridiplantae > Streptophyta > Pinopsida > Pinales > Pinaceae > Pinus > Pinus albicaulis. Next base: position 1,095,653,245 of record CM076575.1, on the reverse strand, counting down.
AAATCATTGATTCACTATATTTCTTAAATAAATTATCACAAAGCAACTTTCATTTGACAAACAATGTATCACATAAATTATCTCAAAACAAAGACATAGATCAATATCCTCCAAAAAAAAATTTATTTTCTTCATTGAGCACACTTAGCTTCCAAAATCATCCTCACTATACTTTGGAAGACAAAGAATTAATGTAAAGCGTGGATTTTTTCTTTCAAGGAACTCATTTACAACAACTGCCAACAAAAACTGATCCACTTAGGAAATTCAATCTCAACATAGCGAATTTTGTGCATGGATTTCTCACTTGTCTGGGTAAATAGCTAAACAAATTATTGCAATGACAAAGTTGAAATCGTAGTCTCAGGGTGAATAATAAATTGTCATATTCAACATCTATGTTGCACCATTTACACTTATTTTAGTAACAATTGACATAATCCCACTAGCAAGCGCTCAATTACTAAAAAAGAATTCTATCTTTATAGTAATTGGAAATTTCAACCTTAATATCCTTACAAACAACCAAAGTACAAATTTGCTACAGGAATATATGCAATCTTTGCAAAGGTAAGAAGTTCCACATAGTTTAGTTCAAAAAGGAAAAATATAAATTTCACATATCAGACACATATTGGACTGAACATAACGTAGTGTATCTTCTCTTAGAATTTATCTAAAGTCAATACTTCATTGCTTCACAAAAATTTCTAGATAAGAAATTGGTTGACAATACTATAATAATATTTGACTATTTTGCTTTCTGCACCAATTTGAAGGTAAATTTCTTGTTTTGCATTTTTTTACAACATAGGCTATTTTCCCATTTTTATTATTGACCTTATATGTATCCCATTAACAATTTATTTTCATTTCATATACTTATAGTTCTTAACCTCTTGTTTATTTTTTCGCCAAATAAATAATGAAAAAAAAAACCAATCATTTGTTTTCTTTAACCATTGGTTTGTTTAAACTACTTCTAATATACTAGTTTCATTATATCATATATTTGCATACTTTAGTCTTATTTCTAACATGATAAATCTTCTTACAACATCATGGAAATACCCCATGAAAGTGAAATAGAAAAAAGGATATCCAAAATAGAAATATATATATATATATATATATATATAGTCAATTACAATTCAGAATTGTCTCTCGATTGCTTTTGGTTTTTTTAATGCACATACACAAATAAATACCATGCATATCTGTAACCATTGAAGAGTTGAGTAGCTGCAAAATCACGAAGACATTCCACGGCAACATTGTTCTGACATATAAAACAACGCTAGAAAAACAAAAAAAGATAAATGAAATTCTTCGAGGGCATTTGAAAAATGCCAAAGGTGAATTGATAATCACCTTGAATCTTTATGGAAATATTATTAATGAAAATGAGGAAAAAAGTCTTCGAGGAAAAGGTATTTGTATAATAGATTTCATAATTCGGGGAGAAAGAAGCTATGATAATGGTGATCGTGATTGTGTACTACTCGCAAACAAAGATACACTCATAGAAAATATTCCTACAAAAGAGTACAAATTCATCCCAAACACATCAATCAAAATGCTTCTAGCAACAGTGGAAGACAACGCACATGCGATAATAGGTGCAATTGTCACAAGTGCATAGAACGGGGAATGCAATAAACCTTGGAAATCAAGGATGGCAACGCAGAAAATGAAAAATCCATTGTAAGTATACCTCTTGAACTTAATAAGTTGTGTTAAAAAAACGAGTGGAATAAATCATAGTTTTTCTTGAGGTTTATCTCTTTATGTTACGTATTTGTAAATTTTATCATCATCTGTAATGAAATATGATTGCATTTTACTTCATAAAAAGAACTAATGCATATATTTTATAAGAACTAATGCATATATTTTATTGTAATGCAGCTATATCGATTCCCATCATTTCCAGTAGAATTGATTTCATCCGAAAGTAGCTCCTGAAGAAATAATTCCCCATCATGTTATTAAAATATCTTGTCAAACAAAAAGGAGCACATGACACACTCTGCATTGGATAGTCAACTATCATCACAACTTTAAAGACAAAAATGTATTTCGAAGATCTTAAATTGTTGCTCACAACTACATTATTGTTTGTCAATTAGGTTGACGGTGTGCTAATCATATCAAATATATCTTCAAATCCCTATCAAATATATATTCAAATCCCTTTCAGCGTGTTTGCTCACCATTTAACTTAGACGTAGAAAACTTTGGTTCTATACAAGGAAATTTGTTGCACTGTACCAAATGTGAGGCACAGGTTTCTTTTACCTACCAACACCAATTAAACTGCACAATATTGAACACATAAGTTGTAAAAGTACCATGTACTCTTCGACATATTGCTTTAAGTTGATCATTGGTGGATTTGATAACTTTCTCCCATTAAGACTATATAAAAGACAAAACTGTTGTTATCTACATGTTGTGCATATTCAGTGTTGAGGGAAAGCTTATAATCAATCATGATGGTGTAATTCTTGATATACAAAAAAAAAAAGGTCAGGACTCTTTTCAAAAAATTATTGTTTCATATTCCTCGTGGATTTTTATATTATGCAAATATGCTAATAAGACAATCTCAATTGCAGAAATGGTTCAAAAATTCATTCAAAATTTGGTATATATATATATATATATATATAAAACGTTCTTACACATATATATCATGTTAGTGTTGTTTCTATTATTTATGATTCGATTTGTGTCCTCGTGATATTCTTTTCTTGGTTTTATACCCATAAATATTTTCTGGTTATATTGAGTAATTGGATATTATTTGTATATTGAAATTGAATGTTATTCCTCTATAATTTAAATGCTATAAATGTATATTGATTGGTACACATACTCCTTTCCTTTACATTCCTCATTGCGAAGTTTTCTTTACCTGATTTTTGTTCATGTTTTTAAGATTGAATAAAAAATAATTCAAAATGTATGGGTACTAGATATCCAGATATAACTATGGGTTCATTTCCTCTTTTTATAAAATCTTTACATTGTTTAATTCCATTTCCCATGAAATTGCTAGTATGTATTTTTGTTAATATTTTTCAATTTGTAGGTCTATGTGATTATTTATTTATTTATTTATTTATTTTACTTGAGCAAGTTTTCCTATATTAGTGGGTGTTGGAATATTTTTTTTCCTTGTGTTAATAAAATTCCTTACATTTGCTTGATTTGTAGGTGGGCTTTTATTGACTCTTCTGTGTGATTAGTAAATGAGCACCATTTAAGAATATTGATTTCTTCCCATGCATGTATTTGGATCTAAATCAATTTTACTATAAAGGTGAATGTAATTATGTTGTTCAAATGAACTATATCTTATTGTTATGATTATTTTTATGGAAATTGTAAATTTTCATGTTGAAAAGAGTATTTGGGGTGTGAAGTATGGGTATCTACTTTAGCTTATTTGTGATGTGATATGAAGAACCACTTGATACCTACGTTGTTTTGGTAATATTAAACCTTGTAAATGAGATACTTTTATAATATAACAACACAATGCTAGACCACATATGCAATTTTATTCGCAACAAATAATTCTACCCTTCTTCTTTTTTTTATTAGTGCATTCAATGCATGGACGTTTTCCTTTTGATTCCTTGCATTTTCCTTTTCCAAATGGATATTCCTTGGAATGGGTTTGGATTTTTTACCCTATTCTAGTAATTATAATATGCAAGGTGGACATGGTTAATGTATTTATTATTACAAGTTCATTTAAATTGTTTGAGTAATGGAGCGGAGGATGTTTTTGTGAGTTAGTTCGTTTCAATTGTTCTAGTAATGGAGTGGAGGACATTTTTGCAAGGGTTTATAAATTTGATATGACTTTAAGTTTATCATATCCAAAGGTAAAATGATTTGGATTATATATATATAATACAAAAAATATTTCTCATATAAAAGCCTTATGGGATCCCATTATCTTTCTTGGAATATCGAGTTGGAGGGTGTCTTAATAGCTACAATAAAATTTGAACCTGTCACTTATGGTGTTCCCATCATCAACATGTCCTTGTGTAGATACTTTTTAGTTTATTAGAGATGAAATACATTATTTCATTTTCATTGTGGTAGTTACATGTTGGTTTCTTATCAAAGTATTATAATAAATGCTAGAATTTAATGATGATTTTTTAGATAAAACAACGAACAAATTCTAAATTTTTATCTCATAACTGCTAGTAAAAGCTTTATGGATCATTTACTGTACAAATTCTTACTCTAAAAATTATTTATCTTTAATTTTACTTGTTATTTGAATGCTTTTCTAAGGATTATATTCTCATAAATGTCAGAAGATGGTTGCATACAAGTTTTATGGTTTCCCACAGAGTCCAATGCAAAAGGTTGGGTATATAGAACTTTAAAATCAATCTTTTGTATGGCTTGATTATGTTTTTCATTTATATTTTCATTTTGAAGATATTAGATCTATAGTGTGTATCATCAATTTTGTGATTTAATGCCAACTTTTGATTTTGATTTTTCAAATATTGTAGTACTCATTTCATCTTAGTTTCAATAAAATCTAAATCCAATTAAGTTTTTCATAAGAGGCAGGTATTAAAAAACAACACTGCATATTACACTTGTTATATAATAAAATTTTTATTAGGAATATTAATGATGACTAAAACCTAATTCCATCCTCGTAAATCAAACTTCCCAATAAATCAATTTTAAAAAGTTTTTTTCTCTCAATTCTATTGGTCTAGTCAAATGAAAGCTACATGTTAAATAAAGTACAAAACATACACATTATATCAAATGAAAAAACATATACAAGAAAGGCATACACCGTGAACTCACGTCAATTATCTTTTTTAGTTTCCTTTAGAATTCAAGCTAGCTCCTATGTACATAGGTTCTTGATTTCTACAAGGAATAGCATTTGCAAGAAGAAAATCTTTCCATAGTTGGATTCCTCCACCTCATATTTGTACTACTCATGTTTTTCCCGTTGCTCCCTCTTTGAATTCCCTGATTGATCCAATAAAAATAGAAATGCTAGGTCGCTTGGGTGGTAATCCCACAAGTAACCCAATACCTAAGAATCCTATTGATAAACATATACGTCACAGAATTATCTTTGGCTACAAGTGCATTTCCCCTACTATAGGGATGGCCCTAATCCGGAATATGAACCATAGAAAAAGATACCTAGTAGACCAATCACGATAATACCAGTTACAATACCTATCAACCAAAGAGGGATCCTTCCAGTGGTATCGGCCATTTATCTTACTCCCTTTCACATTTTATTAAGTGGGCATACTCGAGACATAAACAGTCATAGCATAGATAATTATGCGTATTGGATCTCTTCGAATGGAGTGATAATATTCTCATTTTTCCTAATTGAAAAAATAATTGGAGAATGGAACAGCAAGTACAAAAATTAGTAGCAACCCCCAGTAGAGACTGGTACGATTCAATTCAACATTTTGGTCGTTCGGGTTCGTCGGGTTCGGTGGTTTCATATCTACATACTTCCTCTTCATTTAGTATAGAGTTTATCGTTGGATGAACTGCATTGCCGATATTGATCCCAAGAAAAAAACTGTAGGGACAGCTAGCCCGTGAACGGCCAACCATCTAACTGTAAAAATTGGAAAAGTTCTATCTAAAGTCATTAGTGCCTCCTAAAAAGATCTAGTAAATTCATCGAGTTGCTCTAACGGATCGAAACGGCCAGTTACTAATGGAACCTCTTGTCGACTTTCTGTGAAATACTCATTTGGCCGGGGGCTCCCGAACACATCATAAGCCAAACCCGTGCTGACAAATAACCAACCTGCAATGAATAGAGAAGGTATGGTAATGCAATGGATGACCCAGTATCTAATACTAGTAATAATGTCAGCAAAGGAGCGTTCTCCCGTATTCCCAGACATGTTCAGCTCCAAATATTATTGTAAAGTCAATCAAGGGGGAATTGATCCCATGAAAGATAGAGATCAGGAAATGGAAAACTACTGATATCTTCTCCAATCCTTGTTTGATTGTCAATGTTATACCAAGGGTATCTTTGAAGTCTATAACTGGACCAGTGTATCTAGCTTTCTTCTGACACAACAATACAATTTTGATGAGTATCAAAAGGAGAATGATTCTGTTCCTACCAGCAGTTATTCTATCTCTGTTTGGGTGACTGAATCCCAAAAGAAATAAGAGAATATTGCATTCCTAGGTTCGGGCGTAAGGAACCCCCTCAACCAATGTTGTAACAATTGCATAGACCGTGAAAATTTTCGATTGAAATTAGCTTCTACATACATGTGGCTTTAGAACCGAAAAAGAGGATGAGTGCGACACAACTCATCTAGAATATGATACTTTTACTTCTTCCTTTTTCATTCCGACATGAAATTATGCCCGTGTAGATGACCTCAGTAATTCAGATTGCACGGGGATCATTGGTGCTACGCAGATATATGTTTCTTTTCCAATAGTATCCAGCGCAGATGGAGTTATGCCGCAAAATTATTATATAGTACCTTGTATTAACGAGTAGGTGTTACTCATTAGCTAAAACCAAGTGGATAGTGCAATAGAACCTAGTCAATTTTAGCTATGTGAAATTACGAGTTACTCCTTGCAGTAATTTCTATAATATCGGGTTCTATTGGCTCTAAGAATGAATATTGAAAAAACCTAATCCGTCTAGAGGGTTGAATGATTGGATCAATAAGATCTAGAAATGAAAGGACAAACTGGATATTCATATTCTTACACCTAAACGTGAAATTCACAAAACTTTGGCTATATATGTAGATAGGTTTCTTTCGGTCCAGTCTCTGATAGCTACTGGTAAAAAGATAATGCCAGGTGATCCAATCGTACTGATTGAGAATTCATTAACCCTGTAAGAAGATTACATTCGACAATTTGTGAAGGGATTCGTGGATGCTATTCATTAGTTGCTCGATGAATGTGAGGATTTCTAGGATAATGAAGAGATTTCTACCATAGATCTCCTCTCATCCATGTTCATTCATACATATCCTATAGTATAGGATCCTGAATTGGTACGAATCGGGACAATTGATCTTTTGTATTCTGATCTCGAGGTTATGAAAATAAAAATTTAGGTAATTGTCTCATGAAGATATGTATAAACCATATTTCATTCAGTCCTTCCACACCTACTATAACTATAATTAGTTATTTCGGTTTCTTATTGGTTTCTATCATTTTCACCCTAGTCCTATTCATTAGTTCGAGCAAGATACAACTTATTCAAAATGAAGAAAGGGGAAACCCTCTCAGTTCACTATTTCAATTTCAATAATTTAGTTTATTCTCTCTATATCAATTTCTGATCATTGAGATTCATAGCAAATTCAGGGTACTATCCAGTATAGCTATTGTCCCTAATTATTCCGTAGAATCGAAATGATTGAGGCTTTGCCATCTAGAATTGTGTTAGGTCTAATTCCTATAACTTTGGCCAGATTATTCATAACTGCATATTCACAATACCGACATGGTGATCAATTGGATATTTGATCCTGGAATATCCTCCAATTTCATTGGCCTCCTACTTTTCCTAGGAGGTCAGATTCCATTGCTCGTTCTAGTTGGAATGATTTCTCGATAATTTAGAGGGTTGGATTTGATAGGAACAGAATCACGCTCTGTAGGATTTGAACCTACGGCATCAGGTTTTGGAGGCCTACGTTCTACCGAACTGAACTAAGAGCGCTTTCTTTCATATTCGTAGTTAAAGTAAAATACCTTGTGTTTATACTCTTAGAGTCAAATACTTTCGCATCTGATATGATTCAATTATTTGATGTTCCCGTCGAATCGATATCAAATGATCTTTCGTTCCTTTCTTTCCATAGAAAAGAAGGGAAAGGTAGGGATGACAGGATTTGAACCTGCGACATTTTGTACCCAAAACAAACACGCTACCAAGCTACGCTACATCCCTTCTAATCATTAGACAATTTTATTTTATAGAATTCGAAATCTATTTGCCACATTTTCCCACCTTCATTTCTCTTCGTTCTCGTGAGTGAAAAGACTTTATACGTGCATGTAGGGTCTATTATCTAGAAGATCACTATTCATTATGGTGATGAAACATCTTTTTCCTGTTCTATAAATAGGACCACAACCCGGATCACATTATCCATATATTAATCAGTTCCGAGTTTTTCCTAGGATTCATAACTATTGATACGATCGAATCACTTACACATTATGATCAATAAGGAGAATTTACAATGCAAGATCTAAAGACCTATCTTTCCACAGTGCCTATGTTAGCTATTTTATGTTGCAGCTTTTTAGCCGGCCTATTGATAGAAATCAATCGTTTTTTTCCAGATGCTCTGACTTTGACTTTTCCCTCTTTTGAATTTTTTTCCTCCCCTTAAAGCCAAGGGAAAAAAGATTGTGCTAGATTGACTTCTCCTCCCTCTTGGATAAATTAGTGCATTCAGCCCAAAAAAGATCTTAGTTTAGGGGTGAAGGGGGTAAAATTCAAGTAGAAATATTGATCTAAATATTCTTTCCACATTTAATTTTGTAAGTACAACTGAAAACTCCTGATCAATCATTTTTTTACTTTCAAATGTTTCACCATAGGATCTCCGGCTATCAACTTCTATTCCTTTTTCAGGTCGAAAAGAAAATTCGACCCAATATTTAGAGTAATTTTACGGCCAAGAGCGGAGATATAAGAGTAACAATTACTTTGGAGTGCACTAGTTGTACCCAAGATAGTGTTTATAAAATATTTTCGGGGATTTCTAGATATACGACTCGGAAAAATCGACGCAATACACCTATTCGATTGGAATCAAATAAATTTTGTCCCTATTGTTACAAGCATACCATTCATGGAGAGATAAAAAAAAGAGATTGATTAAACGCACTACTCCTACCCAGGGATAGGAATAGATCACAGATATAAAAAGAAATGGTATTTCCACAAGATCTTTAATGGAACAATATTTTCAAAAGGTTCATGAAACAAACTATGGATAAACCCAAGCGATCTTTTCATAGACATTTGAAACCAATTCGTAGACATTTGAAACCTATTCGTATACATTTGTCACCAATTAGGTCGGGAGATCGGATCGATTATAAAAATATGAGCCTAATTAGTCGATTTATTAGTGAGCAAGGAAAAATATTATCCGGCCGAGTGAATAGATTAACTTCAAAACAACAATGTCTAATGACTAACGCTATTAAACGAGCTCGTATTCTATATTTGTTACCTTTTCTTTATAATGAGAACTAATTGAATCCGTGGAAATAATCCTACTCCTTAATCAAATCGGAGCTGGGATATCTGTTTGATAAAGATGCAGATCTTGAGTCTATTGTTTAAAAATTCGACAGGATTTCATTTTTGGAAAAGAATTGGATTGAATTCTTTTCGTTCATTTCCAATCCAATATTGAAAATTTTTTCAATGTTTCGACCTTCCCGGAGGGAATTCTTCGGGGTAATCTGTTCTATCCATTCCATCTTTACCTATTTATTTCATCATATGATAAGTTCTTCAAGATGGTAGAAAAATAATTACTATCTAATACAGCTATTTGTGCAAGTGTTTTACGATTTGGAAGCAACTGCCTCTTGTACAAATATTGGATGAATCTGTTATAAGAAACCCCATTGGCATGGGATGCTGCATTGATCCGAGTAATCCACAAACGACAAAGATCTCTCTTGCGTTTACCTCTATCTCGGTGGACAGAAACTAAGGCTCTAGCTTTCCGTTGGTTAGCAGTTCGAAATTTTTTTGAATGGGGCCCTCGAGAGCCTGATACAAATGCAAGAATTTTTTTCCGACGTTTTCGGGCTATGTATCCACGTTTCACTCTGCTCATTGAAGTTTGAATCGCTAATATTTTTCTTGGTTAGTCATTTGTTTGGTTCATTGAGAATAACACTGATTCTTCTTATTTAGAAAATAAAATTTCCAATGGCTTTTGCTACTGCAACCTTCCCAACCATAATTCCCTTTGGATAGGCATCTTCCTGGTAGGCAAGGGCTGGGACCTTGCACTGAGAATGAGAAAAAATCATGGGTTTCATCGTTTCTATGGTTCTTTCTCCAACGATAAGGTCCTCTCTATATGCCGGAGCCTTTTATTTATTTCCAAAATAGGATATGAGTATGTTATCGGTAACTTGTACGGTTTACCATCTCCAACTCTACTCTTGAATCATTAAGTAGTAAATACTCTCATTACAAGATCTATTAATACAGTAACGACATGTAATTCTGGGGTTGGCCAGGTAGCTGACCCTGTTGTTACGTTCTCGCGGCAATATGAGCATAAAATTTATGCTTCTTCAATTTGCATGATTTCCCCGCTCAATGGATTGATGACCATTCACTACCAATGAGGAATTGCTTTTCATCCCACATCAAGGTGATTGGATTTGCACCAATGGAAACCATAAATTTCATCCTCGGTAAGGTTAGACGATGGAGTTGTACTTGATTACAGCGGGAAAATTCTTATGTTTTTCCGTTGTAAAAATTTCCCAGTCTGTTTCAGTTTATGATCCAAACGAGTCGCACATACACCCTAGTACATACTCCTCTACACTGAGGACATCCTCGAAGAGCAGGAGATGTTTTTCTATTCTCTATTGGCTGTCTTGCATTTCTAATAAGTTGTTGAATAGTGGGCATTCTAGCTTTATTGTATGCGGAATCAACTAGTTCGGATTGATCCTAACCATACCATATCAGGTTATTATGAAATGAATAACTTTACCCCCCCCCCCCTTTTTTTTTCTTTCCTTTTTTTTTTTTTGAAAAGGAACAAAGAGATCACAGTTTACAGTTCATTATAAAAATAAATTCAAAAGAGGATCTTCCCCTATAAGATCAACCTTCCTCTACGGTATCAACAATGCCATAAGCTCGGGCTTCTGTTGCTGACATAAAAACATCTCTGTCCAAATCCCGTTGAATGACCTCTTCGGGGTTGTCCGTTCTTTCTATATAACATTTGGTTATGTAATTGGGAAGCATCGTTATGTGTTTTTCTTCATTATGAAACTCTGCGGCTGGTCCGTCATAATAGGAACTAACAGGTTGGTGGATCATAACCCTAGCGTGAGGTAATGCCATATGTTTAGTAACTTCTCCCCCGATTAGGATGAAAGATCCCATTGAAGAAGCTACCCCCATGCATATTGTATGTACATTTGGTACTATTACTTGCATCATATCAAAAATACCTACCCCTGGTATTACTAATCCGCTGGGACAGTTGATAAATGAGAAAATATCTTTATTTGCATCTTCTGCACACAAATATACCATGAGACCCATGAGTTGATTTTCAATCTCATGATTTATATCCTAAGCCAAAAAAAGTAATCTCTCTCGATAAAGTCGGTTGTATAAGTCAACCCAAGTTGCATCTTCATCTCCAGGGGCTCAGAAATGCACTTTTGGAACACCAACGGGCATTTTTTTTAATGGAAAGAAGTGAAGCACTATACTCTAATATGGAAACGTAAAGTATATGAAGTTGTGTAACATATGAACTCTGGATGGTATTCATAGGGGAGGGTTTGAACCTATCCGGAAATAGAGCTTTAGATGGATATTTGATCCATGTAAAAGATCGTTCTATTATTCGAGTTGATAATGTAATGAATCACGCTTTTACCACTAAACTATACCCGCAACGATCTAATTGTAACATACAGATCGATCTTTTGTCCAACCAACCCATTTCTCTTTTTTTTTTTTAAGTCTTTTCCTTATAACTTTGATCAGAGAATGATAAGCTCCATTCACTATTAAAATGATTCAAATTATACAGCATGAAACATTCTGTATAATTTGAAGCCATAAAGGTTTTTCTGGGAACTGGGCCGATGGATAACAAATAGAGATTCAGAAATTTTTTTGAGTTTTTAGTTGCAATAAGTAATTTATGGAGAGACTACTTCTCGATAGGAAAGTTTATTGAAAAAAAAAAAATTTGAGGAAACCCAAAATTTTGGTCATACTATTGACAACTTCCTGACCACTTTCATATTATAAAGATTGGATTGGTGGCCCCTATCGTCTAGTGGCCTAGGACATCTCTCTTTCAAGGAGGAAACGGGGATTCGACTTCCCCTAGGGGTCCCATGATCCATTCTTTAGGTATCTCTAACCTAAATACTTTCAATTACATTATTGTTCCTGGGTCGATGCCCGAGTGGCTAATGAGGACGGACTGTAAATTCGTTGGCAATATGCCTATGCTGGTTCAAATCCAGCTCAACCCAACCAATATCATCAATACCAATCTATCGGTATGGTTATCTTCATGCCAATCATGAATGAAAAGATAATTGGTTATTGAACCCCGACATTGATATCTGTTCATATCGTAGATGCCCAATTCCAAATGAAATGAATGGATACATTTCAAAAATGAAAGAGAAGGATAAGATATTTCATTGACCTAGCACTCACATAATCTATACAATCTATCTAGCACCTATCATAGAATAAATATGATGCAATAGTAGGTGAACTATAGTGTATTGGGATTGTAGTTCAATTGGTTAGAGTACCGCCCTGTCAAGATGGAAGTTGCAGGTTCGAGCCCCGTCAGTCCCGATCCAATAAGTTAATAAATTAAGCTCTTAATCCCCGTAGAAGAGTGAAAAAGAAAATGAAGCTATCTAATGGATAGCTATCTAGATATTTAGTATATATAGTATATCTATCCATTAGATACCTTCACCAGATCAACAATTCAGTTTGGAAAAAGAAAGACCCTTCTTTCGAGGATAAAATCTAATCATCATATTGAATCTGCAATAAATATTCTTCCCTCCCCGAAGAAGAAAATTTCTCTATCAAAAACATAGGAAGATCCATAGATTTTAGGGTGACAGAGAGGTAGTCCTCCTAAGTCAGAATCCCACAGAGATCCCTATAGATAATTCCCAATGATTTTTAGGAGATCTTACTTCTGTTATTCCCTTGGAATATTGTGAGTATTCCATGCTAATACTTCTTTTTCATGATCGATAGCCAGTGGATTTCTAGACACTCTATTGTATTTCCAAGAATGATCATGTCAGGATCTGGACGGACTAATCCTTATCATTCCAGGGTCATGGGTGAGCCTCTGGATAAATTTGATATGGGATACTTCTATATCATCACCGGAGCAAAATAGATTCACGATTCCATCTAAATCGTGGAGATCCAAGAAAAATATCTCTCATTTCTCACGAACGTCTTTGGAGTAGCAGAAGGTTCTTATTCGTACGAATCCTATTCTTTCTTTCGAAATGATAAAGACATGTGTTGATCGGAATGTTTTCTGATGCACGTAAGTTTTTGCTAATAGTCTTATCAAAAGTAATCCTATTAGGTTATACTATTTCCATCGGAGAATTCATTCAATCCATTAGTTAGATTCTGTTACTCGAACCGATTCCATAGATAAAATACATCTATTTCATGGATCTTCAAAGATTCATTCATCTCTATGAGATAAAATCTCGAGCTATTTTGGAACAAAGTTAAAATCAGGAGATCATGGAAGTAAATAACCTTGGATTTATTGTTGTTCTAATGTTCCTTGCAATTCCTACTGCTTTTCTACTTATCCATTACGTCAAAACTACCAGTGCAAGCAGTGGAAGAAATTGATTTTGATGAAAATAAAGTGATTGTTGATCACTAGATAGAACTTTATGATCCAAATCATAAGTATAAAATAGGTTATGAGATCTATAATATTACAACAATACAGGGTAGGGATTGCTTTTTAATTTCTTTTGAAAAGAAAAAAGTAGTACGGAGGAAAAGAATATCTGACCTTTTCTTTTGTACTATTTCTTCTTCTACACCCATATATGGATAAATAGATCTTAATGGTACTTATCCATATATGGTAAATGTGGGATGAAGGACCTCGTACCATAAAATCGCAGAGCTAATCACCTTCTTTCTGCTCCTGGAAAAATAGACCCAATGCAGACAGCCGTAATTCTGAACGTACTTGCGGATTTTTGAGGATCAAAGTTGAACATCTTTTTCGAGTACGAACATTGTTTTCTAGCACATATTAGATATGGAACTTGAAATGGTATAATAAAAAACAAAGGAATCTATGACTTATGTCCCATATTTTCCCGAGAACGAAATTCATATGAAATCCGATCAATTCGGAACCATCCAATAAAACAGGGACTCTTTCTATTCCTACTAAGAAAGAGAAGAGAGATTGTTCTTCAGTGGAAGAAACTAGATTCTCGACTCATTCTAGAAAAGAACAAATGAATGAAAACCCGTTGGAGAAAATCAGATCAGATTTGTCATAGGAATAGGAATAGGAAAATGATAATAATAAGGGATTACGCATATCCCTTACGGGGATAAAGAAGAAATAATTCCATGGAGATTTTTTCAATTTGGAACGAAGATTCAATATTACTGGATCCTTATGAAACAGAATATATTATTATGCATGACGCAATAATTGATTCTTAAGCATTACCATTATAGCCCACTTCTCCCCCATACTACGAGTGAAAGGGAAAATGTAAAAACTACCATTAAAGTAGCCCAAGTTATACCGACTATATCCATATGGATCATGTTCTCTAAAAAATAATGATTTCATCATCGAGATGATAAGGGAACTATTAACCATAGTGAAAATTTGAAATGGAAATGAATGGTCCACCTTTGCATTCTGAAAGTTACTGAACTGACGTTCGAGCTGATATGAGAGATCAATAAATCCATTTGTTCATTGACCAACAAATTACTATAACTAACTCGAGGGTCGTACATTCAGATGGAATCGGGATCAAATGTACGTAACTCACTATCTATATTGGTAATATGTACCAATATGTCTCCAGAGGTTTTGTAATGGAAATAAAGACTTTTCCTTCCATTTACTTACCTTAACAAGGCGACACCCGGATTCGAACTGGGGATGGAGGATTTGCAGTCCTCTGCCTTACCGCTTGGCTATGTCGTCGAGATATGGGAATCCCATGGACAGGTCGAATCATTTGTCCTTTCAAGTCATTCGTCCGTTCTTTAAGTATAGTATGAGATGTATGCTAGAGTCAACCATAAAGGAAATGGATCTAATTTGTTATCCATCTTTCGATCTGGCTATTTTCATTAGGAAATTTTATAAGTAAGATTCACATTTAAGAATGGTTTGATTCATTTGTTCATAGCTCCATTTCACGTGGTTGGATGAAAGTATCAAAGTACCTCTTCCTTATCCTTTTTTTTCTAATTGGAAGTATATCTGGATACGGGTAGAATTTCATGGGATATAGTGAACACTTAATATACATCTGAATCTTTTTTGTCGGATTGATCCATATAGATCAATTGGGAATAATTAGATAGATTTTTCTACATATGGGAAACTTCCAATGCGATTAGATGAAAATGAGGGAGCGTTTACAATCCCTGAATTTGGTAACATACAATTTGAAGGATTTTGTCGTTTTATCGATCAGGGCTTGATGGAAGAACTTCATAATTTTCCAAAAATTGAGGATACAGATAAAGAAATTGAATTCAGTATTTTTGGTAATGAATATGAATTAGCAAAACCTTTCATCAAAGAGAGAGATGGTGTATATCAATCCCTTACATATTACTCTGAATTATATGTACCAGCAAGATCGATTCGGAGGAATAGTAGAAAGATATAGAAACAAACTGTATTTCTCGGAAATATTCCTTTAATGAATTCCCATGGAACATTTGTAGTAAATTGGATTTACATAATCATGTTGAATCAAATATTAATAAGTCCTGGTATTTATTGCCGTTCAGAATTAGACCATAATAGAATAAATTATATATATACTGGCACTTTGATTTCAGATTGGGGAAGAAGATCAAAATTAGAGATCGATGTAGGAGAAAGGATATGGGCTCGTGTAAGCAGAAAACGAAAAATATCTATTCCAGTTCTATTATCAGCTATGGGTTTAAATCTCGAAGAGATTCTGGACAATACTCACTATCCCAAAAGATTTTTATTTTTATTGAAGAAAAAGGAGAGGTGGGAGCGGGAGGAATATCTCTGGTCGAGGGAAAAAGCCATTCTGGAGTTTTACAAAAAACTCTACTGTGTAAGTGGCGATTTGGTATTTTCCGAGTCTCTATGTAAAGAATTGCAAGAAAAATTTTTCCGACAAAGATGTGAATTGGGAAAGATTGGTCGACGAAATCTGAACCAAAAACTGAACCTTGAGATACCTGAGAACGAGATTTTTTCATTACCACAAGATGTATTGGCTGCTGTGGATTACCTTATTGGGGTGAAATTTGGAATGGGTACACTCGATGATATAGATCACCTCAGAAATCGATGTATTCGTTCTGTAGCAGATTTATTACAGAATCAATTTAGATTAACTCTAGGTCATTTAGAAGATACAGTTCAAAGAACTATACACGGAGCAACCAAGCGTAGATCAACTCCTCAAAACTTGGTCACTTCAACTCTATTCAAAAACACTTTTCAAGATTTTTGTGGCTCACACCCCTTATCCCAATTTTTGGATCAAACTAATCCATTGACGGAAATAGCTCTTGGGTGAAAATTGAGCCATTTAGGCCCTGGGGGCTTAACAGGGCGAACTGCTAGTTTTCGGACACGGGATATTCATCCCAGTTATTATGGGCGTATTTTTCCAATCGATACGTCTAAAGGAATGAATGCTAGACTTGTTTCATCATTATCTATTCATGCAAAGATTGGTGATTGTGGTTCTTTACAAAGTCCATTCTATAATATTTCCGAGAGATCGAGAGAAGAACATATGGTTTATCTATTACTGGGAGAAGATGAGGATGAATACTATCGGATAGCTATGGGAAATTCTTTGGCGTTAAATCAAGGAATTCAAGAGGAACAAATTACTCCAGCTCGATACCGACAAGAATTTATAGTTATTGCATGGGAACAAATCCATTTTAGAAGTATTTTTCCTATCCAATATTTTTCCGTTGGAGTTTCCCTTATTCCTTTTCTCAAACATAATGATGCTAATCACGCTCTAACGGGTTCTAATATGCAGCGTCAAGCAGTTCCACTTTTTCAACCCGAGAAGTGCATTGCCGAAATTGGGTTGGAAGGTCAAGCAACTCTAGATTCAGGAAGTGTAGCTATAGCTACACAAGAGGGAAGGATCGAGTATATCGATGATGTAAATATAACTTCATCGATAAATGGAGACACTGTACGAACATAATCAGTTATATATCAAAATTCTAATACAAATACTTGTACACATCAAAAACCTCAAGTTCGTCAAGGGGAATGTGTAAAGAAGGGACAAATTCTAGAGGATGGTGCAACTACGGTAGGGGGAGAACTCTCTTTGGGAAAAAACGTTTTAGTAGCTTATATGCCATGGGAAGGATACAATTTCGAAGACGCAATACTAATTAGTGAACGTCTAGTATACAAAGATATTTATACCCTTTTCCATATCGTAAGATACAGGATTGAAATCTGTATGACGAGCCAGGGTCTTGAAAGAATCACTAGAGAAATACCTCATTTAGATGCTCATTCACTTCGTCATTTGGACGAAAATGGTCTTGTAATGCTAGGATCTTGGATAGAAACAGGTAATGTTTTGGTAGGTAAATTAACGCCTCAAACAACAAAAGAATCATTATGTACCCCAGAAGGAAGATTATTACAAACCATATTTGGTATTGAGGTATCGACTGCGAGAGAAAGTTGTCTCAGAGCACCTATAGGTGCAAAGGGTCGAGTTATCGACGTGAGATGGATCAATAGAGTAGATGATTCTGGTGATAATGGGGAAACAGTCCACGTATATATATCACAAAAACGTAAGATACAAGTGGGAGATAAATTAGCTGGAAGGCATGGTAATAAAGGTATTATTTCAATAATTTTTCCGAGACAAGATATGCCCTATTTGCAAAATGGAATACCAGTTGATATGGTATTGAATCCATTAGGGGTAACTTCATGAATGAATGTAGGACAGATCTTTGAATTTTTGCCCGGTTTAGCAGGAAACCCGATGAAAAAACATTATAGAATAACACCTTTTGACAAAAAATACGAGCGAGAAGCTTCGAGAAAACTAGTGTTTCCTGAACTTTATAAATCTAGTGAGCAAACAGATAATCCATGGGTATTCGAACCTGATCATCCTGGAAAACATAGATTAAGTGATGGAAGAACAGGAGTTGTTTTTGAACAACCTGTTACAATAGGAAAATCTTATATGTCGAAATTGAGTCATCAAGTTGATGAGAAAATACATGCACGTTCCAGTGGAGCTTATGCACAGGTTACACAACAACCTCTTAGAGGAAAATCCAAACGAGGGGGGCAACGAATAGGAGAAATGGAAGTTTGGGCTCTGGAAGGTTTTGGTGTTGCTTATATTTTACAAAAAATTATTACTCTCAAATCTGACCATATTAGAACTCGTAATGAAGTACTTGGTGCCATTATCACTGGAGGGCCAATACCTAAACTTGACACTGCTCCAAAATCTTTCTGATTTCTCATTCGAGAATTACGATCTTTAGCTCTAGAATTGAATCATGCTATTATATCTGAGAAAGAATTTTAGATAGATAGAGAGGAAGTTTGATCACAATAAATTGAGATATTTTATGATTGAACAGAATAAACATCAACAACTTCGAATTGGATTAGCTTCTCCCGAATAGATTTGTGCTTGGTCCGAAAAATTTTTACCTAATGGTAAGATAGTTGGATAGGTGACTAAAACTTATACTCTACATTATGAAACTAATAAACCAGAAAGAGATGGATTGTTTTGTGAAAGAATCTTTGGACCTATCAAAAGTATAGTTTGTGCTTGTGGAAATTCTCCAGGGATCGGAAATGAGAAGATAGACTCAAAATTTTGCACACAATGTGGAGTTGAATTCGTTGATTCTCGAATTCGAAGATATAAAATGGGAAACATTAAACTGGCATTTCTGGTGGTTCACGTATGGTATTTGAAACGCCTTCCCAGTTATATTGCGAATCTATTAGCTAAAACTCAAAAATAATTAGAAGGTCCAGTATATTGCGATGTGTGACTTCATCACAAGTTCCGATCATACAGATCCGTAATCAGGAACTGTCATCCTATTCAATCTCATTGGGATGCCTTTAGCTCTGACATGCCCCTCTAGAGGAGTAGCATGAAGCTCAGAATTATAAGCATCTTTTCAAGATGTTGAGAAAGAGGAATTAGTCCAGGGTTTAGATATTCTGTATCAAATTTCTAATCGAACTTTGTGAAAACACTTCTTTCAGATAATGGAATTTGAAAGTCATTATCTTCTCTTTTATTTGGGTTAGCCCTGAATAGAGGTATTCTGGACCAAAGATATGGCTATAGGATTCTATTCATCGGACATATGCTTCGATCAATAGTATTGTAACCATCGAAGTAAAGCAAAGCAAGCAGGAACCTAAAGGATCAAATGGAACGAGATAAAGACAAGTAAATCCCTAATTGAAGGTCTTTCAAGAAGAAAAGTATTGTTCGGAAGGGAGGAGACTGCTCAATAATTCCATATCTATGTTGTGGAATCATAACATAAAGGAATACTCAATTTCACTTGGAACTTGAGCAGAGAGTAGCGATCTCTCTTCAGAGCGAAAAAGAGTTTTTTTTCATCTTTTTTTTATAGTTACTTGAGCCGGATGAGAGGAAACTTTCACGTCCGATCCTGAGGGGGGGGGAATCTTAGAATAACCTATCCAAATCTTTTTCTTGCTAGGCCCATAGCTAAAAAACCAACTTTATTGAGATCACGGGGTACATTCAATTATGAAATTCAATCCTGGAAAGATATTATTCCTCATTACCTCTCTGCTCGTCCTCATTACCTCTTTTCTCAGGGTTCTGGAACATTTAAAGACAGAGAAATAGCTACTCTAGGGTTCTGATATTAGGGATTATCAGGGTAGCTACTCTAGTATGAAGAAGCTATTGGTATTTAGTCGATAATATCTTTTGAGAGTCATGATGATATTACCGAAGAACGCCTTTATCATAAAAAATTTTCTTCCCACTTTGGTCAGTTGGCAATAATCTTTCTGTGGACCTCCAGTAATTTGTTCCATGTGGCTTGGCAAGGCAATTTTGAAGCATGGGTACGCGATCCCTTACATGTAAGACCCATTGCTCATGCAATTTGGGATCCTCATTTTGGTCAACCAGCTATAGAAGCTTTTACCCAAGGAGGTGCTCCCGGTCCGGTCAATATTGCTTATTCCGGTGTTTATCAGTGGTGGTATACAATTGGCTTACGCGCTAACGAAGATCTTTATGATGGAGCTCTTTTCTTGCTATTTCTTTCTGTCATCTTTTTAATAGCGGGTAGGTTACATTTACAACCTAAATGGAGACCAAGTGTTTCATGGTTCAAAAATGCCGAATCCCGTCTCAATCATCATTTGTCAGGACTCTTCGGAGTCAGTTCTCTAGCTTGGAAAGGGAATTTAGTTCATGTCACTATTCCTGAATCAAGGGGAGTGCACGTCAGATGGGACAATTTTTTGGATGAATTACTGCATCCCCAAGGGTTAGAACCGTTTTTCACAGGTCAGTGGAATCTTTATGCTCAAAATCCTAATTCTAGTAGTCACTTATTCGCTACCTACCAAGGGGCGGGAACTGCTATTCTAACTCGTCTCGGAGGATTCCATCCACAAACTCAAAGTTTATGGCTGACTGATATGGCTCATCATCATTTAGCTATTGCATTTGTTTTTTCAATTGTTGGTCATATGTATAGAACCAACTTTGGGATTGGTCACAGTATGGAAGATATTTTGGAGGCACATGTTCCTCCAGGAGGCCTATTAGGACGCGGACATAAGGGTCTTTATAACACAATTAATAATTCTCTTCATTTTCAATTGGGTCTTGCTTTAGCTTCTTTGGGGGTTATAACCTCCTTGGTAGCTCAACACATGTATTCTTTACTCGCTTATGCATTCATAGCACAAGAATTCACCACCCAAGCTGCATTATATACTCATCATCAATACATTGTCGGGTTCATTATGACAGGAGCCTTTGCTCATGGAGCTATATTCCTCATTAGGGATTATAATCCAGAACAGAATAAGGATAATGTATTGGCGAGAATGTTGGAACATAAGGAAGCTATAATATCTCATCTTAGTTGGGTTAGTTTATTACTAGGTTTCCATACCTTGGGACTTTATGTTCATAATGATGTTATGCTTGCTTTTGGTACTCCAGAAAAACAAATATTGATCGAGCCCATATTTTCTCAGTGGATACAATCTGCTCATGGTAAGACGTTATATGGTTTCGATATACTCCTATCTTCAACAAGTGGTCCAACATTCGATGTAGGTAAGAGCATATGGTTACCCGGTTGGTTAAATGCTATTAATGATAATATTAATTCATTGTTCTCAACAATTGGTCCCAGAGACTTTTTGGTTCATCATGCTATTGCTCTAGGTTTGCATAGAACTACATTGATCCTAGTTAAAGGTGCTTTGGATGCGCGTGGTTCCAGGTTAATGCCAGATAAAAAAGATTTTGGTTATAGTTTTCCTTGCGATGGTCTGAGACGGGGTGGTACTTGCGATATCTCGGCCTGGGATGCTTTTTATTTAGCAGTTTTTTGGATGCTGAATACTACTGGATGGGTTACTTTCTATTGGCATTGGAAGCATATAACATTATGGCAGGGTAATGTAGCGCAATTTAATGAGTCTTCCACTTGTTTAATGGGATGGTCAAGAGATTATCTATGGTTAAATTCTTCACAAATTATTAATGGATACAATCCTTTTGGTATGAACAATTTATCTGTTTGGGCGTGGATGTTCTTATTCGGGCATCTTGTTTGGGCTACTAGATTTATGTTCCTTATTTCCTGGCGTGGATATTGGCAGGAACTGATTGAAACTCTCGCATGGGCCCATGAACACACGCCTTTAGCTAATTTAGTTCGATCGAGAGACAAGCCAGTAACCCTTTCCATTGTTCAAGCACGATTAGTTGGATTAGCTCCATTAGTGAATGGCTATTGTCATTGATACAATGACAATACCCCACAGAGAAAAAGTAATCAACGTAATATTACTCCATCTAAAATCTGATCTATATTTTTATTCTTGGTAGGTGATAGTACCGACTGAACTATTATGGCGAGAAAGAGTCTCATTCAGAGAGAGAAGAAGAGACAATCACTGGAGCGGAAATATCATTTAATTCGTCAATCTTTGGAGGAAAAAGGAAAAGTGTCATCATTGGATGAAAAATGGGAAATTCATAGAAAATTGCAATATTCACCGCGTAATAGTGCACCTACACGTCTCCATCGACGTTGTTCTTCGACTGGAAGACCTAGAGCCAACTATCGAGACTTTGGATTGTTTGGACACATACTCCGTGAGATGGCCCACGCATGTTTATTGCCCGGGATAGCAAAATTGAGTTGGTAGGAAAAGAAAAAAGTAATTGAAGTTTCTTGTGATAATGGGATATACTACCCCTATATAGGGGTAGTATATCCCATTATTGTTTGGTGTACCCATTCTGATTATGATATCAATCAATGGTGTGGATTAGAGTAGTCTGGTAGCTCGCAAGGCTCATAACCTTGAGGTCACGGGTTCAAATCCTGTCTCCTCCAGACTAGAACATACGAAGTATTTTGGTCCGAAAAGGATTGCTCTATCACTTATCATTTTATAATTGAATAATAAGTGAGGAAAAGAAACGATCAATATTATTATTTTTCATATTCAATGTGATGGGCGGGTAGCGGGGATCGAACCCGCATCTTCTCCTTGGCAAAGAGAAATTTTACTATTCAACCATACCCGCATTTCAATGTTATGAATATATATATATATATATATATATATATTCATAACATTGAAATGGAAAAGACATATATGTTCAATCCCATTCGTAAGTAGATACCATTTTTTATTTGATTTGAATGGTCCAATTATTCATTTATTCATTCAATTACAGATAAGGAAAACCCCTCCTCCTTGGGCCTGAAGTAAAAGGCCCTTCAGAAGAGCTATAAAGCCCCTCCGGGAGGGGGGGGGAGGGAGTTTGAACCTAAAACATCTAGAACAGATCTAAGATATGAAAGAATTAAGGATACCTACAAAAAGGACTGATCCGATCCATAATGATACACCCGAAAATACAACATTTTTTCTACTTGACCAGCCATCAGGAGAGGCAAGTGCAATAGGTATGCCAATCACTAGTAAAAATGAAATAGCAATTAATGCAAACACATCCGATTGGAAAGGAATAGTCATGGTTGTGATCTTACAAGCTCCCAACAGATTGAATATGCTATACCATCTGATCCCCAATTTTCAATTATGATCAAATGCACTATGGAAAGGATTTGACCATAAATTGATCGAGCTTTTCAAAAAATTTCAATTTGATATTTGAGTGTGAGAGGAGAGGGAATTTCGTTTTTTTTTTTTCCATTCTAGATGATGATGAAAAATCACCATATGTCACAGGTATAGTTGGTATCGACCCGGCCTTATGCTTATAGTTAGGGATTATCCGAGGGGGTAGAATAGAATTTGTCCCTCGGGAGAGATGGCCGAGTGGTTGATGGCTTCGGTCTTGAAAACCGGTATAGTAAAAAAAAACTATCGAGGGTTTGAATCCCTCTCTCTCCTGTTGTTTTTCAACAATCACATTTATTGGTCCAGTCAACGAACCCCTAGAGTAGCTACTCTAGGGTTCTACCAATCTATTGGGTTGGTCCATCCTGATACGTCACAGAAATTTTCTCTAGCCAATAATCCAAGTATTGGTAGAATCAGAACTATTGGATCAAATTCATTGCTAATAATATTGGCGATGAATAACTTATCTAGCATTTTTGTTCTGACAAAAAGAGGGTTCATCCGAACCCTCAGAAAATAACCTGGAGAAGAAGAACAATTCTTGGATAATTGATGAGAACAGACCCTATACGGTTCAGACCAAAGATGGAAATAACATTGTCGAAAAAGTAGAAGATAATATCTACATTTTTTTACTAGGAGATGAGTACCTTTTATAGCTATAATAGATCTTTCACCATATCTAACATAGTGAATTTTAAGATCCTTCAACAACCAGATACTTTTCAGTGAATTTCGATGACAAAATATGATAATATGTTTTATCTTTCGATGAAAATGAGTTCGCTGAGGGAAATTTCTATGAGACAACGATCGTGAATGAGAGGATCGTTTAAGAAGGGAAAATAAAATGGAATCACATTCATAGACATAATAATTCCACAGGAACAAGAAGAATCTCATATTTACTCTTGGGATGACAATAATTGATCTTTGTAAATTCTCTGGACTATTTCGATATTCATAGAGAACAGAGCATAATGGGTGCAAGGAGGGAGAATCTCGGATCAAGCGACGAAAGGTTCGAACCAAAATTTCTGGATGAATAGAATAGGGTATTCGTGCATCTGATATATAATTTGAATGCGGGAATTTATCCTCCAAGAAGGGAAATATTGAATGGATCGACCGGAAACTCTTCCATTCATTCATCCCTTCCATAGAATATTTTGACCGTATAGAGAACGGAACTTCCAGGACCAATGTAAGTCCTTCTAGTACCAATTTAGAATAGGAACTCTTCTTGCAATCAGCGAATGGATTTGGAGCGCAATTCACGAATAAAACAATTGAATTATTTTGTTGACGTATTTGACCAATAAAACGTTTTACAATTAGGAAACTGAATTGATCATTGGAACTTAAATGTTCCATCGGTTCGGAAGAACTTGATCCATCCAAATAATGATCATGAGAAATTGCATAAAGATCTTCCTGAAAAAAGAGTGGATATAAAAAGCATTGTTTCCGAGAGTTATCTTCCTTTCCGTATCTATGAAATTCATCCATTTCCAAACCTCAGCTATTTCCCTTGTTCATGAGAATAACCTCTTCATTTCTGAGAAAATACATGGTGCGATCTAGTCGGAACAAGATAGGAAAAAAGAGATATATCCAAATATAAAGATTCTATCTTCTATAGATTTACTACCCAAGGATCTCATTCGTCATGAGGAAGAACAATTTTTTTTTATCCTGGCAACCAATCGCTCTCCTGACTCATGGAATAAATAAACCTGGTCAGTACACTATTTATCTTACACATCTGTACTCAAGTACTTAGGACTCGTTGTGAGTGTATAAATCCCTGATCTACTGAGGGAAAACCTCCCGATATCAGGTACTAAACTACTCTTAACTTTTTATCAGTAAAGGGAATTCCTCGCTCGTTTAATTGGAATAAGGAACAGAAGCTCGTTTCTCTGGGTCTATTTATGATTCAAGTCATATAGCTTTCTCCATTGACTCATTCAACTTAACTGCGAATTGATGAAACAATAGAAGTTTCCGTAAAGCCGGAGCTAAACGTTGGTTGGGTAAGCGTTCTGAGGTAAGAGGAGTAGCTATGAACCCTATAGACCATCCTCATGAAGGTGGGGAAGGAAGAACCCCAATTGGCAGGAAAAAACCTGTGACCCCC
The DNA here is from genome assembly GCA_034641835.2 of Pinus albicaulis. Classification (NCBI taxonomy): domain Eukaryota; kingdom Viridiplantae; phylum Streptophyta; class Pinopsida; order Pinales; family Pinaceae; genus Pinus; species Pinus albicaulis. The sequence continues at coordinate 1,095,627,607 of CM076575.1, read as the reverse complement.
TGGGGCTATAGTGCACTTGGAAAGAAAAGTCGAAAGAGGAATAGATACAGTGATGCTTCAATCCTTCGTCGACTTGAGTAAGAATGGTTGGATATCCATTAAAAAAAAAAAAAAAGGAAAGAAAGTTAATTGATCATGGCGCGTTCACTGAAAAAAAATCCTTTTGTGGCTAATCATTTATTGAGGAAAATAAAAAATCTAAACATAAAAAAAGAAAAGAAGATAATAGTTACTTGGTCGCGGGCATCTATCATTGTACCCGCAATGATTGGTCATACAATTGCTATTCATAATGGGAGGGAACATTTACCCATTTATGTAACAGATCGTATGGTAGACCACAAGTTAGGGGAATTTGCACCTACTCTACTTTTTCAGGGACATGTAAGAAACGATAAGAAATCTCGTCGTTAATTGAGAGAGACTTGTCATTCATTGGGGAGGATGGAGTCAATGGGAAATAATAGTCCAGGTCCAGAGATACGAGCTTTGGCGAGAAATATACGTATGTCCGCTCATAAAGCACGTAGAGTAATTAATCAAATTCGTGGTCGTTCATATGGACAAGCACTTATGATATTGGAACTGATGCCTTATGGGGCCTGTTATCCCATATCACAATTAATACATTCTGCGGCGGCAAATGCAAATCACAATATGGGTTTGAACAAAGCCAATTTACTCGTTGGTAGAGTCGAAGTGAATGAGGGTGCTGTTTTGAAAAGGATTCAACCTAGAGCTCAGGGACGCGGTTATCCAATACAAAAACCCACTTGTCATATAACTATTGTATCGGAGGAAATATCCAGATCGAATGATTCGATTATGTCAATAGAATCCCGAAAAAAAGGATATGTATGGCACAGAAAATAAATCCACTTGGTTTTAGACTTGGTGTAACCCAAAATGATCGTTCCCATTGGTTCGCACAACAAAGGAATTATTCCAAAGATCTCCGAGAAGATCAAAAAATACGTACTTGCATTGAAAACTATGTACGAACACATATAAAAAGCTCCTCGAATTATGGAGGAATTGCACGTGTAGAGATTCGCAGAAAGATCGACTTGATTCAGGTCAAAATCTATATTGGATTTCCCAACTTGTTGTTAATAGAAGGTAGGGGTCAAGGAATTGAAAAATTAAGAAACGATGTACTAAATATGCTCGATTCTGCGGACCGAAAACTTCACATTGCTATAGAAAAAGTTGTGAAACCCTATAGAAAACCTAATATTCTTGCGGAGTATATTGCCCTACAGCTAGAGAAGAGAGTTCCATTCAGAAAAACAATGAAGAAAGCTATTGAACTGGCTGAACGGGAAGAGGTAGAAGGTATTCAGATCCAAATTGCAGGACGTCTCGATGGAAAGGAAATTGCCCGGGTCGAATGGGACAGGGGAGGTAGGGTTCCCCTACAGACAATTCGGGCTAGGATTGATTATTGTTATTATCCGGTTCAAACCATCTATGGAGTTTTAGGGATCAAAATTTGGATTTTGGAAGAGTAGGAATAATTGGTCTTTTTTTTCTCCAATCTGCCCGATGATGGATCATCAATTCTATCAGATCGAATAGAAATTAGATTTACCATTTTGGAACCATGCTATGCTTAGTGTGCGACTCGTTGGAATCGAGCTTTTCATTCTTTTCCGGAGTTATGGAGAACTCTAAATAAGAACGTATTGGTCTCTATAAAAAAACTAGAGACTAACTCATTGCTTCATATTGCCAAGATCCAATAACTATGGGTAGATACTATCACCTCGTAAATACTTTTTTCCGCGAGAGAAAAATGATATTTTGATCTCTCGTGAAGCGAGAAAGGTATTTGGTAATGCGGAAAAAGAAGAAAAAGGAGAAATCTTCTCCCAATATTGTATGGTTCATTAACTACCCTCCGAAAAGCAGTGTGATAAAGCATAAGAATCATCCCGATTCATTCAAGCAAGATTGAAGGAATTCAGTTTATGAAGGAGAAAGAGCTTCGGGTCGATGGAAACTAAGGAAATTGATTCCGTAACAGATGAAAATAAAGCTCCATTGCGGAGGGAAGACCTGGGCATTTAGATAGAAGCTATGGAACGATGGAACCTATGACCGCATAAGATCATATAGGAATCTTAATCATTCATTGGATAGGATGGCGAAATAAACCAAAAATCAATTAAGCTCATTGGAGTCTATAGGCCCCATGGAGCAAATATTGGAAGAGTCAATATTCGCCTGTGAAATTATTTATTAAGGCATTGGATGGAAATATAAGAGTTATTCGTCCTGTAAATTAGATTTTATATACAATATGTGTAATGCGTAGATATAGACTCATTTATATATAACTAATAACTATTGATTGTCCAATTTGACATAGATTATTCACGAGGAGCCGGATGAGAAGAAACTTTCATGTCCGGTTCTGAATTAGAGATGGGATCAAAATACTATTAACCATTGACTATAACCCAAAAAGAACAAAATTTCGTAAACAACATAGGGGAAGAATGAAGGGAGTATCTTACCGCGGCAATCGCATTTGTTTCGGTAGATTCGCTCTTCAAGCACTTGAACCCGCTTGGATCACATCTGGGCAGATAGAAGCCGGAAGAAGAACGATTACTCGTTATGCCCGTCGTGGTGGAAAAATATGGGTACGTATATTTCCCGACAAACCTATTACAATGAGACCTGCAGAAACACGTATGGGTTCCGGGAAAGGATCTCCCGAATATTGGGTATCTGTCATCAAACCAGGTCGAATACTTTATGAAATGGGTGGAGTATCCGAAACCGTCGCTAGAGCAGCTGCTAGAATAGCTGCATACAAAATGCCTATACGTACCCAATTTGTTACTACTTAACCCATACAGAATCAAAGATTTCTTTCTGGTGGAAGAAGATTACTAGTTCGTAAGAACTCTTCCTTTTTTTTTTCATGTTATCTGCCGAGATAAAAAATCTTTTGGAGGAAAAATGATTCAGTCTCAAACTTATTTGAATATAGCGGATAACAGTGGAGCCCGAAAAATAATGTGTATTCGAGTTCTAGGAGCAAGTAATCGTAAATGCGCTCATATAGGTGATGTTATAATTGCTATAATTAAAGAAGCAGTACCTAACATGCCCCTGGAAAAATCGGAAGTAGTTAGAGCCGTAGTTATATGCACCTATAAAAAATTTGAATGTGACAATGGAATGATGATACGATATTATGAAAATGCAGCCGTTGTCATTGATCAGGAAGGAAATCCAAAAGGAACTTGAGTTTTTGGTCCGGTTTCTTAGGAATTGAGACAATTGAATTTCACTAAAATAGTTTCATTAGCTCCCGAAGTCTTATAAGTATTGATAGATCTTGTAGGAATATTTGACTTAAAGCTCATCAAATGATACATGACATGGATCAATTCATTGCACCTCAGGCATATTCCTCAAATAAGATTGAACATGACTTTTATATCGAGACCAGGAATTCCTAAGAATTCGTTCATCATGGGTAATGATATTATTGCCAATCTAATTATTTCTATAAGAAACGCTGACATGGTAGAAAAAGGAACGGTTCGAGTAACAACTACTAATATTACCAAGAACATTGGAAGGATCCTTTTACGATAAGGTTTTATATAAGATGTTAGGGAGCATCAGGAAGGCCAAAAATATTTTTTGATATCGACTTAAAAATATCGACGAAGGAAGAAAAGGACATATATGACCACGTAAAAGTGTACCAGCAAACCTGGTTTGAGAATTTATTCTAATTATCGATAAATTCCAAAAGTTCTAGGTGGAATGGGGATCGTAATTCTTTCTACTTCCCAAGGAATTTTGACGAATCGAGAAGCTCGACAGAAAAAAATTGGAGGAGAAATTTTATGTTATGTATGGTAATTGATCCAAATGTTGTCCAAAAATATGGATTCTGTAAGATATCCCCATAGTATGAAAAGTCGGAGCAAATCGAGACACCATTCATCTTCATCCAAGCACGTTAGTCAAGTTTTTGAATTAAAAGAGGAGGAGATTCGATGAAGAAATAGAATCTGATCCATGCGGAAGGTTTGGTTATTGAATCACTCCCCAACGGTATGTTTTGAGTTCTGACAGATAATGGATGTCAGATTTTCACTCATATTTCGGGTAGGATTCGACATAATTTCGTACGAATACTACCAGGAGATAGGGTCAAGGTCGAATTAAGTGCTTATGATTTAACCAAAGGACATATAATATATAGACTTAGCAACAAATCTTAAAATGATTGAATCACCTTTTGAACATCTGATAGGAATCGAGAATCATAGATGAAACAGACTCTCTGTCTTAGGAAAAAAAATGTAATATGAGCAAATTGGAGGGTCACAAACATGAAAATTCGTGCTTCTATTCGTAGAATTTGTGGAAAATCTCGACCAATTCGTAGACGGAAACGAGTTATGATAATTTGTTCTAATCCGAGACATAAGCAAAAACAGGGGTAATCCTCTTCTATATAAATGAATGCATCTAGTGGTAAAACTGAACTCATAATTATTAATATGTCAAAAACTATAAAAAGAATTGGTTCACGTAGGAATGAACATCGAGTACTCAAAGGAGTTATTTACGCTCAAGCAAGTTTTAACAATACCATTGTGACTGCTACAGATGTACGGGGACAAGTTATTTCTTGGTCTTCTGCTGGTGCCTGTGGATTCAAAGGTACAAGGAGAGGTACACCATTTGCTGCCCAGACTGCAGCAGAAAATGTTATTCGCACATTAATGGATCGGGGTATAGGATGAGTAGAAGTTATGATAAGTGGCCCTGGTCGAGGGAGAGATACAGCATTACGAACCATTCGTAGAAGTGGCATACTATTAAGTTTTGTACGTGACGTAACCCCTATGCCACATAATGGATGTAGACCTCCCAAAAAGAGACGTGTTTAAGAATTGAATGAATTTCACGAGAAAGAAATGATTTAATGATCTGATCAAATATTCTTGGTATGATTCGAGATAAAATCTCAGTCTCTATTCAGACACTATGATGGAAATGCATCGAATCCAGACCATACAATAAGCGTCTTCATTATGGCAATTTTTCCCTATCCCCGCTCCGCAAAGGTCGAGCCGATACAATAGGCATCGCAATGCGAGGAGCTTTACTTTGAGAAGTAGAAGGAACATGTATCACATGTGTGAAATTAGAGATCATAAAACATGAATATTCTGCGATAATAGGTATTGAAGAATCAGTATATGAAATTTTGATGAATCTAAAAGAAATTGTACTTAGAAGTGACTCGTACAGAATCCGAGAATCTTCTATTTATATTGTTGGACCCAGAAATGTAACTGCTCAAGATATCATATTACCACCTTCTGTGAAAATAATTGATACTACACAACATACAGCTAGACTTACTAAATCAATTACTTCTGATATCAGATTACAAATTGAAAAAAATCGCGGATATATTATACATAGTTCAAATAATTATCAGGACGGAATTGTCCCTATAGATGCTGTTTTTATGCCTGTTCGCGATGCGAATTATAGTATTCATTCCTATGGGAGCGGAAATGAAATACAAGAAGTCCTTTTCCTGGAAATATGGACGACTGGGGGGTTAACTCCTAGGGAGGCACTTTACGAAGCTTCTCGAAATTTGATCGACTTATTTAGTCCCTTCCTGCATGGAGAGGAACAGAACATCGATGGAATGAACAAAAAAAAAGGGTCTAATATGCTTCCCTTCCCCCTTTCGCACGTATTGACTGATACGGGGGAAACGAAAGAAAAAATTGCATTTACACATATTTTCATTGACCAATTAGAGTTACCCCCCAAAACCTATAACTCCCTCAGAAGAGCCAATATCCATACATTATTGGACCTCTTAAATTACAGTCGAGAAGATCTAATGAAAATTGAACACCTCGAGAAGGAATCTGTCGAACAGGTATTGGAAGTTCTACGAAAATGTTTTGCAATTGATCCACCCAGGAATTAGTTTCGGGTTCATAAAATGGTTGGTTTCATTTGATCTCTTCATTCATTTCCTTTCCCCAAGTTCTTTTGGAGAGTCATGAGAATTATTTCAAATCTTTTACATATCTCTTCTCTTTTCGTGGAATATTCGAAAGAAATCTCTGACAAGATGGGTATATCTAGGGAGATATAATTTGTCTTAAAGCAACTACTCCCTAGATATATGAAAAAAAAATTGAAATATTTTTATATTTTACAGTTGGATCAAATTGGATTGGAAAATACTTAAAGTTAAAGATTCATCAATAGGCAATGCTTCCCCAATACCTAACCAAAGAGCTATTGCAGTACCGATCAAGGATACTGTTGTAGCTACTAGACGACAAAATGGATTCTGAAATTGATTCACATTCTCTAGAAAAGGCACCATCAATGATCCCGCGAGTACTGAGGCCATTAAAAGGACACCTAATAATTTTTTAGGTACTGTACGAAGTATTTGGAATACAGGGAAAAGATACCATTTGGGCAATATCTCCAAAGGAGTTGCAAATGGATTTGCTGGTTCACCAATCATTGATGGTTCTAGAACCACTAAACCTATTGTACATGTAATAGTACCTAAAATTACTACTGGAAAAATATATGAAAGATCATTGGGCCAAGCAGGCTCTCCATAATAATTATGTCCCATACCTTTAGCTAATTTAGCCCTTAATTCAGGATCATTTAGGTCAGGTTTCTTTGTAATTGGGATAAGTAGATCTTTATGGATCTATCCCCCGAAAGAACCAGACATGCCGATTTTTATCATCCGGCTCGAACAATAACTGGAGGAAGTATATATCACTTCTTTTTCCCATGATGGAAGATGAATTGGAAGAATAGGAACTAATAATGTCTATGATCATCCATCATTGGTCATTTTATTATTCCAGTTAAATTCTCATTACCCAAGTAAGCTCACAAATTCGATCATGATCGATATGCCTTTTGGACCATATTAGTCCTTGTAATTTGTGTTTATCACCACGAATAGACCTCAAAAGTTTTTTAGCATACAAGGTATTGACTTGTTATTGATCCGGCCTCTCTCCTTCCTTAGATCCCTTCTTTCACTCCAATATTTTTCCCATCGAAATGGATGCAAGGGAAATCGATGCATTTTCACACTACGAATAAGTAAAGTCATATGGTACAATTATTCAATATATGAAAATATTGCCCCATTGTCCGGATCTCGCGGAGCCCTTCCTGATTCAGATTCGATCATAGAAAGAATTCTCTCGGAACGTAACAAACTGGTCAATGCCTTTCCACCCAGGTGCTAAACTTCCTATTTCTGATAAGGAAATTGGGACAGAGACACATTTGATAAGAAATCTTTACGTGGTAGATCGGATAAAGTATCTGCATGGCCTAATCAATAGTTCAAGTCACACACTCCCATAATCCATCTTCTCCGTCTGAGAATCTACTCCAATTATTTGTTTGCATTGGATGAATAATACTCCAAAATTGAAAGGAGAAATCTGAGGACCATATTTTCTATTTTCTATGGATATTTCCATTTTTGAATAATAAATATTCCTGGCGATGATATATTACCGTTGTTACTCGGGACAAGAAGTTATGAATATTTATTTTCAATCTATATTTCCTTTCTATAAAGGACCTGAAATACCCTGCTTACGGATCATTAAAAAGTGCATTGGCATAAATACAACAGTAAGAAGGGGTAATATGAAAGTGTTTAAACTATAAAAATGAGTCAAGGTAAATTTACCCACACTAACACTTCCACGTAATAATTCTACCAAAGGAGATCCTATTACAGGAATAGCCTCAGGCACACCAGTCACAATTTTCACTGCCCAATAACCAATTTGATCCCAGGGCAAACAATAATTAGTTACACAGAAAGATACGGTCAAGACAGCCAAAATTACACCTGTGACCCAAGTTAATTCACGGGGTTTTTTTAATCCACCTGTGAGATAAACACGGAATACGCGCAGGATCATCATTAGAAACATCATACTTGTCGACCATCGATGGATTGATCGGATTAACCAACCAAAGTTCACTTTGGTCATTAGGTATTGAACAGAGGCAAAAGCTTCTGTAATGGTCGGACGATAGTAAAAAGTCATAGCAAAACCAGTAGCTACTTGTACTAAAAAACAGGTAAGTGTGATCCCCACTAGACAATAAAATATATTGACATGAGGAGGAACATATTTACTGGTGATATCATCCGCAATCGCCTGAATCTCGAGACGCTCTTCGAACCGATCGTATACTTTATTGAGATAGGTAAACTGAAATTCCCCCTTTGAAAACCGTACATGATAATTTCCCTTCATACAGCTTGAACAAGAACACGCAAATTCTTTTGAACACAAATATATAAATTGGGGAAAATATTGAGATACTTTATGGTTTGTTTCCTGACCGGCTGGAGAAATGAAGATGATTCGAAACAATCCAGCATTTCTATTAGAAGACTCTATAGTGCCAAAATTTCAAATAGTGCCAAATTTTCAAGTTGGCTCATCCCCATGATAAATCACTATAGGCCCTTTGAACAATATTTTACCCTATTCGTGTGATATCAGTTCCCTAGAAAAGAACTAATATAGATGATTTATAGGAATTATCTTGTCGAGATCTCAATAGATGAATCAATCCAAACCTCAGATTTCAATTATACCTCGATGATTTTCTCAAAAGGTTCTCTGGTTAATAACCTTTTCATTTTTTCCCATTCGACGAAATAAAAAATGCTAACTAAGAGAAATAAGATACTATATCATTATTTGTTCATAATCAGCATAATTATGAGAGGGGATAGATCCTTCGATTTATTATAGGAAATACCTCTTTCAAATTCTTTATTGGAAGTCTGGTGACGAGGAAATGATAGGTACAAATCATAGTTCAGATCTTCCTAGAACATATCTATGATAGACCTCGTGCTCTAGAGATTCAATATTCTAGAAATGAAATATCCAACGAGGTAGGACCATCTTTATGAAGATAACAGATCGGTCTCCTGTACTGTAAATATGGATCTATTTCAACAAGTCGCACACCCATATTCCAAAAATCCTTAGAGAAAAGTAATCACACGATCAAACTAGTGGAACAAGATAATCTAAAAACTAAAAGCCACTATTTGGTCTGGGTTTGAATCATTTAGTTCTTTTTTTTTTTTTCTTCAAGAGCTCACCAGGCTAATTTTGGAGTTCCTCTAGTCCCAACTAACCGGAATCCCATCCAATAAAATGGAAGAATTATAAATCTCCAAGATAATAGATAGGAATACTGCAAATAGAGCCATTGTAAAACCCATAAGAGGAGTAGTTCCCCATCTAGGAGCTACTTTACCATATTCTGAATTAAGCGGTTTTAAGGATGTTCCTACACGGGTTTCTCTTGGCGTGATTTTGGAAGTATCATCAATGGTCTGTGTAGCCATAGAAACTATTTTATTGGTTAAGATCTGTTAACTTTGTTATTATATGGTAAACATACCACGATATTGGGATCACCTAATAATGGAAACTGCAACCTTAGTCACCATTTCCATATCTTGTTTACTTGTAAGCTTTACTGGTTATGCCCTATACACCGCCTTTGGGCAACCCTCTAAACAACTTAGGGATCCTTTTGAGGATCACGAGGACTAATTGAAAGAATGACCTTCCCCTATAGGGAAGGTCATTCTTTATTTGATGGGAGAGAAAGAATGAATATTTGGAGAAGAAAAATTATTTCCCCCCTTTAGTCGGAACTTTGGGTGGTTCTTGGAAGAAAATAGCGAAAAAAATTATCCCTAGGGTCGATACCAACAGGAATGTATAAACCAATGCTTCCATAGATTTGATCATAATTTACAATTATGGAGATATATTTCGTACTAATATTGATTAGAGAAGAGATAGGAGCAATATCATACCACTTGTCTTTTAGTAGTTGGATCTCCCAGTTTTTGGAATGCTCCAAATTCTATTCGAGAATCCAGATATGGGTCGATACCAGCAAAAACATCTCTGAATAAGGTCCTAGCACCATGCCAAATGTGTCCAGAAAAGAAAAGGAGAGCAAATGTAGCATGTCCGAAAGTAAAACAACCCCTTGGACTACTACGAAAAACACCATCGGATTTTAGAGTAGCACGATCTAATTCAAAAATTTCACCTAATTGAGCACGTCTAGCATATTTTTTCACTATAGGAGGATCACCAAAACTGACCCTGTCAAGTCCACCACCATAGAACTCAATAGTTACACCTACTTGTTCAACACTATACTTTGAATTTTCCCTCCTAAAAGGAACATCAGCTTTCACAATTCCTTCTTTGTCCACCAGAACTACTGGAAATGTTTCGAAAAAGGTAGGCATACGACGTACAAAAAGCTCATTTCCCTCCTTATCTTTGAAGATAGGGTTTCCTAACCAACCAATAGTTACTCCATCTCCATTTTCCATTGCACCTGCTCTGAATAACCCCCCCTTAGCTGGATTATTACAAATGTAATCATAAAAAGCGAGTTTCTCGGGAATTTTGGACCAAGCTTCTGATAGGCTCAAATTTTCGACCAGACCGGCACGAACCCGTCGATCTATTTCTTGTTGGAAGTACCCCTGATCCCACTAGTAACGAGTGGGACCAAATAATTCGACCAGAGTAGTTGCAGAGCCATACCACATGGTCCCAGCAACAACGAAAGCTGCAAAAAACACAGCAGCAATACTGCTGGATAGGACCGTTTCAATATTCCCCATGCGTAATCCTACGTATAAACATTGGGGAGGACGAACACTGAGATGGAATATACCTACTAATATACCCAAAATACCCGCTGCTATATGATGAGAAGTTATTCCTTTTCGAAGAGCTAAAGCTTGCTTAGCTCAAGCCGAAGGCAAAATACAAGTAATTGAGGCTGATGTAGCTCTGAAAAGAGCTAGAACACTATTAGAGGCTATCAATGCTAGCCCCTCTGACTCTAATTAAAATTTCCTATAATCATCTGAAAAAATGGATTCAATGGTCTGCCTAGATCCAAACAAGTGGAGTAAAACTTATTAGATGCCATCGAGTCTTCAATGGTATCTAATAAGTTTACCTACTATTGGATTTGAACCAATGACTCTCACCGTATGAAAGCGATACTCTAACCACTGAGTTAAGTGGGTCATTTATTCTCATAGGTAGAGTTGGATTTCTAAATGATTCTAAATCAAATTAAATGTATATACAATGTATGTGTCCCTGGCATAGATCAAACTTATTGGAATGTATTAGATCATAGTATTGGATCATGAAATATCTACCTTAACAGAAAGTGATCCATCTGGTTAGTATAGTAATGTATCACCAAGACTGGCAAGGAAGGGCTATAGCTCAGCAAGGTAGAGCACCTCGTTTACATGTGCGCCAATGGTTTTCGGGAGAGTTTATCGATTCGTCTGATCCACGAAATAGATTCGATGTGAAATAGTCTTACTCTATCCATTTGTTTCTCTGGGGAACAATAGCATGAAAAAGATGAAGTTTGATCTGATTCGAATTCCGGATCTAATTGATATGGTCAATCCCAACTCCGTTCAATGCCAGGCATAATGAGTATAATATGGGGACCTCAAAATAAATTCTTTTTTCTTTATGAACTTTTAGGTGTATGAAGTTCATATTTTAATTTTGGAGCGATAGAAGAGAATCTATTTGAGTCAATCTATGCCCAAGCAAGGCAAACCTAAGTCAAATAAACATTTTGAATAACTTTGGGATTGCTTCCGAAGGGTAATAATTTGGAGCACACGGAGCCATATTAGTATCTTCCGGGAAAGAGGAGAATGGAAAACTAACAGATCTTTCCATCAGTTAATGAAACATCCCAATGTGATAAAATGTATGTTGGGTTCTTGGAATAGTTCAATTTATTTTGATAATAAGAACTTTGATCTATTCTACCGAGAAGGTCTACAGTTCGAGCCCGTATAGCCCTATAAATTCCACTAAGTGATACTACTTATATATATATATATATATATATATATATATATATATCCCCTCATAGTCCCTATGACTTGGACTTGAAAAGTCTTTCAGATCATATCAATCTCATGTCCTTGTCGAGATCGATGGATGGGAACATTGGAACAGAGCAGGCATATTAGTATTTTGGATCGATCGAGATTGATTCGATACCAGATGATCACACCCATAAACTCTTTTTTTTTTCATTTTTATTGCTAGTTCTTCGAAAAATTCGAGAGTTCTCTCGAATATCATATGTTCCAACCAATCCATCATGCAGTCAAAGTATCGATCGGACATGTGGCTTTTAGCTCCATCCAAACGCAACGCATTCTATTGGGGTTTAAGAAAATCCTTTTCCGTTCAATTGAAAATCCCAGCTGTATCTATCCCTTTGCTAAATATCAGGGTGAAGATATTGATCAACTAGGATTCTCTACAATAGGTTATGTGCAGTGAACCTATTTTTGAACCATAGAAGTGGCAAGTACTACGGATATTCCGAATACCTGGAAAGGTAAGGTAAATTCTCTGGAGTTGATCCATCCTAGCTAAAGGCGAACCTTTGGTTTGTTCCCTTTCTTCACCTAATATCATCACATTGTGTTTTAGACCCAATATTTTCATATTGGGAAAAACACTCTTCCTTGCCTCTAGTTTCATTCTGGTAACATACCACAAACATGCAATCTACTGGCTATGTATATTAGATCTACATCTGGACCAACGTTTGCTTAAATCTACCCCACTATTTTATAGAATACACATATTTCATGGAATGCGTTCTGGAACAAACAATAGAATAAAGAAGTCTGTTGGGTTGAGACGAAAAAAATTATCACCCCTTGTCCAGAAATTATGTGGACTGCAACCCAAAAGAAGCTGCCTTCTGCCCCGTTACAAATAGATCTCTATAAATTCAATTTACACCGAACCATGTTAATGGTTATGGCCCGTTCGTTACAACTCGAACAACGTGGGATCTACCGAACCAATCTGCAAAACTGTGTTACCAAAGTATAATAGGAAAAACAATAATTATCGCCCGTGGGTTAATGGACAAAGGATTGATACGAAAGAAGAAATATTCTTCTTTCACGTTCAAAAGAACGGAGGGAAGATGGGATCGGGATATTTCTCCGGGAGAAATACGAAATACTTCATCTCTATCACATATTTGATAGAGGTCCACGACCGAACAACTTGTTCGAGAGTTGGGAGTTAGTCATCGATCTTTCTTTGTGGGAAAAATGAGCCCTTTATCAGACTTGAACCGATGACTTACGCCTTACCATGGCGTAACTCTACCGCTGAGTTAAAGGGGACCCTCATCATTTATATTATGCATCATATATAATGAGTCTACTATGGTAGAAGGATGGCTATACTGGAAACTACGGGCTGAGTTGATACGAAGACTACCCATTGGTGTAGGTTCGATTAGGAACCTATAATGAGTCTACTATGGTAAAATAATGACTATACTAGAAACTACGGGCTGTAAGCCTACCCATTGGTGTAGCTTCGATTAGTAACCTATAATTATTCTACTATGGTAAAAGAATGACTATACTGGAAACTACGGGCTGTAAGCCTACCCATTTGTGTAGGTTCGATTAATAACCTATAATGAGTCTACTATGGTAAAAGAATGACTATACTGGAAACTATGGCAAAAGAATGACTATATTGGAAAATATGGTAACAGAATGACTATACTGGAAACTACGTGCTACCCATTGGCGTAGGTTCGATTAGTAGTAACCTATGCATTTATTCAAACTGGTTAGGGAGGGAGAGATGATTCAATTTTTGGTAGCTTTTTTTTTGGTAGCTTTTTTTATTGTCTTTACAAAAATTATTTTAATTTTCCATTTTTGTCCAGAAGAGCTTATAAACTGGTTAAAAGACGGGTTATGGAGAGAATGAGGCTACATTAGTTCAATTTTTGATAGCTTTTTTTCTTGCCTTTACAGCAAGTATTCTAGCTCTCAAATTAGGTGTATGAATAATTTTTCTGACCTACTTGGCCTGGTCGATGGCCAGGCCAAGCAGGTCAGAAAAAAGAGAGGAAAAGAAATAACTATTTTGAACGAAATGAGCAATACAATTGACTAGATTGTTCTTTATCCAACTGAATAATTGCAATATTCATTAAATTGCCGATACAATCCGTACATACTATGGTATACACCTTTAGTCCACCATTCATTTTGTTACACATGAACTCTTCCATCTTGGAGAGATGGTTGAGCGGACCAAAGCGGCGGATTGCTAATCCGTAGTACGGATCATCCGTACCGAGGGTTCGTATCCCTCTCTCTCCGTTCGTACACTATTGGTCCTGAAAACGAATAACCCTGAATCTTTCTACGGAACAGAAAAGACCCATTAACCTAGAGACTGACTTCCTATTTTGACCCTTTGAAGAAGGCTAAAAATGGCCAAAAAGGTCAAAACAGAAGTTATACATTTTTTCATTGCATAACACAAAAGGATAAAGTTCTCATTTTGACTGAGCATTTTAACTATGCTCAGTATTTTCTTTTTTCCGCCGTAAAGTATTCCTGTTCCATAAACAGTAATAGCTTCGCTCTTTAGTAGAAAAATTCTATTCTTAATAAAAAATTATATATCACCTGGTCCATAAATTGCAAAGGTATCGTTCATGGACGAATGGATGGATGAGAAGATATTGTTTCCTCTCTTTTTTTTTTTATCAATATAAATGGGACTAATCCCTACATTGTGTATTGGTACATACAAACGATAAAATATCTTTGTCTCTACCTGCAATTATGTATGAACAAAATTATTTCAAACCTATTCCATCATTAGCAATGTCCAAGTGAATAGATGTTGTGAATAGATGTTCACTTTCGAGATGATCCGGGTCTAGCTCGATAACATGATCTCTTCCAATCCAATGTGAGAAAGTTACATAGTGTCTACTTTTTCCGATAAAGGGGTGTTTGCATGGGTTTTCCTTGGTATCGCGTTCATACCATCGTATTGAATGATCCTGACTGGTTAATTTCTGTACATATAATGCATACAGCTCTAGTTGCTAGTTGGGCCGGTTCAATGACTCTGTATGAATTAGCAGTTTTTGATCCATCCGATCTTGTTCTTGATCCAATGTGGAGACAAGGTATGTTCGTTATACCCTTTATGACTCGTTTTGGAATAAAGGATTCATGGAGTGGATGGAACATCACCAGAGAAACTATAATTAATCCCGGTATTTGGAGTTATGAAGGTGTGGGCGGGGCACATATCATGTTTTCTGGCCTGATGTTTTTGGCAGCTATTTGGCATTGGGTATATTGGGATCTAGAAATATTCTATGATGAACGTACGAGAAAACTTTGTTTAGATTTTCCAAAAGTATTTGGAATTCATTTATTCCTCTCAGGAGTAGCTTGTTTCGGATTTGGAGCATTTCCTGTAACGGGTTTTTATGGTCCCGGGATATGGGTGTCTGATCCTTATGGACTAACTGGAAAAATACAACCAGTGGATCCAGCATGGGGAGTTGAAGGTTTTGATCCTTTTTTTCCGGGAGGAATAACTTCTCATCATATAGCAACGGGTATTTTGGGTATATTAGCAGGTCTATTCCATCTCAGTGTTCGTCCTCCCCAACATTTATACGTAGGATTATGCATGGGGAATATTGAAACGGTCCTATCCAGCAGTATTGCTGCTGTGTTTTTTGCAGCTTTCGCTGTTGCTGGGACCATGTGGTATGGCTCTGCAACTACTCCGGTCGAATTATTTGGTCCCACTCGTTACCAGTGGGATTAGGGGTACTTCCAACAAGAAATAGATCAACGGGTTCGTGCCGGTCTAGCCGAAAATTTGAGCCTATCAGAAGCTTGGTCCAAAACTCCCGAGAAACTCACTTTTTATGATTACATTGGTAATAATCTAGCTAAGTTGGGGTTATTCAGAGCAGGTGCAATGGAAAATGGAGATGGAATAGCTGTTGGCTAGTTAGGACACCCTATCTTCAAAGATAAGGAGGGAAATGAGCTTTTTGTACGTCGTATGCCTACCTTTCTCAAAACATTTCCAGTAGTTCTGGTGGACAAAGAAGGAATTGTGAAAGCCGATGTTCCTTTTAGGAGGGCAGAATAAAAGTATAGTGTTGAACAAGTAGGTGTAACTGTTGAGTTCTATGGTGGTGGACTTGACAAGGTCAGTTTTGGTGATCCTCCTATAGTGAAAAAATATGCTAGACGTGCTCAATTAGGTGAAAATTTTGAATTAGGTCGTGCTACTCTAAAATCCGATGGTGTTTTTCGTAGTAGTCCAAGGGGTTGGTTTACTTTCGAACATGATAAATTTGCTCTCCTTTTCTTTTCTGGACACATTTGGCATGGTGCTAGGACCTTATTCAGAGATGTTTTTGCTGGTATCGACCCGGATCTGGATTCTCGAATAGAATTTGGAGCATTCTAAAAATTGGGAGATCCAACTACTAAAAGACAAGTGGTATCAAAGCTATCTCCATAATTGTAAATTACGATCAAATCTATGGAAGCATTGATTTATACATTCCTGTTGGTATCGACCCTAGGGATAATTTTTCTCGCTATTTTCTTCCGAGAACCACCCAAAGTTCCGACTAAAGGGGGGAAATAATTTTGCTTCTCCAAATCTTCATTCTTTCTCTCCCATCAAAGAAAGAATGACCTTCCCTACAGGGGAAGGTCATTCTTTCAATTAGTCCTCATGATCGTCAAAAGGATCCCTAAGTTGTTTAGAGGGTTGCCCAAAGGCGGTGTATAGGGCATAACCAGTAAAGCTTACAAGTAAAAAATATATGGAAATGGTGACTAAGGTTGTAGTTTCCATTATTAGGTGATCCCAATATCATGGTATGTTTACCATATAATAACAAAGTTAACAGATATTAACCAATACAATAGTTTCTATGGCTACACAGACCATTGATGATACTTCCAAAATCACGCCAAGAGAAACCTGTGTAGGAACGTCCTTAAAACCGCTTAATTCAGAATATGGTAAAGTAGCTCCTGGATGGGGAACTACTGCTCTTATGGGTTTTACAATGGCTCTATTTGCATTATTCCTATCTATTATCTTGGAGATTTATAATTCTTCCGTTTTATTGGATGGGATTCCGGTTAGTTGGGACTAGAGGAACTCCAAAATTAGCCTGGTGAGCTCTTGAAGAAAAAAAAAAAAAAGAACTAAGGGATTCAATCCCAGACCAAATAGTGGCTTTTAGTTTTTAGCTTATCTTGTTCCACTAGTTTGATCGTGTAATTACTTTTCTCTAAGGATTTTTGGAATATGGGTGTGCGACTTGTTGAAATAGATCCATATTTATAGTACAGAAGACCGATCTATTATCTTCATAAATATGGTCCTACCTCGTTGGATATTTCATTTCTATAACATTGAATCTCTAGAGCATGAGGTCTATCATAGATATGTTCCAGGAAGATCTGAAATATGGTTTGTACCTATCATTTCCTCGTCACGAGACTTCCAATAAAGAATTTGAAAGAGGTATTTCCTATAATAAATCGAAGGATCTATCCCCTCTCATAATTATGCTGATTATGACCAAAGAATGATATAGTATCTTATTTCTCTTAGTTAGCATTTTTTATTTCGTCGAATGGGAAAAAATGAAAAGGTTATTACCCAGAGAACCTTTTGAGAAAATCATCGGGGTATAATTGAAATCTGAGGTTTGGATTGATTCATCAATTGAGATCTCAACAAGATAATTCCTATAAATCGTCTATATTAGTTCTTTTCTAGGGAACTAATATCACACGAATAGGGTAAAAGATTGTTCAAAGGGCCTATAGTGATTTATCATGGGGATGAACCGACTTGAAATTTTGGTACTATTTGAAATTTTGGCACTATAGAGTCTTCTAATAGAAATGCTGGATTGTTTTGAATCATCTTCATTTCTCCAACCGGTCAGGCAACGAACCATAAAGTATCTCAATATTTTCCCCAATTTATATATTTGTGTTCAAAAGCATTTGTGTGTTCTTGTTCAAGCCGTATGAAGGGAAATTATCATGTACGGTTTTCAGAGGGGGAATTTCAGTTTACCTATCTCAATAAAGTATACGATCGGTTCGAAGAGTGTCTCGAGATTCAGGCGATTGCGGATGATATCACCAGTAAATATGTTCCTCCTCATGTCAATATATTTTATTGTCTAGGGGGGATCACACTTACCTGTTTTTTAGTACAAGTAGCTACTGGTTTTGCTATGAATTTTTACTATCGTCCGACCGTTACAAAATCTTTTGCCTCTATTTAATACCTAATGACCGAAGTGAACTTTGGTTGGTTAATCCGATCAATCCATCAATGGTCAGCAAGTATGATGGTTCCAATTATGATCCTGTATGTATTTCGTGTTTATCTAATAGGTGGATTCAAAAAAACCCATGAATTAACTTGGGTCACAGGTGTAATTTTGGCTGTCTTGACCGTATCTTTCGGTGTAACTAGTTATTCTTTGCCCTAGGATAAAATTGGTTATTGGGCAGTGAAAATTGTGACTGGTGTGCCTGAGGCTATTCGTGTAATAGGATCTCCTTTGGTAGAATTATTACGTGGAAGTGTTAGTGTGGGTCAATCTACCTTGACTCGTTTTTATAGTTTACACACTTTCATATTACCCCTTCTTACTACTGTATTTATGCCAATGCACTTTTTAATGATCCGTAAGCAGGGTATTTCAGGTCCTTTATAGAGAGGAAATATAGATTGAAAATAAATATTCATAACTTCTTGTCCCGAGTAACAACGGTAATATATCATCGCCAGGAATATTTATTATTCAAAAATGGAAATATCCATAGAAAATAGAAAATATGGTCCTCGGATTTCTCCTTTCGATTTTGGAGTATTATTCATCCAATACAAACAAATAATTGGAGTAGATTCTTAGACGGAGAAGATGGATTATGGGAGTGTGTGACTTGAACTATTGATTAGGCCATGAAGATACTTTATCCGATCTACCACAGATTTCTTATCAAATGTGTCTCTGCCCCAATTTCCTTTTCATAAATAGGAAGTTTAGCACTTGGGTGGAAAGGCTTTGGTCAATTTTTTACATTCCAAGATAATTCTTTATATGATCGAATCCGAATCAGGAAGGGCTCCGCGAGATCCGGACAATGGGGCAATATTTTCATATATTCAATAATTGGACCATATGAATTTACTTATTCATAGTTTGAAAATGCATCCATTTCCCTTGCATCCATTTCGATGGGAAAACTATTGGAATGAAAGAAGGGATCTAAGGAAGGAGAGAGGCCGGAAAAATAACAAGTCAATACCTTGTATTCTAAAAAAATTTTGAGGTCTATTCGTGGTGATAAACACAAATTACAAGGACTAAGATGGTCCAAAAGGCATATTGATCATGATCGAATTTGTGAGCTTACTTGGGTAATTAAAATTTAACTGGAATAATAAAATGACCAATGATGGATGATCATAGACATTATTAGTTCCTATTCTTCCATTTCGTCTTCCATCACGGGAAAAATAAGTGATATATACTTCCTCCAATTATTGTTCGAGCCGGATGATAAAAATCGGCATGTCTGGTTCTTTCAGGGGATAGATCCATAAAGATCTACTTATCCCAATAACAAAGAAACCTGACCTAAATGATCCTGTATTAAGGGATAAATTAGATAAAGGTATGGGACATAATTATTATGGAGAGCCCGCTTGGCCCAATGATCTTTCATATATTTTTCCAGTAGTAATTTTAGGTACTATTGCATGTACAATAGGTTTAGTGGTTCTAGAACCATCAATGATTGGTGAACCAGCAAATCCATTCGCAACTCCTTTGGAGATATTGCCCGAATGGTATATTTTCCCTCTATTCCAAATACTTTGTACAGTACCTAAAAAATTATTAGGTGTCCTTTTAATGGCCTCAGTACCCGCAGGATCATTGACGGTGCCTTTTCTAGAGAATGTGAATCAATTTCAGAATCCATTTCATCTTCTAGTAGCTACAACAATATCCTTGATCGGTACTGCAGTAGCTCTTTGGTTAGGTATTGGGGCAGCATTGCCTATTGATGAATCTTTAACTTTAGGTCTTTTCCAATCCAATTTGATCCAACTGTCAAATATAAAAATATTTCAAATGTTTTTTTCATATATCTAGGGAGTAGTTGCTTCAAGACAAATTATATCTCCCTAGATATACCCATCTTGTCAGAGATTTCTTTCGAATATTCCACGAAAAGAGAAGAGATATGTAAACTATTCGAAATAATTCTCATGACTCTCCAAAAGAACTTGGGGAAAGGAAATGAATGAAGATATTAAATGAAACCAACCATTTTATGAACCCGAAACTAATTCCTGGATGGATCAATTGCAAAACGTTTTTGTAGAACTTCCAATACCTGTTCGACAGATTCCTTCTCGAGGTGTTCAATTTTCATTAGATCTTCTCGACTGTAATTTAAGAGGTCCAATAATGTCTAGATATTAGCTCTTCTGAGGGAGTTATAGGTTTTTGGGGGTAACTCTAATTGGTCAATGAAAATATGTTTAAATGCAATTTTTTCTTTCGTTTCCCCCGTATCAGTCAATACGTGCGAAAGGGGGAAGGAAAGCATATTAGACCCTTTTTTATTGTTCATTCCATTGATGTTCTGTTCCTCTCCATGCAGGAAGGGAATAAATAAGTCGATCAAATTTCGAGAAGCTTCGTAAAGTGCCTCCCTAGGAGTTAACCCCCCATTCATCCATATTTCCAGGAAAAGGACTTCTTGTATTTAATTTCCGCTCCCATAGGAATGAATAATATAATTCGCATCGAGAATAGGCATAAAAACAACATCTATAGGGAAAATTCCATCCTGATAATTATTTGAACTATGTATAATATATCCGCGATTTTTTTCAATTTGTAATCTGATATCAGAAGTAATTGATTTAGTAAGTCTAGCTATATGTTTTGTAGTATCAATTATTTTCACAGAAGGTGGTAATATGATATCTTGAGCAGTTACATTTCTGGGGCCAACAATATAAATAGAAGCTTCTCAGATTCCATACGAGTCACTTCTAAGTACAATTTCTTTTAGATTCATCAAAATGTCATGTATTGATTCTTCAATACCTATTATCGCAGAATATTCATGTTTTATGTTCTCTAATTTCACACGTGTGATACATGTTCCTTCTACTTCTCCAAGTAAAGCTCTTCGCATTGCGATGCCTATTGTATCGACTCGACCTTTGTGGAGCGGGGATAGGGAAAAACGGCCATAATGAAGACGCTTACTATATGCTCTGGATTCGATGCATTTCCATCGTAGTGTCTGAATAGAGACTGTGATTTTATCTCGAATCATACCAAGAATATTTGATCAGATCATTAAATCATTTCTTTCTCTTGAAATTCATTCAATTCTTAAACACGTCTCTTTTTGGGAGGTCTACATCCATTATGTGGCATAGGGGTTACGTCACATACAAAACTTAATAGTATGCCACTTCTACGAATGGTTCGTAATGCTGTATCTCTCCCTCGACCAGGGCCACTTATCATAACTTCTACTCGTCCTATACCCAGATCCATTAATGTGCGAATAACATTTTCTGCTGCAGTCTGGGTAGAAAATGGTGTACCTCTCCTTGTACCTTTGAATCCATAGGCACCAGCAGAAGACCAAGAAATAACTTATCCCCGTACATCTATAGCAGTCACAATGGTATTGTTAAAACTTGCTTGAACGTAAATAACTCCTTTGAGTACTCGATGTTCATTCCTACGTGAACAAATTATTTTTATAGTTTTTGAAATATTAATAATTATGATTTCAGTTTTACCACTAGATGCATTCATTTATATAGAAGAGGATTACCCCTGTTTTTGCTTATGTCTCGGATTAGAACAAATTATCATAACTCGTTTTCGTCTACGAATTGGTCAACATTTTCCACAATTCTACGAATAGAAGCACAAATTTTCATGTTTGTGACCCTCCAATTTGCTCATATTACATTTTGTTTCCTGAGACAGAGAGTCTGTTTCATCTATGATTCTCGATCCCTATCGGATGTTCAAAAGGTGATTCAATCGTTTTAATATTTGTTGCTAAGTCTATATATTATACGTCCTTTGGTTAAATCATAAGCACTTAATTTCACCTTGACCCTATCTCCTGGTAGTATTCGTACAGAATTACGTCGAATCCTACCCAAAATATGAGTGAAAATCTGACATCCATTATCTGTCAGAACTCGAAACATACCGTTGGGGAGTGATTCAGTAACCAAACCTTCCACATGGATCAGATTATGTTTCTTCATTGAATATCCTCCTCTTTTAATTCAAAAACTTGACTAACGTGCTTGGATGAAGATGAATGGTGTCTCGATTTTCTCTGACTTTTCATACTATGGGGATATCTTACAGAATCCATATTTTTGGACAACATTTGGATCAATTACCATACATAACATAAAATTTCTCCGCCAATTTTTTTCTGTCGAGCTTCTCGATCCGTCAAAATTCCTTGGGAAGTAGAAATAATTACGATCCCCATTCCACCTAGAAATTTTGGAATTTCTCGATAATTAGAATAAATTCTCAAACCAAGTTTGCTGGTATGCTTTGACGTGGTCATATATGTCCTTTTCTTCCTTCTCCGATATTTTGAAGTCGATATCAAAAAATATTTTTGGCCTTTCTGATGCTCCCTAACATATTTTATAAAACCTTCTCGTAAAAGGATCCTCCCAATGTTCTTGGTAATATTAGTAGCTGTTACTCGAACCGTTCCTTTTTCTACCATGTCAGCATTTCTTATAGAAGTAATTAGATTGGCAATAGTATCGTTACCCGTGACGAACGAATTCTTAGGAATTCCTGGTCTCGATATAAAAGGCATGTTCGATCTTCTTTGAGGAATATGCCTGAGGTGCAATGAATTGATCCATGTCATGTATCATTTGATTAAATTTAAGTCAAAGATTCCTACAAGATCTATCAGTACTTATAAGACTTCGGGAGCCAATGAAACTATTTTAGTGAAATTCAATTGTCTCAATTCCTGAGCAACCGGACCAAAAACTCGAGTTCCCTTTGGATTTCCTTCCTGACCAATGACAATGGCTGCATTGTCATCAGATCGTATCATCATTCCATTGTCAGGGTCAAGTTCTTTACAGGCGCGTATAACTACGGCTCTAACTATTTCCGATTTTTCCAGGGGCATGTTAGGTACTTCCTCTTTAATTATACCAATTATAACATCACCTATATGAGCGCATTTACGATTACTTGCTCCTAGAACTCGAATACACATTATTTTTCGGGCTCCACTGTTATCCGCTATATTCAAATAAGTTTGAGACTGAATCATTTTTCCTCCAAAAGATTTGTTATCTCGGCAGATAACATGAAAAAAAAAGGAAGAGTTCTTACGAACTAGTAATCTTCTTCCACTAGAAAGAAATATTTGATTCTGTATGGGTTAAGTAGTAACAAATTGGGTACGGATAGGCATTTTGTATGCAGCTGCTCTAGCGGCAATTTCGGATACTCCGCCCATTTCATAAAGTATTCAACCTAGTTTGATGACAGATACCCAATATTCGGGAGATCCTTTCCCGAAACCCATACGTGTTTCTGCAGGTCTCATTGTAATAGGTTTGTCGAGAAATATACGTACCCATATTTTTCCACCATGACGGGCATAACGAGTAATCGTTCTTTGTCTGGCTTCTATCTACCCAGATGTGATCCAAGCAGGTTCAAGTTCTTGAAGAGCGAATCTACCGAAACAAATGTGATTGCCGCGGTAAGATACTCCTTTCATTCTTCCCCTATGTTGTTTACGAAATTTTGTTCTTTTTGGGTTATAGTCGATGGTTAATAATATTTTTATCCCATCTCTAATTCAGAACCAGACATGAAAATTTCTTCTCATTCGGCTCCTCGTGAATAATCTATGTCAAATTGGACAATCAATAGTTATTAGTTATATATAAATGAGTCTATATCTACGCACTACACATATTATATATAGAATCTAATTTACAGGATGAATAACTCTTATATTTCCATCCAATGCCTTAATAAATAATTTCACAGGCAAATATTGACTCTTCCAATATTTGCTCCATGGGGCCTATAGACTCCAATGAGCTTAATTTATTTTTGGTTTATTTCACCATCCTATCCAATGAATGATTAAGATTCATATATGATCTTATGCATTCATAGGTTCCATCATTCCGTAGCTTCTATCTAAATGCCCAGGTCTTCCCTCCACAATGGAGCTTTATTTTCATCTGTTACAGAATCAATTTCATTAGTTTCCATCGACCCGAAGCTCTTTCTCCTTCATAAATTGAATTCCTTCAATCTTGCTTGAATGAATCAGGATTATTCTTATGCTTTATCACACTGATTTTCGGAGGGTAGTTAATGAACCATACAATATTGGGAGAAGATTTCTCCTTGTTCTTCTTTTTCCGCATTACCAAACACCTTTCTCGCTTCACGAGAGATCAAAATATCATTTTTCTCTCGTGGAAGAAAGTATTTACGAGGTGATAGTATCTACCCATAGTTATTGGATCTTGGCAATATGAAGCAATGAGTTAGTCTCGTACAACTCCAGGAAGTGGGCCTTTCTATATAATCGAATTATTCCTTTTTAAAGTAATAAAAAAATTGAATGGTAGTAATATTGAATGGTAGCAATAATAATAGATCCTATTGTATTTAGAGTTCAATAACTCTCGGGTGGGGTGTCCAAGAGTTGAGAAAAAACCTTATTGAGTTTCTCAATAGTTTATACATTGATGATCATGGGTCGGTCCAAAGAACAAGAATCTTGAATGTATATGAGAACCCTCCGTTTTTCCTCAGTAGCTCAGTGGTAGAGCAGTCAGATGTTAGCTGATTGGTCGTAGGTTCGAATCCTACTTGGGGAGATCTATTTTATTCAAAATAGAGCTAGATTTTACCATTAGGAGTAGGTAAACGTTACCCGTCCTTGTTCATAACATAATATATGCATGCACAATCACCACAGGATTAATATAGGATCCCAGTAGTCCGGGAAAGGAAAGATGGAAAAAACGGTCTCTTCGAAATACTGAAAAGTTCGGAGAAACAAATCCATTGTTCTCCTGATGTGATGACATTTCCAGAGCTGAAGGTGAAGAGGCCTCTATTCGCTCAACCCGTTACTAGTCACTCGATCCATTACCAGCTATTAGAACTATCAGTTCGTTCCCTGGAAGTCAGAATTGGATCCCTGCATGCTGTCAATATAATTTCCCTCAGATTTGGGAGAATATTTCGTTATATAACCCTAATCTAAATCTAATAATGAGGAATATTTATAGGAGGTTAGACACATATATGTTGGTTACTCTCGGATGTATCGGGTATCATTTTTGACAAATGACCCTTTGTGAAGACTAAGTTTCATAGCTTTGCGTCTGCTATCCCAATCATAATCTCCCTACCCCCGACCTCCCTTTTGTCCCCTTTCAGGGTGGGCGAGGAGTGTTGGAAATATGATGCAGAATGTTGTCCTTGATGGCAACCCACTGAATGAAGATGAAGACATGTGACTGTTGACATGTGTTGTCCTTGATGGCAAACCACCTGATGAAGTTATTCTTGACTTGATGGACTTGGTAAATGATGTAAATCTGATGTGATATGATGTTTTTTGACAATATGATGCTGAATGTTGTCCTTGAAAGACAACCCACTTGATGAAGATAATGGCAACTTACTTGATGAAGTTGTGCTTGATAGAATATGGTTTGATGAACTAAATCTGATGTATCTACAGTGTGTACAGAAGGCAATGAAGAAAGGAATTCAGCATGTGCTAATTCTATGATGAAAAAGAGTATGTCTCTAGGCATACACGGATTGGCCTAGGGGAAGTCGCGTATGCATGCGGAAAGGAACGTTCCAAGTAGCGTATGGGAAAAAGCGCTCAAAAAGTGCAAAACCAGGGGTAACCACCATGGTATTGACCCA